>JANZLD010000002.1:2018244-2033597 GCA_026413575.1 Erythroxylum carthagenense | reverse complement strand
TTTTTTAATTTTATTTAACTTTTAGTCAGTTTATGATACTCTAATAGTGAATGAACTGTTTAAATTTTAAACCATTTGTTTTATCAATTTAACTTTTAGGTTAATTATAAAAAATAATAAAACAAGTGTCCCTTTTAAGTTATATTTAATTGAATGGTAATTAATGAAATTGAATGTAATGTAATATTATAATAAAAGAGAATGAAATAAGATAGAAGATGAGGGTTTATAATAAAATAAAATAAGATAAAAAAAGAGGAAAGATTTATATTACATCTTATTTTATCCTAATTGATAAAAATAAGTTACCTCCAATTTAAAAAATTTAAGATAGAACGTAAAATAATAAATAAAATTTCGTTAACACTTATTTTAAACGTTGAGAACAATCAAAACGACGAGCGTATATGGCCCGTACAGAATAGAGAATGCAGAGCTTTCTGGTCAAACTTGACTTGCATGCTTGCTTCGTGGATGTAAAGATAAGTCATTCGTCTGTGCAAAAAGTCTAGAGAGACCACCACAAGCTCTGTTCTCCAAAGTCTCTGGTCGAGAAATATCGGGCAGCTGGGGATACCTCATGGACGGTCAAACCTCTGACTTCAGTTTTACTTTCCCATTCGTTATTATTTTCGTTTCTTTCTTCTCAAGGCAAGAACGTGGAAGCCAGAGGATAGGCATGGATGGGGAGGATTGGGGTGGTGAGGTGGAGTTTGAAATCCACAGCGGTCGTATTCTGGGTTTTGTTCATTTTTCTCCAAAGTTGACTAACACTTATTCAAAGCTTTGTTCTTTGTTTTAAGTTTGTTTTCTGTTTTTCTTCTCATTCTCGTATGTTAACGGAGAAGTAAAGTAAACGAAGCAAGAACTAAGAAGTAGCCGCGGAATTTCCGAAATCTGCCGCTAGAAATACTTTCACATGTAGCCTTCAACCACTCCCCTTTTCGGTTCTCTGCATACCTATTAACTGATGCCTTTCTTCAACAAACATATCTGTGTTTCTTCTTTCTATTATTCTCCATTTCCCCTGTTCTCTGTCTCGAAAACAGAGGAGGTTGGTGGGAGCCCCTGTAGTCCAAAGAAAAACAGAGGAAAGTGCTTTGAGCAGAAGAAACTTACGCGTCAGAGGAAGATAAGGCATGTGAGTGATCAAGACCTGGGCTTGCCGGAGTTGACTCATTTGCCCGCTACTCCTGACGAGCCCTTGCATAGTCCATTGTCGGTCCTGCCGCAACCACTGCCTCTTCCTGAATCAACCTCGAATAGGAGACTATCACAGGAGTCTTCTTGTTCAAATTTAGGAGAGGATCGTCCGAGGTCGCCTGTAAAAGGACCCAACCCTGCTTTTCAGAGGTTAGATTGTATCCCGGTGGTCCTTCTTTCTTATAGTAATAGCATACGTAGCTTCTTCTGATTGATTTGGATTCTGAGTTTTGGCTCTGTGTAGATGATCAAAACAGTTCTAATTGTTCTAAGGTTTCTAATTGTTTCATGTGATGTTGCCAATTGTTTTGATTACTGACTGTGAATGATCATACCGCAACTCCATACTACTTTTGTGTATAAGTAAGTAATATTTGACGCAAAACTCTTCAAATACACGGAACAGGAGGGATCAAATTGTCACCAGGCCTGCCAATACTTCTGGCTGTAGTGGTCCTCGAGTTCCAAATGTCCAAAGAATCAATCGGGAACTAAAACTGAGAATTCCTGCTAGAAGTGCTCCTCCAAGTGGTTTCTCAAGTCCAGCTATCAGTCCAAGGAGATCAAGTTGCGGTGATATTTTCCTCCATAACATTTCACCAGACTTGTCTAATTCTACGAATCGCGGTCGACGAACATTATCTCATGATCTAAATCCTGAAGGTGTTAGTTGTAACCAGAACTGCAATTCATCTCCCAGAAGTGCTCCAGCAAGTGGTTTCTCAAGTCCAGTTCTCAGCCCCAAAGAATTAAGCAAAAGGGAAACTTTAACTTCTTGTGTGTCCCCTAAAGAATCTCGAGTTCCATCACGTCTGGAGGTTCCGGACTTGGGTAGAGTTGTTAGTCATGCTTTACAAAACTCACCTCAAAGATCTCTGCAGAGTAATAATCATTGTTCACATTGTAGTGCCACATTTCAAAGTCCCCACCAAAGGCCCAGATTCTGCAATAAGTTTTCAGTCCCAATGCATTCGAGACTAACCGAGGGAAGTTGTAAGGAGAGGCCTGAAAGTAGTAAAAACGCCAGTGCTTACCCATTGCCGCTTCCTCCTGGAGCTGCAATGTCTCCACCAGTCATGCCATCTCCATCAGCTATTATCCATCCTGCTGCAGAAAAGCCAAATTTACCGTTCAGGAAACCTCAGTGGACAAAAGGGAAACTTATAGGTCGCGGTACCTATGGAAGTGTTTTCGTTGGTACGAATAGGTACGAAAAGAAATCCTGATAAGCTTCCATGTTTGGTGTTTTTTTTTTTTCTTATAGGTGGGATGATCTTCCCTCATTGTTTGACAGAGAGACGGGAGCTTTATGTGCAATGAAGGAAGTCAGTCTCATCCCTGATGACCCTAAATCTGCTGAATGTATGAAGCAATTAGAGCAGGTGTGTCTTGTGGTTTGAAGGATTGCATCAAAAGATCCAATGGAAGAAATCTTAGGTTGCTTGCTTCATAAGAATGTTCATTTACTAAACAGTTGTAGATTCTAACTTGCAATATTTCTGCAGGAAATCAGAATTCTTCGTCAACTAAAGCATCCAAATATAGTGCAGTACTATGGCAGTGAAATCGTAAGTAGTACTATGGATCATCAATGATCCATTTTCTAGAATTTGGGTTGTTAATCTTTGCAAATTTATCTTAATTTTGGGGCCATTGTTTTGTCTTCAGGTTGATGATCACTTCTACATATACATGGAATATGTTTATCCAGGCTCAATCAATAGATATGTTCAAGAGCATCGTCAGGATATTACAGAATCTATGGTTCGCAATTTCACACGGCATATTCTATCTGGGTTGGCTTACTTGCATAGCACCAAGACAGTTCACAGGTGACTGTTGTATGATTAAAGACAAAACTGCAGAAAAAAATTGATGCATTGCTCTATATAGAGGTATTTGTAAATGTTAACGATGGAAGAGTTACGTTCTACAGGGATATCAAAGGTGCAAATTTGCTTGTTGATGCATCTGGTGTTGTGAAGCTTGCAGATTTTGGGATGGCAAAATTTGTCAGTTCTTGAAACTTTTTAAACATCTTCGTGGATTTTCTCATTGAAAGTTTCAGCCTTTCCTCTTTGTGGCTTTCTTATATTTTAGCTTTTGTCTCTGTTCAGCTTTCAGGAATGTCATACGAACTGTCATTGAAGGGAAGCCCACATTGGATGGCTCCAGAGGTATGTATATTGATAAAGTTGCTTGTAAATTTTACTAGAGCCTAGTGTTCCGCTGCTTCAAACCATTGCTTAATCTGCAGGTAATAAAAGCTGTGATACAGAAGGATTTAAACTCTGATCTTGCTTTGGCTGTTGATATATGGAGCTTGGGTTGCACAGTTATTGAGATGTTTACTGGTAAAGCTCCTTGGAGTGAGCTTCAAGGGGTAAGCCTTGATTCGCTTATTTCTTCTTACACTAAAATCTCTTAGAAAATTGTCAAACACTGCTCGTTTCTTTCATGGTGCAGCCTCAAGTTATGTTCAAGATTTTGAACAAAATTCCACCTATACCAGAGACTCTATCTCCGGAAGGAAAAGATTTTCTCAGAGTTTGCTTTCAAAGAAATCCAGCTGATCGGCCATCTGCTGCTGTGCTACTTGAGCATCCATTTCTGCAAAATTCATGTGATTTTGATTTATCAGCTTGCAGGCACAATCTACCTGCTGCAAATTCCAAGGCAAGTAGAGAAATATCTCCAAGGGGCTTTTTTTTCCCTGAAAATGAAAATGGTGACTCGCTAACTGCTATTGGATGCTTCTACAGGATAATTTTTACTGTTCAAGGGATTACACTTGTAATAATATTGACTCGAGGGCTGAGGCCAAGCTTCCCTGGTAGAAATATTGTAAACCATAATCTGCCTGATAACAGGTAATTTGTTTTTACCTGCACTGGCTGCTCAGATATTGACATGGTTTCATGAGATATAATCTCCAATTCTATTCTACAACAGGTGAGGCTATTCAACGGAGCTGTCCCCGAATGCAGAGTTGTTCTGCAGCTTTTCGTGACATTCCTGAAGTCCTTCCACACTCATCAACCACGCCACTAGTTCATAGTTCGTAGACTGTCAACTTTTCTTCGAATGCTCCTAGCAGTATAGCTCATGGAGCCGTAAATATCTGAAATAGATAGCCTATGAGTGTCCTGAGCCAATGTCCTCCCACGTACAGGCAAGTAGAAACTAGCAATTCTTTGGAAAATAACACGTTGTGTATTGACAATAAGGGCAGGTCAATTTCATTCCTCTGAAAGATACACAAGAAGTGTTTTTTAACAGAAGTTGAATCAGCTGGGATTAGGGTACTAGCAAGACATAGGATTTGGATTTGATGAACATTCATCACGTTTGAAGGGGAAAGTTGTGTAGATCTGACTGATATTTCCTTTTCTCCTCCAATTGTAAAATATACACAAAATGTCAACGTTTGAAGGGGAAAGTTGTGTAGATCTGACTGATATTTCCTTTCCTCCTCCAATTGTAAAATATACAAAAAAAAGTCAAAATCCTTGCTTTTTCCCATCTTTGCCCAGGCTAACGATATTCTACAGTCCAAGCAGCTAGGAAGAAATGTAAAGGAGAATTGTTGAAACTAGCATATTAGAAGATCAATTGGCCAGTCAAAATCTGAGGAGTCTGGTTCTGTTTTCAGACTAGCCGTGAATGTGATTGCAGTAAAGATGTACTGGGATATCCAATGGCATAACTCTTAAAGAAGGACCAACGAAGAGCATGCGTTCTGGATGAATTTGTCCATTAGTTAGACTCCCTGAATTGGGGTATAAAAAACACTCTATTTACAAAACAACAATGGAAGATTGTGAGATAGCACAGGCTGAAACTTGCAAACTTTGTGATAATGGAAACCGGCAAATTGAATACAAGAGTTTGGTACGATAGGCCACCTAACATAATCTAATCTTGTGTAATCTAAAAGCGGTGTAGGTGAAGACACTCGAAGCAAACGGAACAAGCACCGAGTGAAAAAGGGAAAAGAAGAGAAGCAAGAGAACACTCCATCTTATGCCTTAAACCAGAGAAAATTACATGGACTCAAAACAAATGCTACAGGCTATTCCTATCATCATAATACAATAATCAAAGTGCAATTCATGGAAATGAGCATATGAGTGGGGTTGAAAATCATAACTCGCCTGAGCCTTGAAGAAACCTGGAATGTGTATGGATTCTTTGAAAAAGGGAAATTTTAGGTTTTGTTAGGGCCAGATGACGAAACTGGATTTAGCACAGCTCCAACGAACAGTATGGCTCCGGACATATCCTCTCTTATCATGAAAAGGAAAGGATGGTCAGCCACAAAAGTTCTCTCTGGAGGTTTATATGCCCTCATACCAAACGCCATCCATGCGACAGTAGCACTGTACCTTTCTAGTTGATTTCAACAAAGGACTTGTGAATCATGGCCGAAACGTATAGTCCCCGTGGAGGCATTAGTTTTGGAATCTCTATGAATGCTGCTGAAGTTTCAAAGGGTAATGTCAATCCCAATTCTTCCGGTTCTCTGAAGCATCAAGCCCAGAAGAAAACTTGAACTTAGGAATCCAGAATATGTCCAAGGGCACAATATCGAGCTCAAAATGTTGATGCAAGAATTTAGGATTGGAACTGATAATCTCCATTATTTGCTGCAATCCATCAAGCTGAAGTGGGAGAAAGATATACATAAAGAATTGCCTAGTATCTAGATCATTGCGATACTGCAGCTTGAGAAGTTTGAAACTTTCATAAGATTTATAGAGCTGATGTACTTGGTTAGTCATGAAAAGCACGTCAACAGTTTCACCGTTCAGGAGTAGAATGTTCTCTCTCTCGAAGATAATGCGTCAAAATCATGGACCCAAGACCCTTTCAAGTATAGAGCATTTGCAAGAAGAAAAGCTGTATAGTTTTCCGTGGAAGGGGTGGATTGAGCATTTCCTTAATGAACCCTTTGGTTGCATTACAGACCCAAGCATTGATATCTTCCCTCACTTTGTCAGCCTGCAAGAAGAATAGTGAAAAGAAGAACAGATTAAAGACTCGATCATCATGAAACAAGATAGGACCCATCAAGTTACAATGAAAAGATAGAACTTGTAAGATCAAGATAGTTGGGAGGTACCTGATTCACAAAATCAACAGATTCGATCTGAGCCTTGTAAATATTGTTTATATGTTGCTGATAAGAATCCTTGAAATCACAAGTTGTTGGATATCCAAATTCCATTAACAAATGACGGTAACAGGTCTCCGTCAGGACGTGTTGGAGCTGTTGCATTTGGCTTTGCCTATGTGGTAGACGCGACATTCATAAGCTTTGAAGCCTTAAATCGAACATTTATAAGGTTGTCGCAGCCGAGACAGTGAAGCAGCTGCTCCAAAGTACGACCAGAAGATCCTAAAGCCAACATGCTCAACAGAGCATCCAACGACAGAGGAGAGCACATCACATTTTAGCCCCCTGACCTGTTCGTTTTCTCACTTAGAAAAAGTCTGCACGACAATTCCACGCTAATGTCACTCGTCGCAGCCCCCTGAGAATTTAAGATGAGAGTTCAACTAAATTCTTAATGATTTTCTATTTGATCGTAAAGTAAATGGTTATCACAATAAGCACCTGAGCATCAGCCATCATGGAGTGGGTTAAGAGTAGGCATTCTCCTGCTTCCTTATGCATATCCATAGGATCCTCTCCGATCAAAAGGGGTTTCACGGCTTTGGTATTTGAGCTCGGCAAAGGAGAATCGAAGTGCTCCGTTCAACATCCACTTGCTCTGGTGCAATCGTTCCGCTGGAGGAACGCATTTATAGGCGACGAAAGGCGGTGCATGTTCATGCGTGTACAGCGCGCGTACGCGTACGTCTTAAGCTACTCGGCTTAGCTGTTTATCGTTTAAGCAGCCAACTTCAAACTCGAAGTGGCCAATGTAATCCTAATTTCAATATCATCGTATCACCCACTTGTATACCGCTAATTAGCAAGATTCGGTCGATTTCGATAATATGCACCCTTACTTTTATATAATAAAAAAATATTTTCTGAATAATCCTAATTTATATGTTATGACAATAATCGCACAGAACATTTTTGCATTAATTTTTCAATCTTTTAGTTTAGTTTTTAATTTTTTTTGTTCAATTTATTTTAATAATTTTTATTATTTAAAAATTAATTCATTAAATTTTATTTGATAATCTGTTTTTAATTAAGATTCAATTTTTTACAAATAAGGACAATTTTTTTAATTATATTTTAAATTCTTTAGTTTTATTCAATCTTTAATTAGTTTTATGAAAATATAATATCATTTAAATCTTTTAAAATTTAAACTTCTTATCTTATCAGTTTAATTTCTCGTTTTTAAAATATTGATAATAATAATAATAAGGATTTTCACTTGTCATTCCTATATTCCTATTGTGTTTTATTGTAGTTAATAAGTAAATTTTGAGCAAAATTAGGATTATAAAATAAAATTGTAATGCAACTCAATTTTTATTTAACAAGTCATAGTAAATGGTATAAAGAGATATGAAAAAAATAAAATCCTAAAATTATTTAGTCTATCCAAATTTTAACTTAAATATAAGTAAATATTAGTTATCTTCTCTATTTTATAAAACTGAAAAATTAAAAAATAGATATTTTAATTATGATTTTGGACTCTTTTCTCATTTTTTTAATTTATATTTTGAATAACATTTTGTTTTAAGTATTAAGATTTTAGTTACACTTTTATTAGATAATTCGTACGTCACTAAATAAGAGTTGGAATTTATTTTAATCTCTTATTTCATGTTTATTAATGAAGAATAACCATAATATTTTCATATTATTGAAAATAAATCATACAGTTTGAAACAAAAAATTGTTTTACGGCAATACTTATATTAAAATAACTAAAATTTTAATTATCTTAAAAATTTAAAATTATTAAATAACTAGTTCTGAATTTTATATATTCTACATATTGTATAGTAATTAATAATTATTTCAATTTTGGATATCTATTTATTTTTCAAATAAATAATATGTTAAATAAATTAAAATATTTATCATCCAACCACATTATTAATATTTTAATAATAAGTAATATTAAATAATCGAATAATATTCATCTAATTGCGAATAAATTAAATCGTGCCTGAGCAAGAGATCAAGCTTGATCAAACTGCCCCAAATAACATTAGTTTAAAAACTTAAAATGATGTTATTTTAATTTTAATTTTTTTAACTTAAAAATCATAATAACATTCAGCTCCAAGCAAACCTGACTCGTTGACTTAAAGCCGAGCTGAATCCAATCCGGTTGGGCCAAAACTGCCACCCTGATGGCTAGGTTGTTACATGCACAACTTTGAATGAATTGAATGGAAACATAAGTAATGGATTCTACTATACCACAACCCAAGCCACTTCCCCCTCAGTGTAGACAATAGTAAATAAAAAGACTTGCTTGTGAAACTGCCTACAATGACGCTGGTTGTAATTGCGACTATTCTGAAAGACTTTGATTGTGTAGTTTTAAGAGAAAACATAAACACTCAGATCAGAAGTTCAATATATAAATCAGGTACACATAATCTGTAGTGAACTAGTGATCAGTAGAACTTGGGTCTTATCAAACCTCTGCACTCTGTCATCAATCAGATGCAAAGAATTTATCTCCATTTACAAAAGCAACCAAAAAAACACGCATTCTTTCACCCTGAAGTCACTACATTAGGTACATACATGGAGGGACCAAGTGAAATCATCCAACCGTAAATTGACTTTGCCGTTGTCCCTCGGCAATTAGAAAATGGAGCATTTAAGTTGCCCTTAACTTGGTGGAAAGATCAGATTGCTTCACCGTCACGCCTTCCACATTGCTTTCCTCATAATGAATACTCTTGAAACCTTCATATTCGAAAAGCCAACTTATTTCACATCAACCTGGAGGGAAAAAACGACGAAGAGAATGAAAGGAACAGAACATTCAAAATAAGTTTTAGTTCATGGTGTCTGCATATGATAATCCTAAAGATTATGATGAACGTAACGTGAGATAAAATTACTCTAACCATCAGGGACCGTGGGGTCTCTTCATTTTGAGAAGGTGAGAAACACCTGCTACTACATGTAGGCGGCTGCTTGGAACACCTGTCTTTGCCAATGCTCTTCCATCCTTGTCCAACAGCACAAAGCAAGGTACATACTTTATGTCATAGTGGAGGAGCTGCAAAAAGGATCATACACAGATTCTTTCTGAATCGATACTTGTTCTTATTGACCGCAGAAGACTCAATGATACATAGGAACTTCACCAAGTATTTCACACATTTGAATATGATAGCAACCAAGTTACAATCTCCCTATTCAGACCATAAGACCTTGAACTAAATCTACTTTTTCAAGGATTGTTTGGTTTACTATTGTAACTAGGTGAAGTACTGCTCTTCGTAGATTACTAAGACAATCTTTAAACAGATGAAAACATTATGGAATATCCTCTTCAAGTTCCAAAGTATTTGCATTCAAAACGAAAACAGGATAAGAGAATGCTATGTTGTAACTAATCAGTTTCATAATTGGAAGCAAAGGCTTTTTACCCCCCAAGTTTCTTCCAGCATCAGACATCACTTAGTATCCAATATCACTGACACTTCTAAGAACCTAATTCAATAAATTTTGTCATGCAGGCTATGAATTGATCCAGAACCTCCAGCAGAAAGTGATTCACATAAGATACAGAAAAAGTAAAAATCAATCAGTTGCACATTCAATTTTAAACTTGATATAATGGTTGCTACCTGTGGAAGTAATATACCTCAGGAAGCCACATCTCATTCTCTGCGTCTGCCATGACTATGTTGAGCCAGCTTGAATTCCTCGTCTCTACCTCCAAGACAAAATTAAGCAAGGAATTGCAAAGCATGCACTTAGGCGAGTAAAACTCAAGAACAGTGGCTTCCTTCCCACTTGCTAGGGCTGAAGCAAAGGCCCTCTGTTCTGCCTCTCCCTGTTCTTCAGGAGTCAAGACCCTTTTCTGGGACTTCATTTCATCATTTTGGTTACTTCTGGCACTCAACTGGATAGGATTGATCGCA
The DNA here is from genome assembly GCA_026413575.1 of Erythroxylum carthagenense. NCBI lineage: Eukaryota > Viridiplantae > Streptophyta > Magnoliopsida > Malpighiales > Erythroxylaceae > Erythroxylum > Erythroxylum carthagenense. The sequence goes on along the minus strand of JANZLD010000002.1, from coordinate 2,023,304 downwards.
TCAATCCAAGAAGTTGAGGATTTAGATATCGATTTGAATGAACTCGCAGCAACGGTTCCAAGAGTTTGCAAGGATTTGAACAGCCAAGGGCCCTCAAAGGTACATACATTGGGATTATTATTGTGGTTCTGAACATCCCACGGCCATTTCAAGCAAAAAAGAGGTTGCTTAGGTGCAGAACCCATTGAAGTCTTGCTTTACCGGGTTATGGAAAACAGCTCAAGAATGGCTTTGGTTAGTGACACAGAATGCCAGGAAATATTCTGCATAAAATCAACAAAATTTCAAACCAACACAAAATTCAAAGCCAAAGTTCTCACTTCAAAAGCAATTATAAAACAAACATATGAATCCAAAAGCCAACTTGACATCAGATAATGGATTCTCCTAACTACCGTTACCAAAATGTGTAAAGTCCCTTCAATATCAACCCGTGAACAAGAGGATAACTGTTCGAAACGTAAGGCTTCTTTACATCTAAACTTAATAGTCCCAGGTGAATTACAATTGACTAACTCGGAAGATACAAAACACAATCAGCACAACCAGAGCATATAAGCAGGCAAAAGCAAAAGAACAGTAATATATCACAGAACGATTAACTTGTAACATCAGTATACAGAAACTATGGAGAAGGAACTGTACCTTGACTGTGTTCCAATCGCCCTGAACGAACCGAACTACGTCTTCGAGAGAAGCCGCGAGGCAAGTGCTGTGCTGAACAGTGTATTGATATTACCCAAAGAAATGTTGGCCCAATTGAAGAGTTCCATGGCCCAACTTAGAGAAGTCCCTCTTCTACAACTGTAAAGGATCCCAATGGGCCGTCGGGCTTGACCCTTAGATCCGAATCTAAATTTTAAAAAAACAAATTATCAATATAAATAATAATTTAAATCTAAGTTTAACTAAACCTAAATAAGCTATCTAAGTCAAAATTGGTTTATTAGAATTTTTTTGGTCTGCTCCAGCACGTACATTTATATATATATACTGTACATTATTTTTAGAGATAACAATGGCCAAGGTAGGCTTGGGCTTAGGCTGCTAGGCCTAAGGTAGTGGGCCCCAATAGCCCAAGTTGAACTAGACAGTGGACTTGAGTTGGAGTCAGGTTGGACGATCCTTATTTTGAATAAAAATATAAAAATAGCATCATTTTATTTATAAGTGTCGAGTCTCACATTAAATCAAATTTAAACCTGAGGCCTAATTTTTGAAAATTTTGGACTCAAGGTTCAATCAATGCAGGCCTAACATTTTTACTTGTACTCAAAATCTAAATATGCATCTAAAAGTTTTTTAAAAATATATTAATTTCGAGTTTAATTTGAACATTTTCTATTTTTTTTATTCAGAATTATCTTGTATTCAAATTTTAAATTGCATTTAAAATTTTAAAATTTTTTGTTAATTTTATATCTAATATAAACTTTTTGTATCATTCTTATTGTTGAGATCATTAAATTTTATTAAAAACAAATATATAAACATCAATTGATTCTATATTTATAATTAGATAATTTGAGTAATTTCTGAAATATAATAAATAAGTTTTAGGGTGTAAATATATTATCTATATAATTTATTTCATGGGGAGTTAATTGACTCCAAACTTAAATAACATACACAATTCCAATAGAGTCAAAAATGTATTAAACTTAAATATACACGTCGACTCAAGGAGAGCCAAGCAGTTGTTGACTACTTTTAAGAGCTTATTAGATGTTAATTAATTGAATAAAATATAATAGAATGGATTATAATGTAGGGAAGGTTGTTTGTGAGGGATTGAAGGATTCATAATATAATATAATTAAGTGTTGTTTGAAAAATGAATGGAATGGAATGTAATGTAATGTATAATAAATAACTATTATATCCTTATATAACATTCTCACACAACTTATAACCGAAAATGCACAAACACTCGAATACTATAGTTTTAAAACAACAAAAACCTGTGGTTTACTAACAAACAATTAAAGTTACGGTTGTGACTTGAACAGTAATTTTTAATATGTTTTTATTTTTCATAAAATTATTTTATTATTAAATTATTAAATTATATACAAACTATTATTAATTAATTTATTAAATATTCTTCCATTTCTATTTGATTTATATTTAAAAATAAATTATTTATATTTTTATGTATATAGAAATATATCTGTGACTTACCAATAACATGTCATTGCACTATGACAAGCAATTAAAGAATGAGATTTTTTATATTTTTACATTTTTATTAATAAATTTTTTTTATTAATTATATACAATTTATTGCTAATTATATAAAAATAGTATTGTATTGTGTTGATTGTTATTAGGGTAGGATAATGAATAATTAGCATTATGAAAAATTATTAAAGGTATATCATGTAGTATATATTTTTTAGTTTACGTTATATTCTAAACTCATCGAAGTAAAGATTTTTTAATTTTATTATTTATGAAAAAATAAAACGAAAGATGATATCTTCTACTTCTATCTTATTCTATTTTATTCTATTATAAAATCTCCCTTCTATTTACCTTCGGTGTCATTCCATCGTAAAACTCCCAACGAAACATATCTTAAGCAAGCAAGCGGACACAAGGATTTGTTCTACTTAGGGTTCAGATCCTCTCGTTCACTTTTTTTTTACTAATCCTATTTTCATTATCAATACAATATCGTTTTTATGAAAAATTGAAACAGAAGATTTCAGGCATGTGCTTGAAGCCTCTTTGTTTTCCCCTGTTTGTATTCTGCAACGCAAGATTTCTTCGAAACAGAGGACGTTAAACCATTCGACAGAGCCATGATTGAAAAGGTACAAGCTGTATGAGGTGTCTAGATTGAAATAAATATCTATCAAAACAAGTTTCTTGTTTCGAAACGTGATTGTTCTGTAGCAATCAATTGGACGTGAAACTGAGCGAACAGATCACCTGTTTATTAGTCTCTTCCTATTCTGCTTTGTCCTGAAATTCTGTTCCTGGGACCAACCATACACCGAAAGCTGCCATCTGACGAACCTGTACCAGTTGGTCCGCGTGCGCGCCCCATCACTTTTATGGCTTCTGTCATCTCAATACGATTAGCAGTACGTGGGACATCAGAATACCTAGGACTGTCGACTGATCTTTTATATGGTTTGTACAAATCACGACATTTTTTGGGGTAGGATATGATGCACGACAGCACTCAGAAATGTCATACGGCGGTACACCATCCCTCGTTGTTATTCTTTTAATCACACAATATTTGCAAAAAAAAATTATATAATCAATATTTAATAATTTTAATGATCCATTTTAAATAAAAATATTATTTATTTTATTTATATTATTTATTATAACCACCAATTTCACAGCTATAGATTATATAACTTTTTCCTAAATTTATAAATAATTAAATTATAAAATTATAAGAGAAAATTAAATTAATCAATTAAATGTTATTCCATCATTAAAGTATTTTAATGCTCCTACAATAATTATAGCATACTCTAGCCTATAAACATGTTGAAAACACAATTTTTCAAAAAAATGATGAAAATCAGACTTGAAATAAAATTAAAAACATAACACAAATTTTAAAGATTTGATTAAATTATAAAATAAGAAAACTAATTAATTGATTGTAGTTCACCTTTGTTGTATAATTCTTATAAGGTTACGTTCAACTTCATTTGGTGCTAGGTAGCCCACTTATATGAGATATTTTTATCATGGATTTACTGAAAGAGTATTATACTCATGAGTTTTGATATCACACTTTAATCTAAAATTTTAAGACATTAAAATTATGAGTCATTTTCACTTATATGTTTTTCACTAGTTTTATATCGTTCTGATGTAAAATTCTTACTCACACTTGACATCTCAACAATCTTCTTTGAGTGTGAAATTTCACGTTGAACTTGGGCTCTCCCTTGAACGAAAGCATTTTTCTACTATTTTTTTAGCAGCTCTAAATATATGGCATCACCAAGAATCCTTCTATTTTATTGGTTTTGGCCCCACTAGGAGTCTCGTTACTTGCCTTCGTGGGGAGGCAACAAAGAGATTTGATTACTGTCTCCATATTTGTCTTTTATCGAACCATCAACTCTGATACCACTTATTGGTGTTAGAAAGCACACTTACGTGGGAGATTTTTATCATAAACTTAGTGAAGGAACATGCCCATGGACTTTGACATCACACTTCAACCCAAACTTTAAAGTATTAGGTTTATGAATCATTTTTACTTAATGTCAATGTGAGATTTTTATTCACACTTGACATCATAAAATTATATTTCCATATTATTTTTATTACAGGATTAAACTTTATTCAATTTTATAATTCTAGTTCTAACTTTAAAAAGTGATGATAAAATAATCTACTTGTTAATTTTTAACAAAAATAGTCGGATATTAAATTCTCTATTAATATAAATGCTACAATAAGATACATCATATTAATATTTTTATATAATAAGTATTAAATTTATTATTTAATAAATTAAAAATATCAATAATTATAATATCACACATATACAATATATAGTTGTTGGTTCTGCCGGATTCTGGCGGAACGGGACGTTGCCGTTTGGATCCATGAGTTGGTAACTTCTAGTGATGACTTCGACGTGAAGGTACCTGCAAAACAAAGAAAGCACGTCGGGGGTTGTGTCCTGATTAGCCCCTCCGACGCTCAAGTCAGTCTTTTGGTGAAGGTAAGGCTGCTGAATGCAGAGAAAGCTTAGGTTATGATTGCGTATCGTTGTTATGGCAGAATTATATATTATATATGGAGCAACAACTAGGCTTAGGTCTTTACGTGTGCATGGGAGTTTCTCACATGCGGACGGGCTGAGGAGAGCGTGGATTGGGCTTGGGCTTGACATAGCCATTAGGTAAGAGACTGATCTTTGAAGAATGGGCCGATCGGCCCACGGGTCGTTTTGATAGGGCTCGGGTCCTGCACGACCGACCCGACCATAAGCCCCCTTACTCCTCGAGTCTGAGCGAAGAGAAGGGTCGAAGGAGTATGCGTGAGTCTTGGAGCTCGTCCGTGAGATAGCTCGG
>JANZLD010000002.1:1935528-1952698 GCA_026413575.1 Erythroxylum carthagenense | reverse complement strand
ATACAAAAATTACGAAAATTATAATAATACTGTCCAAATCAATCCGAAGTTTCATTAAACCAATTAACCCGGAAAATTTCATGAATGCATGCCAAAATACTTATGCACAATTTAAGCAAAGAGTTAATAAACAAATAACAAACATAAGTCGTACTAAATTCCTTTACTATTCTAACCCCTAATGTGGGGCGTTACATTTGTCTGAACTCTGTCTCACTCGAAAAACCTGTCATCGCCTGCATGGATATCATAGGGCATTCTTCATCTTCCTCACTGACAGCCTAACACTCCCCCTTTGGGTTGTCTGATTCTTTTTCCTGATCAACTTCTTTGAACACCACAAAAACTGTAGCTGCCTTTTCTTACATTTGTGTCCAAATGCATACTTCTCGTCACACCAAAAGCAAAGACCCTTCGCTTATTTCTCATCGAAGTCTCCGCTGTTGATAGCTCTTGACGCCTTGTATGGTCGTCCAGGTGGAGAGCGTAGGGTTGAAGGTGGTGTGTGTAATATACCCTCAATACTCGGTTGACGTTGAAAAGATGTAGAGTGTGGCGCTTTCCCAATGACAACGTTCCGAGTGGGTTGAGTTCAGTTCATCATTGAAATCCCTGTCTTCTTATTTCCTCGCCAGTGTGTAAGCCTAATGTAATGACTGTGGTTCATGTAGCTTTACCGCCATCCCTATTTTTGGTTTAAGGCCCTTCACAAAGAACCCCACTAAGTAATCCTTCGAAAGAGCCAACCGGTTAGAATGATGATCGAATTGTGTACAATATTCCAACACCATCCCATTTTGCTGCAACTCCTTCAAATCCCCTACGGGGTCATCAAAAATCTCAGCGTCGAACCGTTGTATAAGGGCCTTCGTAAATTCCATCCACTCACCTCTGGTTTAAGTCGGCTTTGTATGAATAATCTATACCATTCTTGCGCACGCTCATCCATATACAGGATGGTGGCGTTCACCTTCATGTGTTTTGGAATCTGGTTGATTTGAAAGAACTGTTCACAATGATACAACCATAACTTGATGTTATCTCCGTCGAGTGAGGGAAACTCGATTCTACCCAGTCGAATGGACCTGCCATTATCTTCCTTATCAGGTTGCGTCGGATTGTTTTTAAGTGGGTGACCAGAAATACTACTGCCTTCCCCTTGTTTCGACCCTTCCGTTGAGATCGTCAACAGTAGCTCCCACATTTCCTTCTCCAGTTTTTCTATTCTATCTTGTGCCTCCGACAGTAACCTCTCACTTCTATCCTACATCTCCAACAATAATCATTCATGTAAACCTTGTGCTTCCATGAGGTCCTTCAAAGTATCCTCCAACCTTCTGAACTCTGCTCCTCTCGTTCCTTCCACCATAGTTGAGCCTCAGACTCATCTGCTTTGATACCAATATTGTTACGTAAAAAATTGTATCGTCACCCGAAACACTTTTGCGAATCTTTGAACATTGAAATTGTCACGAGAAAGATAGACAAGAAGAGAATTACAGAGAGAGAAGTATTAAGAGAAGAATAACATTGTTCATGATTCCAGACATAACGTACAATCCTCTGAAACCTACGAGATATATTGTCTTTAAAAATTATCCCCTATACTTGCATACACGATATGTTCCCCTACTTTTATTGCTAAACGTTGTGTAACCCCTTGCGACTCTAGTACTGCGTCGGTCCATGTTCATATTCCTTCGTCCCGTAACACTGTTACTTTTTCATGACTTCTTGAAGAAAGGCACAAGCTTTGATCAAGCGTATTCGGGCTCTGAACGACGCTTTCCTAGCTAAGTTGGGCTAGGGCCTGCTCACTCAACTTATAGCTCTTTGGGTTCAGGTTTTACGCGCTAAATATTGGCTCGAGTCAATGCCTATTCCCCTCACGATTACCAGGGCGGGGGCTTCCATCGTCTGGAAAAGGATTTCAACCTCCTGGGATTGGGTCCGCCAGGTGTTCCGATGGACCGTGGGCAACAGGAGGCAAGTGCTTTTTTGGCTGGATAATTGGTTGGGAGATTGGGGGCCTCTTCTTCACGTGGCCTCCTCGCCAGTGCCAAACCATCTACGATTAGCTACAGTAGCCGACCTTACGAATGATAACTGCGATTGGCTTTGGCAGGAGTTCCAGCAGTACCTTCCAGCCACAGTTTGTATGGACCTGGTGCAGTTCTATCCTAGCGTCGGGCCCTTGGGAGAAGACATCCTGCGGTGGGGGCCTACAGCACACGGGCGGTTCACGGTCGCGTCGACTTATGATTTGATACCGGGTCGCCCCACGAGCTACTGGCACCCTCTGTGGAGAATTATTTGGAAATGGGCCGGCCTACAGCTCATCAGGTAGTTTCTTTGGCTTATGGCTAACCAAAAACTCCTGACCAATCACCAGCAAGTGGCTCGTCATATTGCCCTGGATAGTTGCTGCCAGTTTTGTGGATAGGAGGAGACTACGATCCACGTGATGCGGGACTACTCGCGGGTGCATGCTATCTGACGCCACTTTCCTCAGGAAGTGGTCGGCCCGGTTTTCTTCCAACGGGATGAGGAGTCGTGGTTGATCTCTAACCTTATGTCGCAGACGCAGGTCCAGCAATCAGCGTGGTCCACAATTTTTGGTGTCACGTGCTGGCTGCTGTGGACATGGCGTAATAGTAGCCTGTTTGAGCCGGGCTTTGATTGGCTTGTCGAGGGCCATCGGAGCATCATGGACTATGTCGGATGGATCGCTCAGGCTAAGACGATGGAAACTCATGTGTATCCTATGCCGAGCCTACCAGTAGGGTCTTTTGTGAGGTGGACAAAACTTGTGGTAGAGTGGGTGAAGATCAATTCTAATGGCGCGATGCACTCGAGTTCCCAGACGGTTTCTGTTAGGGGGCTTATTCGTGACTGGCATGGGGAATGGAAAGGGGGGTTCCCCATTGTCAGCGGAGTTATGGGGGTGTTCTCGGGCCTCACTTTGGCTTGAGATCTAGGCTTTCGCCATGTGGTGATCGAAACCAACTCTCTCGAGGTCATTAACTTTCTCTCTGCTCCACCCATACTTCTGATGGATCTTTCCTTTTTGGTGATAGGTATCCAACAGCTGATGCAACGGGCGTGATCATGTCACCTTTAGCATGTTTTTTGGAAAGGGAATCAGTGTGTAGACAGTCCAACTCGTCTCGCGAGTCGCCTAAGCCCAGGCATGCATATCCTTCAAGAGTCCCTTTGGACTTACAGGAGCTTTTTCACCATGATGCGCACGACGCAGTATACCCTAGGGCGTTAATATAGTGTTGTAATTTTCTTTTTCCTCTTGTAACTAAAAAAAAAAAACGCACAGGCATTGTTACGTAGTACAGCAAAGAATTAAAAAAGATATCAACTTTTATACAATTGTACACAAAATCGTTAATCCTTTGTGATTGGCGGGTCCAATTTATTATTCCCTAATTCGTCTCTTTATCTGAGCCACCACTTCCGGATAAATCCAACGGCGTAGAAGCGGTGAAACGCGGAGGAGTGAACCAACGACCGTACCGTTTCACTTCTCTTCTCTTCTCTTCTCTTCTCTGCTCTCAGATCTTCTCTCCCTCGTCAAACATCAAACATGGCTATGCAAAGCAAATCCCATTTAACTCCTCTCATTAAACTGTAGTTAAGCTAAGCTTGAAGGTTATTTATTTATTTCCTCGGGGCTTATGGAGGCGGAGCTCAAGGACATTAAGGCCGAGCCAAGTAAGACACTCGACGCCCAGCCGGCACGGGACGACGGCTCTAGCAAAGACGACCGTCCTCTTCTCAAATCTGATTCCTCGAACAGGAGCTCCCTCGCCGTCAATGTCGAGGAGCTGGAGAAGAAGTACGCGGCGTTTGTCCGCCACGACATTTACGGTCCGATGGGGCGCGGAGAGATTCCGTTGATGGAGAAGGTTCTCCTGGGAATGGCTTTGGTGACGCTTGTGCCTGTGAGAGTGGTGGTGGCGACGAGTGTGTTGGTGTTGTATTACGTGATTTGCCGCATTTGCACGCTGTTCTCCGCCCCGAATCGCGACGAGGAGGGGCAAGAGGACTTCGCTCACATGGGAGGATGGCGGAGGGCTGTTATGGTGGTGTGCGGGAGGATTCTGTCGAGGCTCGTTCTTTTTGTGTTTGGCTTTTATTGGATTAGCGAAAGCTATAACGATCTAGAACTACAGCAGCACAAGTCCTCCTCTCAGGTATTCATGTTCAGTATCGCTGATGCTCTAGACAATGGAGTGGAATTTCCAGAAGTGTTGTTTGTGAAGACTTTGTTTGCGATTCTTTAAATTTGGTCTGTTTGGATCTGCATTCTTCAAATTGTCTGACGTCTCACTTATTAATTGAACTTTCTACTTTGTTTGACTTTATATCAAGTTGAATAATGTGATTGAAATTATTCAGAATGAAGGGAAAGATCAGTCTGTGGACCCCGAGAGACCTGGGGCTATTGTGTCAAACCATGTTTCATACTTGGATATTCTGTACCATATGTCTTCTTCTTTCCCAAGCTTCGTTGCAAAGGTTTGTAGCTGTTCAGTGCTTGTTACTTTCATGCAAGTTCCTACACGAATACATTTGATTTCTAGATTTGTACAGCTTTTTTGTGAGACTGACGCTTGTCTATTATGTTGATTCTGAACTTCCCGGTCGAAGAGATCAGTGGGTAAACTCCCTCTAGTTGGTCTTATCAGGTCAGTTACTGAACATCAATGTTCTCTAGTATCATGATCATTGGTATGATCCATGTTGGGATTTTTATGTGTGTTCTCTGCATTTTATCCCTGTGTGATTCCTTTCTTGAAATTTAGGCCCTTGAACTGGTTTCTTCTTTCATATTCAATATCTGATGTTCTTATCTGTCAATTTTTATGATTTGGTTGTGTTATGATGCATATCATGACTATGCTTAACCAGGTTTCCTTCTCTTAACATCATCGTATTGAGGACTCATCGATCTTAGAAAGTTTCGCATTACCTAATAAAATGATTTCTTCTTGACTATTTATTTCCTTCTGTTTAAAAACTATTTTTCCCGTTGCCTGTCCTTTTTCTTTTCTCTTAAAGATTTCACCTAGTTAGTTGGATAATCTGGAAATACTGCTTTCTGGTGCATTTGGATTAGTAATAGAAATCACGTGGTCTAAATTTTACAGCAAGTGCTTGGGTTGTGTATTCGTTCAGCGGGAATCAAAGTCGTCTGACTTCAAGGGTGTTTCAGGTATATAAGCAGTTGGCATTTGATTTCCTTCATTATTATTGGGCTTGTGAACTGTTGCATTTTATCACTTCTGCATAACTTACTGTTTGATTTAGCATTGGTAGAGATATAAAGTACTGGAGTAGAGATAGTCATTACTGGAAAAAAAGAACTCATGTCATTTCTAAGGGCTCATTCACTGATAGAAAAGTGAAATAAGATCAATAGAGAGAGAGAGAGAGAGAGAGAGAGGCCAATAAACTGGCTCATGACTTCTTTACAGCTCTTTTGGCAGGGTAGGTGTACATTGCTGGACATAAGCATATGAAAACTGTTATTACTCACCTGAAAAGTTGATTTAATTGTCTTCTATTAGGAGTGCTTGTTTGTTATCTGTTCTCTATTGTTGTTTGCTAGATTTCAACACGCTCCACTCCTTGCAGGTGTTGTGACGGAAAGAGTTAAAGAGGCTCATCAGAATAGATCTGCTCCTAAGATTATGCTTTTTCCTGGTAAGCAACTTGACTGCATAAATGCGTTTCCTTATTCTTCTTGATGCATGTCGAATGATATTCTTATTTTCTAGCAAAAATGCTTCAGCCATTTTGGTTTCTCATTATGCATGTTATTCAATAATGTTTGGCAAGTTCACTTTCATAAAAGATACATATTTAGAGCTGTACAGTTTTGGGGTTAGTTAAGGTCTTTTCTGTTTGGTTATTTCTGCTTCTTTTCTTTACTATACATATTTAGAGCTGTACAGTTTTGGGGTTAGTGAAGGTCTTTTCTGTTTGGTTATTTCTCCTTTTTACCAATGTATTTGGAAATAGTGGAGCTTTTTATGCTGATGATCAATCATTTTACTTAAGTTAGTTGGTCTTTAATGCTACTGCAGAGGGAACAACTACAAATGGAGATTACATCCTTCCATTCAAGACGGGTGCATTTTTGGCAGGGGTCCCTGTAGTCCCAGTTATTCTAAAATATCCTTACCAAAGATTCAGTCTTGCTTGGGATTCCATAACCGGGGTGAGTTTCCACTTGTGATTTTGATATTTATAAAAATTGTAGGCGATGCTGTGTTGGCTGGCTTAGAAGATGAAAGCTTATGAATTTAGACATAGAAAGGTCCACGAAAGCATGCAAAGAATTTGAAATTCAACTTGCTTTCCAAGTAATAACAACAATGGAAACAGTGTTTGAACTTCAATAAATCAATAAAAGAATCCAGGGATAGCTAATAAGGTGTCCTTTTGAAAATTAAACCCAATGCCTGTAACATTTATCAATTCCTTATTAGCTATCCCTGGATTCTTTTATATTGCCACTGAACAGTGCTGATGGTAAATCAAAGTCTCCAATTTGCACGCCAACTGTTCTTTGTTTATAATCATGAAGGGACACCGACTTTTCTATTTTTGGTAATAAAGGGCACATCAAGTTCAACATGCATTTCTGTCTGATTCTAGCCTGCATATACTTTTCTTTTTGCAGGTGCGACATGTAATTTTACTATTATGTCAATTCATAAATCACATGGAAGTGATACGGCTTCCTGTTTACTACCCCTCACAGGAAGAGAAAGATGACCCAAAGCTGTATGCTAATAATGTCAGAAAACTGATGGCTCAAGAGGTGTGCATTTCCCTTAGAAGTGGGATATTAATGATTTTGAAACTAAGCTGTTATAATTCTTCTTAGTTTTGTTGTGATACAATATGATTTTGAAGAATGATTAGCTTCATTGAAAAAAATCATTAGGAATGAAAGGGACATCAGTTTTATGATCTCTCAGGTTCTAAATTTTAGATCACGATCTGTAGCATGACAATGGTTTTGCAAGAGTGACATATCTGAATCTTGAATTGAAACATTCAACTAAATCGGTACACTTTTTTTGCTTTTGGAAATTTCTAAAGCAGTATTGTTAGTCAGGTAGTTCCGGTTGTTTATGCTGATTCCAATTTGCACTTAGGTTTTTGATGGATTAACAATCGTGAATTACCGTCATAACACCCGGAATTTATTTCCGTTTACTTTTTGCTGCAGGGTAATTTAATAATGTCAGATATTGGACTCGCTGAGAAACGAATATATCTTGCTGCTCTCAATGGTAATAATAGCCTGCCTACTGTTTTGCATCAGAAAGAAGATTGATAATTTCATGGCCTCGCTCCCAAATGATATTTAGTCTCTATGGAACTTCGCACTTAGTATTGGTACTTGCTCATAATGACATCCAAAATTGGGTGTTATATCCAAGCTTTTCTAATAACGAAAGAAAGAGAACGATATCCAGTTTGTACTACTATCTTGTAAAAAATTTGTCATTGAATGCAGTTACAAACGTGATGGTGAGCAATTGTCGAAACATCTGAGATCTTTACTGGGCCTTTTATTATATTTAATGCATCCACAATGAGTTTAGTAGATCCCTGAAATTAATCATAGCTGGAACCCTTCCATATGAAAATCTGAAACATCTCTCTTCTCCTGTTTCTTGCAGGTTTGTTTTGACAATGCTACTAATTGGGATCCGACCGTCTGTATATTTCTTGTATGATTTCTGTTATAATCCGTAAAAAAGATGAAAATCATAAGAAATCATTGGCAGCATGAGGATTACAGTTGTCATTTTGGGATGATAAATGGCATTTTCAATGCAATCCATTCCTTTTCCATAATTTTATCATTTGAGTTGGACAACTTGGACCTACCTGTTTTGAAGTTGAATGTAAATTCACACATAGCTCACTTTTAGTGTTTTACACTGGTTAAAAAAGGCTTCTTAGCTCTCATTTGTTTTCTTTGTTTACTATTTTATGTATTGCCGTGTCCAACTCCAAAATGATCAAATGATTTTGTTTCCTTGTTACAAAAGCACAAACTGTAGTTTTGGCAAGATGTTGATAATGATAGAAGAATACATCTTTTCCGGAAAGTTTACAATAGATCTTGGGGCTTCTTCTCAAGGACACAAAGCCAGGTGCAAGATGCCTTACATTTAGAATCATACTGCAGCTGTATATACATAGCTGCTAAACATTTCATGACACATCGCTAGCCAGCTTCATGAGGCAATCAAAGTGGCACTAAAATCGCTTTCTCAAAACAGACTAGTTTTACAATTGGTCGCTGTTTGTTTTAATCACTCACAGAATCATCTTAGATGCTAAACAACCCCTTCCAAGCTGGAAGGTTTTTCTCATCTTTCCTTGAAGGAACCACTTATGGACCTTGGCAGTTCCCATGGCAGGCAGCCTCTCAATGGTGATTGAAGAAACATGGAAGATGTTGATAGCTGCTTCTGTCGCATTGAGATTGACGATAGGCAATTAAATGCACTTGTTAGCCTTCTCTTCTCACTGTCAATAGGTTGGCCACCGGGGTCATGCTCTACCGCAGATATCTTTAGGGATTTGGGAAGTATGCAGTTGCAGAGTGAACCTATTCATCATTTCATTAAAATTTGATCAATTAACCTATTCATTCTCAGCAGTAAATGTGTAGGAATGTGAGGTTAAGTACCTATCCTGGCAAGACGGTTCACCCATTTTGGGATCGGTTTTCCGGTCAGCTTGTAACAGATGTCCTTGCAGAAATGGTTGCAATTCTTTACAATCAAGTGATATGTATCACCATGGTAGCTTGCTGCATGCTGTTCCATGAACTCTCTCACCTGAGTAGGATCCAAGCATGTGGTGCCAATGAATATAGATTTCCTGAACTTGAAGCCAGGGCAATGGCGAGGTTCCACCTCGAAAACACCGCTTGTTGGGTAGTCATGAGCTCCAAACGCATACTCCACACCATGAACTTCAGGAAGGAGTGGAGATTTTCAGAATCACTTAAAATATGGAATCAATGTGGAAATCCAATTTAAATTAAACATGCTTAAGCGTTACCTTCCACACCAGAGTGAAAGATACCAACTCCTGCCCAATAAAAGTAGCCATTCATGGTCGTCAAGTCATAAACATTCAAGTAAACTGGTGCATTTCCAGGACCATAGCTTGCAGACCTTGACTTAGGAAACAAGCAAAAGCGAGTCATGGACTTCTCTTTCAGACGAAGAGGCATAACACATCTCCATCCTTTCCTTGTTCTAACTTTCATGTTCCCTGTAATGTAGGATCAAGCTCTATTAATGGCTGCCTCCACCCTGAAAATTCGAGAAGAGATGAAACCAATTTAGAGTAAAAATGGAACTCATCAAGTATCCAACTTCGAAACTCTAATACTCTCAAAACCAAGAAGGGAAATCAGAGTGTTCAATTGACTTGAATCTAGAGTTCAACACCATCCTTGTAGAGATTCTACATTTAGAAAGCAGAAAAGAGAGGTTTTCTTAGGTTTGATAGAAGTAACTTCGAACCTAGATCTTACACATCAACCGCAAGTCTTAAATTCCCAGAAGCCAAATATTTGTTAAAGAGTGCTCAAAGAAAACAGTAGAGTTGCAAGCTTTTAAGCTATACAGTAATAATAAGAAGTGATGGTGAGAGGTCTCAGATCTAGTCAAAGATTATAACTTTAGCCCCATTATCCCACCATTTTTACACAACAAATGTAGCAGATCAGACAGAAAGAAACGTCCATCCCTGCTCGAATCTAAATACTGAGAACTTTAATGTGGGCAGATGATGACATAATCACAAATACTTTATAAACACAGAAAAGGAAAAGACCATGAAGAAGATGACGAGACTTCAGACTCGGGATCGTGCAAAAATTTTCAAGCCAAGCTAGTCATAAAGGTTCAAGCTTTAGCCCTCATTTTTCTTTCCCCTCAAATTTTCTCAGGATCCAAGCAGACCCACCAAGAAAATAATGGCTAAGATACAGCCAACAAACATTCAGAAGAAGCAGATACTGGAGGAACACAAAGATTCAAGGGTCAGAACACAAACCTCAACGATTTCATTTCCAGTGAAAGCTATTAAGTTGAGTAGCCATTGAAGCCGAAAATAACACTTCCACTGCCGACAATCATGTTCATTGACACTTAAACAGGGGAAAAGTGTGAATTTATGAAAACCCCACGAACAGAAACAGCCTTAGCTGCTTCACAAACACACTTCACACCCTCTGCTCCTCCTTCTATGATAAGATAACCCACAAAAGATGAGACATTTGTGTGAGATAAATAGACCAAAGCAGAGAATGACAGGTTTCAAGCTAAAACTCAAATCTCTCTCTCATATGTCTCTTGCTTGTGACTATGTTTCCATATGTCGCCTTGTGTTTTCTGTTCCAATTACTTCAGTGCTAAATCACATGAATTGTCTTTTAGCCTTTAAAATTTTACTTTTATTGCTGTTATGGGAAAAAGAAAGATTTGGATTCTATAAGGATATGATAAATGAATAAAGAAAAATTCTGCCTTTTTATTTAATGTAAGCTATTAAATATATTTTCACCAAAAAAATCATTTTGTAATAATTCCTAATCATACAATTTCTATTGACAACAGGCAGAAAGAATAATTTAGCCCCAACATTTACACTAAATTTGAGTCGAACTTTAATATTTCAATATGTTTAAAATTAATTCTATCCTTTATAAAATACTTAAAATAGATTTAAACGTTTGAAAAACATTCAAAACAGACTTTAATTAAGACTAAATTTTGTGAGTAATTTCTATAATTAGAGGCTATTTTGATTATTATCAAGCGTTTCATAAATATTAGAGTTCATTTTAAATGTAAATGTTAGAGACTAAATTACTCTTTGGGCAAAACACTTGCAACTTAAGGGTCATTCTACTAGGTGAAACTGTTATTAAACCCTTAAAATGAAATTATAAAACTAGTTTTGGTATATATATATCTATACTATAGAACAAAGTAAAAGCTTATTTCTTTATAAGATTTAGTGCATGCCTTAAAACAAAAAAGAAAAATAAAATATTAGGGACAACCAATAAATAGATGTCTTCAAACTTATACATTTCTTAATACTAAATTAAATCATCGTCTCAAATGTCAACTTAATATTTGGATTTCTTATATAATCGTTATCATCGTCACACTTATTATGAAATCTCGCAATAAAGTAAGATGTAGAGAGATTTGATAATACACAGCCTTACTTCTACATAATAGAGAAGCTATTTCCGATAGACCCGTATGCAGATAGATTTCTTATATAATATTGCATATATAATAACAACCAAGTAGTTCCAATTTCTTTTTTTGTTTTGGTTTGACAAGAACAAAGTTTAGTCTTTTTAAGGTTAATTTTAATGAAATAATTGAAAACATAATGCTTTAAAAATCATGTAGGAAGTTAAATCGGTAAAATAAGAGGTTTGAGATTTAAAAGATTTAACTGAAATTAGACCGTCACAAAATCGATTAAAGATTAAATAAAATTAAAGAATTTAAAATATGATTAAAAGAGATTGTCCTTATCTATCGAAGAATTTGAAGTTTAATCGAAAAAAATGATTGTTAATAAAAATTAATTGATTTATTTTAATTTATAAGAACTTATCAATTTAAAAAATTGACTGATTAATTACTAAATTGATTAGTTTTTAACAACAGGAGTTATTAAAATAAATTGAACCGAAAAGTTAAGAACTAAATCAAAGAATATACAAAGCAAAATAGTTGAAATTTTTAATCATTAGAGAATAAAATGCGGAGGGTTAAATTTTTGTTATTGTTTTGTTTTGAATAAGATGTAATTATTACAAGTATAGTACATTATAATTACTCATGATATTAATTCTTGAAAAGGAGTTAAATCTTCTTTATAAAAGTGATTCTATTTCTAAGCGTCAATCTTAATTATACAATTCAAAGTGAAATTGGAGGAGATTTTTGAAAAAGAAGATGAATTTGAAGTTGGATTCGGTCCTTGAGAAAGAAGAAGGAAGGAAAGATTGAAGGTGTCAGTTTGGTCAAATTAAAGTAAAAGTAGGTACGGTGACAATGATCTTGATGTCTGATGATTATGCTGTTTACAGTTGCATTAATCTTAAAATACTGAAAATGGTCTATGTTTAGGCATTAGTCGATTCAGATGAGCTTTTTTGACCAAGATTCCCAATCCAAAACCAACGAAACTATCCAATAGAGGGAAGGGTTGTGTTAGGTAAGTTTTTGAGAAGGTGGGTCATGGATTCTCACGACCCTGCAGGTTTGGCAGGGAACAGGAAGCCGACAAAAGCAACGTTGAAGAGTGTACTGGGACTATGACACCAGTCTGGTGATGGAGATTCTTATGTGCAAGAAGAGTATTAGGGTTACGAAAATTAAAATTTTATGGAAATTTCTTGCATATGAAAGATGATCTGAGACTGGTTTCCAGGGAAGTTTTCTGATAAATTCTTATATTTCACAGAGGTATTTCATTTCATGTCAGGACAGGAAGTAAGTCATCATTACATGTGGTTTTCCAAGGCCCCTGTAGCTTCTTCTATGCCTAAATCCCTCTGAAGAATAATCATCTACACTGCAAAATTCACCTTTCTATGCTTTTTAGGTAACAAAATTCGAAAACCAAACTTCCAAAAGCGTGCGCCCATTGACCCACTCGGTTGGTGTTCCTACTCCTGGGTTTCAGTTTCAGTTTCAGCTCATGTGGATGAAATGGACTGTCTGTGCCACTCTAAAAAGGTGTTGAAATGGGTTATCTTCTTCAGACAATGCTCTTTTTTAGATTAGCCCGATTGGTCATCAGCCCGTGAGCATAATTTAAACAGCAAGCGTGGTTTCTTTTTGCATCAGGAAAATGTTTCAGCTTCTGACACACACTCACTGTCACTGACAAGCAAACCAGAAAAAGAACATGACATCCAATGTAGTTGGAAGAGTAAATAATTCCATGAACATGTTCTTGAATAAGTATACCCCAAAAGATTATTTCTCAAACTTAACACAACATATGAAACCTATCCACAGTCCTAGACATAATAGCACTTCTTAGGAACTGAAGCTCATCAGAACAACATTGGCGGGATGCCTTGTCTGGAGAAGAGATAACATTTATCGTTCAGAGTCCGCCAAGTGAACTGAAATGCATCCATGCCTCCTTTACATATGCAAAACCATTGTTAATTTCTCTATCAGAGCAGTATCTCCTTTAGTTTCAAGGAACAAACGTGTATGGATACATAGAAAACCACACCTTTACCTGCAATATATCAAAGACTTTCTCTGCTGTGTGCTTTTGATTTGAGGTTGCACCTTTCTGCTGCAACTTATCTGGATGTAAACAGAGCAAAGCCTTCTGATATTGTCTTTTCACTGCATTACCTTCTATTAAGTCAACAAGAGGCACAGGCTTCCATCCACTGCCAGTCCATAGGACCTGTGTAAATACATTTCAATGTTTTAAGAAGTAAAAGAGTGTTGCAGGAATTTATCAGGAAACATTCATAAACTGAACCCTGAAATGAAAATTTCAGTATTCACAGAATCTAAAATTTGAAAACCAGCAACTAATCATCTAATTAAATCACTCACGTATTGTAAAGTAGAGAGCAAAGATCGAATGTTTCCTTCCTTCCCACTCGACCATTTTCGTATCTTTGCATCTATGGCCTGGAAAAGAAAAATGTTCTGGGGTTACTATTTATAGTCCAACAAACTGGGAACAGAAACATCCATTGTTTCTACCAAGTATGTTATATCAATTACCTGAAGATCTTCATGGTTGTCAATGGTTTGTGTGATGTTGTCCACATACTGCGTCAAGTCCTTAATCTGCTCACAAGTCACAGGAAATTAGCCAGTGAGAATATCCAATATGAACAAAGAAGAAAGGTCGAATTGTATTTTAATGAACTGTAGATAAATATGAAAGAATAACACACCATGAATTTTCCATAGAAAAACTCATCTGTATCTCCAAGAGTAGCTTCTGAACCATTAGGAATTGATTCTGAAAATGAAGTAAATAAAAAAGTTTCCAAATTTGATCCATAGCTTGATAAGTTCATACGAATTCTGCTGCATGTACCAAATGGCCTTTATCTAGCATAAAGTACCTGCAGTTGAATCCGATAAATCCTTGAGTGTAGAAGAAGATTCCATGGACTTATACTTGTTGGTCCTTGTCTGAGGGCTTTGATCCTCAATTGGTTGATTAGATTCTTCCACCTGAAAATTCGTAATAAGCTTTCGAATTCTAAGACAAAAAGGAAACAAAACCTGGAAGTAATTCAGTAATAAGTATCTGGAAAGAAAGGAGATATATCCATAGTTACAGTGATCGAAGCTTCTGTTATATGATTCTTGTTCACATTTGGCAATTCCATTCTGTCATTTGGTTTATTTGTTGTGATTCTTGCTTCATTTTCTCTCCAAAGCCTGCCATTTTCTTGTCTTCTGGAGTTGTGATTTTGAGAGTTCACATCAGAGTTAGGTTTGCTTGAGGCTTCTTGGCTGAAGATTTTCACAAACTCTTGCACTTTTCCTCCAAGCCTGTTCTTTCCAAGATTATCTCGTCTCAAGTTAGATTTATCCTCTTCTTTGTGCAATGACATGTTCCTTTTCTCATCTTCTTTCTTTGCTAGGTCATTGACATCAAAAACTGCCGATGACTTCTTGTTGCCTCTCGATCTGCTTTCCTTAAACCCATTTCTCTTTGTTGACTCTTCATATCCTGCGAGACAATTCAGGTCCAGCTTTAGATATACCACATGAGAAGCAGCAATCATGTTGTAAATCAGAGATTACCTTGCTCAGAATCGTTATCAGAGAACAAAGAATGCAGTGTTTTGGTCTCACTGTTCGAAGCTTTTTGCTTAAGCACATGAATTTCTTCTTCTGCTCTTCCTGACAAACCCTTGTCTGGAGCAGATTCAGATTTTGGTGCTTCCCTGGAACCCTGAAAGATGGGTCTAGCAGGATTGTCTTTAACACTGGTTTGAGTAAGAACTGGCTCCTCAACAGCCTGACATGGCTCCACCCTGTCCAATCTGCTTACACCTTCAACTGAGCATTTACCTTTGTCAGTTTCCATCCAAGAAGACTTTATCTTTGATGACATAGCAGCATGCAATGGAGAAGCATTGGACTGTGGGGTTCCCACTGGTAATTCTCTACTCATGCCTTCACAACCTAACCTTCCATCTGTGCTCGCAGATCTCTCCAATTTAAGCTTGTCTTTAGGTCTCGATTTGTTTCCTTTCATGAAAGGCATTGGCAAGGGTACCCCTTTGCTCGCCCATTTGTAGATCGAAAAGTGAAATTGACCACCGTTCGCTGGATCCGAAACAGTGGAATCACTTCTGGTAACCTTGCTTTTCTCTGTTTTATCAGTTCTGCTCAGGTTGTGTAACTCTTCACTGCCAAGAGATAGGTCCTCACGTAAGGTGCTCTGTTGAGAGACAACATCATTGGACGCATCCTGAGCTAGATCTGTTTGGCTTGAAACTCTAGACAGGGTAGAATACAAATAATTACTAAACCCATTTGAAGCACCGTCCTTGTTTTTCTGATGATTGCGTGTACCAGAACCAAATGTTGGCAAATCAGACCCTTTTATCGGGTTGGAAGGAAGACTGCAAAATTTACAGATTAACTCAGAGTAGGTAGATGCAGAAGCTATAGAGAATCGACGAGCAGATTAAGATATGATAATGGAGAAAGTTATTCTATTGAAAATAACTTCAAAATCATTCTCAGTTCGTTGCATATGTTCTATAAGTAGAGACCTCAAGCTTTTTCCTTTTTCAACCGATAATCAAAGTTTTATCTAACAGGTGAATCCAAAACCTGAATTGTGCTGGAACGGATGAACTCAAGAACGGTTCAGCTCTAGGAGGCAGTGGACTTAGAACTCGGGAACCTGGACTTGAACAAAATGGATCTCTGTTATGTTTCCTCGGAGAAGAACTCAGAGACTCGTTTCCTTTGAATATATCATCAAAGAATTCATCGTTCTGGTAACGCCTTCTGGTCCCATCTTCATCACCAAACACTGGTTTCTCACTTATACCAGACCACCTACGGCGAATAGAAACTGTGTCGTTCTCACCACCCAAGTTGCTTGAATCTGCAGCTTCGCTGAAACTGCTTCGCATTTCCTGTACCGAAGCTCGTCTTGGTGGCCCTCCGAACACATCCTTGAAATCAATATCAGAGTCCCCATTTGGGCTCTTTGGAGAAGAGTTGTGCTGGTTTGCAAATGATCTTTGAGGGGGACCATAGCCTAAAAGAAAACTCTCTCTTGTTGAATACCTCTCCATTTCAAAGTTCTTGAAATTGATATACGAGTTCAAATTGGACAAAGATGGCCGGAAGCTCCATGAGCTTCCATAGCCTGTTGTTGAATTGGAATTCTCAGCGGTGCTGAGGAAAAGGTTATACGCAGCTTACAAGAGAGAAAGACGAAGTGGTGTAGAAACAAGGAAAGGGAAGATTTTGATTGGGAAAACACAGCTAGTGGGGTTAAAGATTTGGGTTACTGAGAATTGGAAGCCACAGCCACCAGTGAGGTTCATCGTATGTGTGGATATCGGATAAGGAGAAGGAAAACTCCAAACTACAAAATGGAATATAATGCGTTGTTCTTGTCGTGTAACTGAAATTTGAAAAGTAATCTCTCTTGGTGACCGTTAATTTAAGGATTTTTTTTTTGTGATGCCTCGTGAGTTTTGGATCATTTTCATACGAAGTTTAGTAGGGTAACACCCTGTTATTGCCGCAGAATCAAATCTAAAGTCATGACTTGTCTCTGTCAGACATGTTTTTGATTAATAAAAGAACTGATTTTCGTTCTGACCATGCAAAATTAACATGAAAGTTTGATTCTTTGGAAGAAGAACAGCTTTTTTAAGACAGAACAGGAGAGTAAGCAAATCCTTGAACAAAGCAGAACGAGCATCCATGGTTTAGTGAAGAATTTACAGAACCGTACTTTTCATCAACGATCTGACACTGGCATGTTATAGACATCACCCACCATCTGATAATATTGATCCTCGACTGTAACTTGAATGCCTGTC
>JANZLD010000002.1:1865886-1906059 GCA_026413575.1 Erythroxylum carthagenense | reverse complement strand
AGAAAATAACTAAGCATTATAATTTCATTAAATTTGGGACTCTTTATTGAGTTAAATCTTTTAAATTTTGAATAAAAATTTTAATATAAGTCAGAGTAAAATTAAAAATTAAAAATTAAAACTATAAATTATTAATTAAAAGCAAGTGTTTGGGTTCACATAAACATCGAATGTTTGATGTGAAGAAGATAACAGATGGAAGAATTGGATAAGACTCTCCGTCACTCTCAAATCATCTTTTTGTTTACCTTTCAATGGTGGCTTTTCTGTGCACAAACAAGTCAATTATTGCTGTGTTGTCAAATTTTCAAAGAGAAAATTGATGTTTAGGATCGAAATTTGCAGCAAGATGCTGGTTTCGATCGAATTCGATTGATTTGAATTATTTTCAAAAATACACAGGAAGGTACAGCTGTGATGTGAAGAGCCGAGCACCGAGTGACTGCAATGTCAAAAGTTGGAATCGATTGCTAGGTCCCCCAGCAATCATCATCAAGTTGATTATCTTTTAGTTGCCACCTTTTTTCTGTGATTGCAGTGAGCAAAGTTTGAATCTTTATGCTCACACCTCGCCCATTCATGCCTTTATGGAAAGGGTTTCTGTTTGCAAGAGCCAATCTTGATATGTGCCCTGTCTACTTTGTAAGATCATTGGATCAATCATACAATGTTTTTAAGACGTCTCACTTGAGAGATTAATCATTTTGATAAGAAAATTAGTGGTAATTGAAGTAATCATTGCGTGCACTCATAATGTATCCAATGTGAGTAACTTGCATACATAAGTAAGAAATTCAATCTCAATAACCCTATTTGCCTTCAACATAGGTCCATAATTTTGGCAAACCTGGAACTGATAACTTGTCTTGGTCAAGACTCCATTGATAAGCCCATCATTTTTCATATCCATCATTCACAGATGATAAGCTTCAGGTACTCAAGATCCCAGTACGACACCAAAAGCTATAAAAATGAAAATTCAGAGCCTCAGCATCTTCTCCTTCACCTAATTTGACTCCAGCCATTCTTACAACATCAACATGTTACCTACCTATTACATGCTCTAGCAATAATGTCTCTTATAATTCAGTCCTTCAACAATCACTGGATATATGCACACAAGAATCACACAATTGTTCTGTATTGAAGTATTTCACTTGCTGGTGCAGAACATTAGCATAGACATACAGTATACACAGAACACAACTCTTGCTGTTTCAAAGTGCTTTTTCCTTTTTCTAAATCTTCAATTTGTTATTTCTCCATTTTTAATGATTCTGATCATATTAATTGCAAGAACTCACAATGGCTTCCTAGTACAAAGAGGACTACTGGCTAAAGTGGCTTGTACAAAGAAATAGGAGAAAGAAGACCAACAATGTGTGACTTTTCAATCTTTTGACTCATCTCTTTTTCTGAAAAAAGACAAAAATCTATCCCCATTTCATTTACATGTAAAAATTCTAAGAAATCTAAACGAGATGCATGTACATTACAATTGATGTCCCTCTATCCCTCTCATATTTGTGAAAGCATATGTACAGAGATTATTTGAGCTTCCCTTTCCCCTGTGGTGTATGTTTCTAACTAAAGGAGGCGGTAAACTACGTATCTGTTGCTCTAGATGGAGAGCACTTTGTTGAATCCCTTCCAGATTGCACGTAGACGTCGTGATTAATGGATGCCAACTGCGACAAGTTCTGCAGGAGATGCTTAAATTCAACAAATCGAAGTATGTTGCAAACTTAAAGTGAATATAAGTTAATGGAAATCATCCCAAGACTTTATCACTATACCATTGACAAGAAACCTTACCTTGAAAGAGAAATTTATCAATGAGAGATTAACCGGTACAGAGCCGAATTCTGCCAAGTCGCCACATTCATCCATCTAAAACACAGGAAACAGAAAATGTAACACTTCAAATCACCACATTCATCAATACGACAAAATCTCAACCACAGCATCTGTGACAAGAAAAAGAATGAACATGAGCAAGTCTATCTACTTCCCTTAGCTCCACCTTCCCTCCACTTCATCATCACATGCTAACCTCAGAGGAGATAAATATAAGAGTTTTTTTCACTCCCCAGTTTCCACCTACCTCAGAATTAGTCCCGGGAAAGAAAATGAAATGATTAACTAAACCTTTTTTTGGAGCTTTTATATTAATTTCCAACCACAAGTTGGTCAAAAACACCATATATTCTTAAAGAAAGTTTCAGTTAAACGCACATTGCATTGGTTTCTTACGAAAAGGAGCAAAACGTGACTGACAGTAGAACTAAAAAGAATTTACTAACAAAGGTGTGTATTAGTGCACCCACCTCATCACCAGAGTCTGAGGATGAGTCGCAGCTTTCACTATCAGAATTGCTACTATTTTGATCATTTGGTATTCCAGTAGAAAATTGAGAAAATCGTGAAACAAAATAGCTTGTGTCATCTACAGTGTCGGGACTTGGTACAAAAGCAGCCTGTGCATAGAAGAAAATAATTATTAAAAAAATCAGAAAGCAGTGACTAGAATTAGTTTCACATATATAATTTGCTTATTATTGACATGAGATGATGCAAAGCATTCCAGCTAAGAAAACATTCTCAACTGATTGCAAAGTTTAAGGTTCTTTCATGACAATACACCAAATCGAATCTTGATATGCACAATGGATACCAGTCACTGTTTCTGATTATTCAGTGACTAGTTTTACAAAATGCAGCTGGGGAAGGATGCCACTCAACACCAAAATGGTTGGTGAAAGCTAAGAAGTTGGCAACACTAAGCAAAATAAGGGCACAAATATGAAATACAGTTCTAGCATAATGCCTGTTAACTAGGAAATTATAAATCCAAATCTGCGGCAAGGTTGTACCTTTTGCAAGGCAAGGTTGTTCCAGTCAATTCCTTCAAAAAATATATGTGCTTTAACCTATAACGTAAATATAATTAATTCAGAAAACCCAAACTGAAGATTGTAATTCTTAATCAAAACTAAGTGAAATGCTGCGCACCTCCATTGATCCCTTTGCTCCCAACCTCCGGTCTGGATCCAGAATAAGCAACCTAAAAGGAGAAAGGTGACAAATGATTGATAAAGCTGAAGTATGTTTTCTTCTAATGAAGGCCATAAATACCATGCAGATGAAAAGTTCACCGCCCACCTCTTAATCAAGTCTTGGGCTTCATAAGACAGGTCATCAGGAACAGAAGGCCATGGGATTTTTCCATTAAGAATGTTGTCAAATATTAACTGCAAACATGAAAAGCCATAAGAGTTAATGACTGCTCTCTCTACGAATCAGATCTATTGCAGCAAGGTTTCTTGAAGATGAACACTACAGTTAATCTGGACTTATTCCATGCTACTGGATCCACCAATTTCAGTCAAAACCCATTAGTTCCATGTTAAAAAGTGTTCACTTTAATACACACAATCTTTGCTTCCCACCTGAACCACTACAACTTAAGAGATAAACAGAAGAGTTAAATATACCTCAGGCTGGTCAGCATTAAAAGGTGGAATACCAGTTATCAACTCAAAGAGGATTATTCCCACAGACCACCAGTCAGCAGCATAACCTGCAGGACACTCGAGAGGTAAATTGAAGTGGTACATAAGCTTTACATAAGGCCAACTTCAGGTTATGAACCATACCATGCTCAGTTCCAAGAAGAATTTCAGGGGCCAGATAATCAGGTGTTCCCACAGCTGAATGCTGATTTCTATTTTCAGAAAGTTGACTGCATGGAGTAAGCGCATCTAGAGATATATCCCCTTTTGTCTCAGATCCTGATAAATCCATTGTACTGTTTATAAGGCCAATTTTTGAAAGCCCAAAGTCTGTAAGCTGGTAATATAAGGAATCGTTAATATAGGGAGGACTAAAGACAACATATATATTAAAGGTGTCAAGATATGCAGGAAATAGCCTGAAATGCCCAAGATATTCAATCCAAAGAAGAAAACTAACGTTTCAATAGTCTTACAGTAGAAGAAGACAGACAACTTTCTAAACAGTTACTGATGAAGTACTTTGTAGAACACAAGAGTTTTCCCGTTGAATTTTGGCAGGAATAAGTATCTTGAAAAAGAATATTGATTTATTACTAGAAGCAGATTTCACATTTGAATAGATGAACATAGAGATATGAAGCATTAGGCCCTTTCAATTAAATGCTCTAAAGGCGTGGCCACCCATATGTATGCATGCAGACAAGTGCTCATTAATAAACAGGTAACAAACTCCTAGAACATAAGTTCTCTAATAATTTGTATAACACTCAGTAAATCACATCAAACCTTAATGTGCCCATCATGTGCAATCAATATGTTGTCTGGCTTGAGATCACGATGCACTATTCCCATAGAATGGAGATATTCCAATGCAAGAACCTGGAAAATACAAGAACCAACTTTCTGATGAGCACTGAGAATTCATGGTTCCTTTTACTCAAAACAAAAAATACAAACCAGTTCTGCAATGTATATCCGAGCCACTTCTTCCTCAAGGCAGCCAACTTTTCTCAGCAGAGAGTATAAGTCACCACCATTGAGATATTCCATTACCAGATATAGATTATCTCTACAAGTAAATGAGTAGAAGAAACGAACCTGTGGTCACAAGAAGACGTATTAGACCCACAGAAATCAATGTTAGTGATTCAATAACCACAGTCAAAAGAAATGAAGTTGCTCAAGCAAGCAGAAGAAGCTGAAGCAGATCAAATCCTAAATTGAAAGTATCTAATCTTTTTACTTTAACCTAAAACATTTCTTATCTGAGAGTAATTTAGACAGATATAATACCACAAATGGATTTCGAACTGTTATCAGTATGTTACGCTCCGCTACTATTCGCTGAACATCATTCTTCCGCAACATATCCATCTTTTTCACTGCCTGCTTGATAAAATCGATAAAATTACATTAGGTGAATCTAGGAAATCACCACTGTCAGAACGTTCAACACAAAAAGTATTAAATTATCAAAATTAGAATCAAACTGTTCATTGTCTGTGAAAGAAAATGCATTTGTTCTTTTCACCTCAGTTGACTATATTAGAAGTACCAATCACATCCTGATTCTGAAATCTAGACATGCCAATGACTTAGCTATCACCGAACTTGTTTTTGATGTCTTAACTCTTAACACCTTTTTAAGCAAGTAGACTTCCCAGTTTCATTGCCCATAAAGATTGCATGGATAAATTAAAAAATTAAACTTAAAAACTGGCATTTATAAACTAGTAAAATGCAACTTAAAGAACATGACCAGTTTTCATTTCAACGTTGATATTGTCATCTTTGCTTCACAACTAAAATATTCCACAAAACAAGTCAATAAAAAATCATTGAAGTGACTAAGGATGTTTCAAGAACTATATAACAAGGAAAAGTCAAGATAGCTCTCTAGAAGGCTACATTTTCAGTCACCAAAATTGGGAAAAGTGAATTGATACATACCTTTATTGCAAATAAGTCTCCTGTTATCCGTTTGCGAGCAAGAAAGACTTTTCCAAAAGCACCTCTGCTAATTGGTTTGATTATTTCAAAATCATCAATACTTGTTCGCTCTCTTTGTGAAGAGTTTCTAGGAGTTGATGCTCCACTACTATGAGATGCACAATCCAGGAGATGTTTAGGAAATTCCAAGTGTTTGCCATCGCCTTTTGGACTTCTGCTATCTGCTAGGTCACAAGAAAGTATATACTTCTCCCTGCAAATGTTGCAAAGAGATGTCATGAATAATGAACAAGAGTATCCAGTCCTTTTACTAAGAGAGCTAGTGTGATTAATAGTGTACCGCAGAAGTTTCTCTACCCGGCTCCCAAAAGTATCTATTACCAAAGCTTTTAGCTTGCTTTGCTGTAACACATCCTGCAAATCTTGCAAATAAGCTAGCAGAACATCAAGTGCCCCTTCCTTGGAAATATCAGTGCTAGCAACACAACTTGATATGTTTGCAAGATCCGCCATCTGAAAATAACATTACAAAATATGTACCTGCCATTAACTCCAGCAAGCTAACATTTGCAAATAATTATAGCATGCAACAAAAGTTTGTAACAAACGCTTCCAAACAAATAAAACAAGCTGGTGATACATAACATGAAGCACTAGTGTAGTTTCACAATAAGACATTAAAATGGACGCTACAACACACTAAACTGCAGAAGAAAGTTTTCAAGACACTGATTTGTGTGACATAATTACCCACATTGTACTTGGGGCCCAATAGGACTAATACAGCATTTCTATCCGTAAAGTTTTTCAAGGTGATTCAAGAAACTTTTAATGTTGCTAATCAAACATTTTAATATGATATGCAATTGTAAAATCAGATTACAAACAAATAGCTACAGATGGTCGCCTTCAGGTAGCCACCACAAAGCTGATTCTAGCATCATAAGGATTGTTATACCACAATGCTTACACTAGGAACAGAAAAATCTTATATACCATAGTTTTACCAACAAGAATGACTAACCTGTTGAGTATCCTCCAGCTCAGAAGGATTGTTATGTTCTAACCAGAAAGAATCAAAGTGACCAGCCCTAGGAGTATTTGTGGATGAAACCGGAGTCATGCTCCCAGCTGAGGAGGAAGCACCATAGTTACATAACTTCATAGCCATGTGGCCCTTCAAGCTAAAAGATGGTGGGAGAGAATCATCTATGCTGGCAATATCCATTTCATGTATCTCTTCGACCATTCCTTCAACACCTTTGTTCCTCCATTCACATACTCTGGGAGAGTAAACTTCGGTGGCGGCACTAGAAGTTTGCATCTTTGAATTCTCAGGGCTGTCATATGAAGAATTGCCATTCGTATTTCGAGACTCTATAATCTGTTCCAATATCTCTGCAAAGTTTGAAAGACGTTCATCTACATCTACAGAATTCAAATCACACTTATCCGCATATGCACATATATAGGAATGTGATTCTAGTCGTGAAATTGGGACAATTTCTTCACATATCCTACATATTTCTGAATCAGATTCATCCAAAACTGGTCCTCGGTCATGGTGATAATCATCAAAGTTTTCTGCCTCCTCGGGAAGTGAACCAAAACTAGATACATTCACCAAGTTTCCAGCAAACCTGTTATCAGCTTCTTTCAAAGTAATGCCATTTTTTGACTCTTGAGCAAACAAATTTTGTCCACACGTCTGATAATTATTTCTGGTGGTTACATCACTCTCATCAGCTGCCTCTTCAAGCCCAGTACACATTGCCTCAGGGGGCTTAGAGTAATTACTCTGTCCCAGCGGCTGTTTTTTGCCATCACTACTATGATTTAAAGCATAATCTGGATCAGACTCAGCAATCCCACGATTGGCAACCCAACTCATATCAACTGAAGGAATTCTTTCCAGACATCTCTTGAATTTTCTAAGAGATTTCTTATCAATTGGTTCACTGTCTTTCTGAAATTGCAACAACCTCGTGCAACGTGTCAATATAAAAAGCATTCGAGTAATTAGCCACTTCAAAAGTCCTGTTTGGCACTGACTTCTTTTCTCAGTTAGATCTTGAACAATTATTTCACATTTGGAACGAAACTGAACGCAGGTCATTTTCATACAGATGTGAGCAAGAATCAGGAGATCCTCTGCCATTTTCTGCTCTTCTTCCAGTGAAGCATCAATATTTTCAAGAACATCAATCACTTCTCCAGCAAAACCAGCCAGCTCTGCATTGACCACTTCTTTAGCTGCATCAAATCTTGCCCGCAATGAACCCAATAATTCCTGATTTGACATAAAAGATAGAAAGACTACTCACTTTAGTTACCTCTACAATCAGAAGGCTCAACAAACTAATTAGATTTTCTTGACAATCAAATGCATACACAACGAACATGGTTGCACTTGGATTATTAAATAGTGCACCAAACCATAACATTTATACGCGAGTTAGTCAAAGTAAGATTTTTCCTATATTCAAGAGAAGCAGTCTGCTTCCCAAGATGCTGTTAATTAAAGAATTTGGTCAATGAAAGAGAAACTGGGTTGTGGGAGGAAGGGGGGAGGAATGAAAAAATAAGCCAATCAAATGAAGTAGTATGGAATGCCAATGCACCCTTTTCTACTACCTTGTTAAAAATTCCCAAATAAATCCTACTATAAAAACAACAAAGTTTACCTCCAGATCGCTGTAACTATGAGCCCGTGATTGCACTGTTTGAATGCCACCTTTTGGTCCTATCTCATGTGAGAAACTTTTCAAACATTTCGATGGTTTACTCCGCCTTACATTCTCAAAATAAGACTGTTTTGCATTTAGGTTATCATTTCCATTGCAAAATTTGCTTCCCACATATTCCCTTATTTCTGGTGTCTTAGTTTCCATGCTTCTCTCCTGTCAAATAGATGCATTGCTATTTCAGTACTTCTAGCAAAGCAAAAGTATCATTAAGCATCGGCGTAGGCACAAGCAATCGACTAGCAGTCCAAACAAATGATCACCTCAGTATTTGGAGTGACATCACTGACAACTTGCCGAGCATCCCTGGAAAAGTAAGATGTGAGCCATCGGGATATCTTCTTTCCTTTACGTGTTTCATCTAGAAATATGAACAAAAAATCAGATATTTTGGGAATAAATGGATCCTACCATCCAAAATAAACAAAGGTACATAAAACGATTTTCCAATAATGGAATTTTCAATTAAGAAGGTTGGTGAAGGAAACAAAAGCAACATTTAAGTGAGTCCCCTTGGATATGAATACCAATATTTGACAGCAAATGAGAAGACACCGAGCGATTCACATTCTTCACACCAATAGTAGATAAAAAAGGCACTCAATCCTGCAGGCCAACTGAAGTATGCACTTAAAAATGTTAGGCAACAAAAAACTCCACTTTCAAAGTATTGGCTATCTAATTATCTTCATGACATATTTTAGTTAAATAGAGACAATATTCTTCCTCCTAAAGATACATAAAAAGCTTCAAAATGAAATATATATTACTTAGCATGATAAATAGGAAACAAAGGCTCACCCAAGATTTCTATATTCTAATCTAAACTGACTGACAGGAACGGATGTCATCTGCAAATCAAAAGTTCATGCTTTGAATGGCTAAATGCGAGAATTTATAGTACCTTTTCTAAGCCCCATTAAGAAGAGAACTGATGATCTCAGCTTTTTAGGAGCCATGCCTATGCAATAACTAGTTGTTTTAACGATTCTCACAAGGCTCAAGTAATTAGGCAGTAGGATGAAAACTAAAACTGAGAAGACAGGTTTTCTAAAACAATGTAGACGGAGAAGTTCGCAACAAGTGAGTAAAAAAACCTTATCCGTAATCCATAATGGAGAAAGTTTGCACAAATATTACAGCAACTGTACGAGAATGTTGTAGAAACGCCAAAACAATAACATTGCAGGTGAAATAGAGCGTACACTCATTGAAAGGGATAGAAAACAAGATGGAGGGCTATTCCCACAAAAGTACAAAGATTCTCAGGCGATGATGGTTTTCTATATATGAATAATGACATGGGCAGGTTTTTCTGGCTGATAAGAAGAAAGCTAGAGACTTTTCATTCAAAAATCAAATTGAAGCTTCAGAAACACAATGCCAATTCAAGAAATTTACAGTCTGAGCAAATATATCCACATCTAGCTTAGTTCCAAACTGCCCTGAGTCGACAAATCGTAAGTTATGAAACAACTAGCCCCGAAAAATCCTGTTTAACCCGAATAAACTGAAACGGGTGAGTGAAAAAGACAACGGCAGGGAAGCCATAATAGTGGCGAGTTTATGTCTCGTCCTCAGCTTCAACCATCATTCTAAAACGGTTCGGAAGAAACAAAGTAGTAAAAAACAAACAAACAAACAAACCTGACAAGTCAATTCTATTTCTAGAATTTCCAAACACAAAACCGAAACCCCAACAAACAGAAGTGAAAAGAAAACGATAACGTTAAATTAAAGAAGAACACATGAAACAACCTTGTTTTGAAGAAGCACTAACGCTACGACCCTGAGCCATAACGTTCGGTTTAGGCCTTCCTTTCACGGGAGGCCTTGACAAACCTCCACAGTTCTTGGATTCCGTAAACTCTTCAAGTCTCGAACTCGGTTGCTCGACCCGACTCGTTCTAATCCGATTCAACCCGCTCGGAATACCCACCTCCGACGAACCTCCACTGCTTCCACTTGATTCAGTCATCGTTAAGAATTTTTCTTTTTTTTTTCAACAAAAGCCTAAAAAATTGAACTAGGTTTACTCTTGCTTATTATTTTCTCGGCAACCAAACATGAAAAAGATCAACACATCCCTGAACTAATTCAGTCTTCATAACCAGAATCGCTAAAAACCAGGGTACGAGCCGAGTTAGTTCGGATCAAATTTAACAAACAAAAAACTTGCGAGCAAAATAGAGTTTTCAGAATTTGTCCTCTAGCAGTAGATAAGAGACGAGGAAACGAGCCCCGCTGTCTGGTGGTGGTTAAACTTCTCAAACAGATGAGAAAAGACACACATATACGCACAAGGCCTTGGTTAAACCAAACAAAGGAGGCTTTTTTTCCCCCTTCTGGTTTATTGCGTACAGTTCGGTACCTGATAGCGACATCAACTTAACCTAAACAATTCATCAAAATTCAAACCCCTAATTTTAAAAGGTAAGCGCCCACAATGACATAGATTTTTTAATAAATCTACTAAATATCCGTTACAAAAATTAAATCTTGGAGTAAACCCAATTTCTCATTCAACAAGAACGAGTCAGAACTTAGACTAGAATTAAAATTTAAAAGTGGAACAAGACGAAGATAAGTCCGATGGCTTACCATGTCAAGAATCGTCCAAAACACGTGCACGTTCCTTCTCCGCCATAGCCACGGTATGACACACAATCTTACAAAATTTTCTACTTTGGATTCTGATTCTGATGTGCTTTAAGCCGTGTTCAAGAGTTTCTCTCCTCTACGTCGATGAAAGTGGGGAAGTTTCATCGCGTAGAAGAGAGAAACTTGGAGAAAGATTTTGTTCATCAAGATTCTCATTGATCACAACTAATCACTTTTATATGGACACCAAACAAAATTTAATAAAATATCCAATTTATCAAATTTATTCCTTTTTCTAAGCAAATTAAGGTTAATCAATCCAAAGATTTATGCTTTTTTAATTTTCCTTTTAATCTCTGATGGGATTATTCCGGAAATTAATTGCTGATTCTTAACGACCTTTTCTCGGATTGTGTCTGAATCTGAAGTCCGAATGGAATTTCAACACGTGGCTATTAATGGTTAGATGTGAATATTAAAACAATGCAAGGACAAAAAGGGAAAAAAGATAAGAATCTTTTGGTGGCTCTCCTTTCCTGTCAAGTTTGAACATTCGTTATAGTGCTCTTTGATGACTAACTTAGTCTTAGGAAATTGGATGATGTAGCACTAGCACGCGTTGTTATAAGATATTTTACAAAATAAAACGGTTTTTATTAATTTAACATTAAAAATTTTGGATTGGTTTTTTTTTCAAGTTGATTTTTAACTTTTTTTAGTTTGATTTAGTTTAATAATTTTTATCGTTAAAAACTAACAAGTTTATTATTTAATTGGACCGTTTTTGTAAATTAATTAATTTTTATAAGCTAAAATTAATTAATTAATTTTTATTTAATAATCTCTTTTTTCAATTAAAATTAAATTTTTCTGTAAATAAGAGTAATTTTTTTCAATTGTTTTAAAAAAATTTTAATTTTATTCAATCTCTAAAAAAATTTATGACTGTCTAATAAATGTTGAATCTTTTAAACCTTAAAGTTCTTGTCTTATCGGTTACAATAACCTAGTAAGCAACTTTTTGTTTGATTCTTTTATCAAATAGAAGGTTACAATAACCTAGTAAGCAACTTTTTGTTTTTTAAATCATTATATTTTAAAATTATTACTTATTATAATATTATTTAAATATCGATTAGTTTGTTATTTTATAGGTTAGTTTCAATCTTATAGATACCACGTATCAGCAAAATATGTACAGATGTTTTTCTACCCATAAGTTGACATTTTATTATTTAAATTATTGTATTTAAGATTATTATTTGTTTTAATATAATATTTACTAGTTTTCTTTCTAGTTAAAAGATAAAAACGACATCGTATTAAAATTTAAAATTTAAATGAAAATGAAAATTAACGATAAAAAGAAATGTGATATGCTTAGAACAATATAAAAGAAAATAGTAATTTTTAAAAATATAAGGACTAAAGTGAAAAAATACTAGACGAGTAAAGTGGATATGGGCTTATCTCAGACATGACAAGGCTTGTGCAAGTCTGTGTCTCAGAGTCAGTATCCTGGAGAGGCAAAATGAACTTGGAAGGAAGAAGCTACAGAGGAATCACTAAAAACTAAAGTATGGTGTAGATACGATTTTCAAAAGGTTGAAGCAGGCAGGATTCATGTTCTTATTAGTTTCTTAAACAACTAGGAAGTAAGGTAGTGAGGACTTTCGGGGGAAAAAAAACTAGGAATTAAGGTACAACAATGGCAGGCCCAAAGGATCTGTAATTCCAACACATGAAAATGGTGGAATTGATGTTAATTGCCATCATCAACTTGACTGTTTCCATACAGGCTCTCCCTTCTTTTGGGAAAACCTGTGGACTCCAGGGTTGGACCCCTATATTTAAGCTCTGCAGGTGCTCTGTAACTAGGATCGACAGAAGTTGATCTCGCATTGGCATCAGTGGAACTCGGTCTAAAAGAAGTCATGTTGGTGTCGGCAGAACTCGGTCTAAAAGGTGCAGTTGCTCCTCCAGGATAGCGTGATGGAGAAAGGTACCTCCTCGGTGGACCTCTCAAACCACCTGCTCTTAAGTCCATAACATCAGAATTTCTCGAAGATGATTCGACAAATGATGAAGCTGAACCCAGTGGAACTCCAGTTCTAGCAGGATTGGAGGTAAAGGGATCATCTGGTCCCCATGATGTAAGTGCTTCCCTCTTTTTAGCAAAGAATTGCCAGGCTCCAAACAGGAAGATTAAGAAGAAAATCACAGGGCTTGTCCAGAGCATTGTGTTGAACTCTCCTTTAAATATCGGGAGGTTAGAGCGGTATATACCCACAAACCCGTTCCCGAGTCCGAGAATAATCAGCTTTTCATGATCACCTGCTATCAAGGGTATCAGATTTTTCCCACTAAAATCATCCTCTGTTGCTTGGTAATTAAGAAATGATGATCTGATCTCATCTAAACCAGCAGAAAAGAGTAGGCGAGGTCCACCAGCCCTT
Source organism: Erythroxylum carthagenense (assembly GCA_026413575.1). Classification (NCBI taxonomy): domain Eukaryota; kingdom Viridiplantae; phylum Streptophyta; class Magnoliopsida; order Malpighiales; family Erythroxylaceae; genus Erythroxylum; species Erythroxylum carthagenense. The sequence continues at coordinate 1,892,793 of JANZLD010000002.1, read as the reverse complement.
ACATAATGATGAGAAGAAACATTATATACTAAAACCTTCTCTTGATTCACAACAAGTAAGTACCCTTTAATCGATTTAAAGGCAATCGGTTCAATCAAGTCGACTTTTCTTTTGGATTTAACCCTGCATTTGAAGTTCATCGCATCCCCTAATAACAACACATGAATCAGATCACCCTCTGATGTAAATCCATATGCTTTAGATCGCTCAGTAGAATCAAAAGCAAAACTCCGAACAAGCGAATGATTCGATCCTTCACATTCGGATTCTCTGACCGTCATGGTCCTCATATCCAACGAACCCGCACCATTCTCCGTCAAGAACAAAAGCTTTTGCTTCAAGAACGCCAATGGTTTGCTAACTGGCATAGCAGAGCCATGAATGGTCCCATTTTCTCTGAAAACCCGGATCATTCCATTAGTATCCGATGACAAAACGTATTTCAATCTCCCGACATGATGCATCTCCAAGATAGTAATAGCATAACCTTCATCCCCATTTTTATTCAAGGCAAATTTACTAACACTTACCATAAAGAGAGATGTTAACTCTTCCCAATTTGAACTCTCATAAACTTTGTGCATCAGAATCTCACCATTTTGATGCCCAGTCACCACAAAGCTCTCATTCTTATACACAGACAAGTAGGAAGTCATAGCCGTAATCGGTGAATCGCATTTCGTGTCAAACTCAACCAAAACATCCCCACTGCTTGAGAACACATAAACCCTCCCTTTATCATCCCCAACAGCAACATACTTGTTAAGCCCCTCATAGTCTCGAAATGGCAAAACATCAATACAAGTTGCATCAGAATCCAATTTCACCGCAGACACAAAATGGAATCTCTCAGACCATAAAGGACTAAACTTGGTGACCGAAACAGCTCTCACCTTCTCTCCATCTCTGTTTTTGCTCTCTCCTTTCATTTCGTCACCACTCACTTTTCTTCTCCTATCAGTCTTATCCCGTTCTTGACTCTCTTGACTATCTAAAGTCGCCGTCTTAGGATACTCCAACAATTTGGGCTCTAATTTAGCAACTAAATCACTTAGGTTCCTCACTAACTCCTCAAGTCTCTGTAATAAAATCTCTTGTGGGTTGGATTCGTTCGCAGCCTCCTCCGGTTCTTGATGGGTTGGGACTGAACTAGAGTTTGCAAAAGCTCCAAGTGGTTGAGAACCCAAAATGAAGAGAAAACAAACCAAAATGAAGAACTTGCCTTGATGGGGTTTTGCAGCCATTGAAGAGAAGCTCGAAGTCGAAGACCGTCGAATTCCAGCGTATGATCGTTGGCATATAATTCTTCGAACGTGGCACCCGCGGAATCGTGGATCTTTGATAATCTGATCCAAAGATTTAGAAGGAATGTTTTGTTAGATTCATTTAACGCATCTAATTTACGAAAAATGGGGATTTTGGATCAGGTCGATGCTGTGTTTGAGGATTTATTGACTTAGGTCCGTACAGTAAAATGTGTCTTAGGGCAAGAAACCAGGTTTCATCAGGCGAAACTTGTGTGCTGCGTATCTAAAAGCGGTTCTTCTTGTCTGCTGAAACTAGAGGAAGTTATCCTCTACAGTCGGTTCTAACTTGACGCATTTTGGTGGCCTTTTATAGTCTATAGGATGAGAGTTTTATCAACAGTATCGGAGATCACAGCAGTAATTATAAGGATTAAAAATAATTCTAAAAAAGTAAGATATAAAAAGATTTGATAATACACAACTTTATTCTTATATAATAAAAAGATTGCTTCTAATTGCATTATTATTATTAATGAGTTTCTCTAAAGAAGGAAAGTCGTCCTTATATTTTGCAGGTCAAATCCTCCAGGCCTCCTATTGGGCCAGTTAGGCTGCTACCGGTCCTCGTCCTCGACTCCAGCAACTCATTAGTTAGTCCAAATCGCCTCCCGATTAGATCAAATTAAACACAGATGGAGTCTACAATTGCTCCTTGGCTTCAGCAGGCATTTTGGGTGATAGTGATGGCCTCTGACTTGGCGGCTTCTCCCAAAACCTCGGTTGGTGTGATCTGGTGTCAACTGAGCTCTAGGGCGTTTATACTGGGCTTACATTAGCATGGGATCGGGGCTTTTGCCGCGGAGAGCTCGAGCTGGATTCTCTCGCGGTGCATCTTCTCCTCCCTTCCGCAGATCGTTGTTCTCAAGCTCTCAATCCCATTGTCCTGGGAATTCATGAGCTTTTCATCAGGAATTGAACTGTTGCATATCGACACGTTTATCAAAAGAGCACTAAATGCGCTAATTGGCTGGGTACTCACGTCGATTCTACTTCAGTCGGTCTCACCATTTTTGATATTACAGCTGTTGGGTGCCAACGCCTCCTTAACGAGGATATATCCGAAATTTGCTTCCCCCGATTCGTTACGTAATTTTTCTTATTTCTATTTCCATTCATACCCAAAAAAAAAAAAAAAGAGTCGTCCTTGTACGATTTGACCATTATGCAAAGAATAAGGTTCGGAGTAAGAACAATTGAAATAGAAGAAATAACAAGCTAAGGATGTTTAGAGATTGAATCTGGTTAGAACAAGTGTTCTTTCTCAACAACTTTGAGTAATTCTCGTATGTTTCTAAGTCTTGGTATTGGACTCTTAATCCTAATCCAAGATTGAGAATCAGGATCATCATCATCATTTTGATTGAAAAATTGGTGAGTAGGTTGGGATTCAATGAATTTTCCTTTGATGTTGTTTTCTATTTTTCTTCTTCCTCCATCGATTATAAATCTTATCATTATTACTGTCTGAGACAAAATTCAGACAGATTTTACAGTTTGGATCACAAATGGAGGGATCGACATCCTAAACAAAAAGTCTACGGTAATAGCTAACATAAAAAGTTTCTTTATCTGGTTTAAAGCAATTTTATTAGAAGTCCATATGTACCTTCTGAATGTGAGAGCACTGGTTAAAGTATCAAAATAAGAACAAATAGGTCATTACGCCAACAAATAAAATATGTGGTAATTACGTAACAAAAAATATTAATCTAACTTAATTTATCACATCATTCACATTAATAGATAACTAATGCTAGTATTATAAAACTAAGTAAAATTTAAAATTTTTATTAACCCTTTTTAATTCAAGTAAAATTATTTAAATTCTAAATTATTAAAGATGGGTCATATTTAACTATACAACCTTTCACATTAAAGAAGTATTTATCATCAGTCTATTTTTACTAAAAATTTAAAATTAAAACAATTTATGACTACTTTTAAAATTTGAATTAGTATTATAAATTGAGTAAATGTTTTTTTACTATTAATCCTTTTTAATTCCAATAAATTACAGGAATTCTAATTTATTTAAAAATTTAACTAATTAATATCGCACATACAATAAGTCTTCAATTAATTCAATATTTAATTAAAAATATTATTAAAGATTTTTTTGCTAAACTCCTAAAGTGTGCAACAAGTAACAAAAATTGTTTCAGTTAATTATAAGAATAATTATTAGATTCAAATTAAATTAAAATTCTTCAAGTTTTAAGTCAAATTAAAACTTAAAAAATTAATTCAAATTTTAATTTAAGACTAACGCAAACTACAAACTAATTTAACCCATTAATATCCTTAATTCAATAATATCAAATAATTTATTAAATAAATATATCCGATCAAACAAATTATGAATTATTATATAATCATAAGAATTTATCTAACATAGCATTTGCGAGTTTAGTACGCCTAAGAGCAGTACACACCATTGACACCAACATGTATAACGTTAGTGATATGGGACCTCTACTTTGGGACTTCGAGTCACTGGTATGGACCGAGGAACGTCAGAAAGCAATTTGATGCGTCTTGAACGTATAACGACTTTTTTTTTTTTTTTTTTTGGATACGACCAGGGACAATCAAGTTGGTATTTACTGGCCCTAATGCAGGCATTACGTCTCATCATTGTACATAAATAAAATTGAGAAAACAAACACCACCATGAATGAGATTTAAGTAATGAACCTGAGGTCCTGAGCAGCAGGAGCAGCAACGCTACATGATTCTAATAGATACGCTAGAATCTTTCTTTGGGAGATTCTTATCCAGCTTGAAAGCGGCATATATGGCTTCGACATGGCCAATCACTGTGCCACGATTGAAATTGCTTGATTTCAGAGAAGGGCATCTTAAGATCTCGTGTAAAGAGGGACCAGATTTTGTCTGTCGGCCATTTTTAGGGTTTTGAGTACTGTCGGATCCAAGTTGCGTACCACTAAACTTGGCCGTAGTAGTTTTTCTCGATCTATTCTGTGTCTGGATCTGCAAGGAAGAAGAAAAAGCAACGAATTTGGCACTTGTTACGCTGACAAATGACTTTGTGATGCTCAAGTGATGAAAAAAATTCATCAACGCATATTCCAGTCGAATTCACATAATTTTCCTTTGACTCGGCTACAAGTGATGATTTAAATGAATGGAGAAAACTCCCATCTCTACTGTGCAATGGCCAGAGGAAAGCTCGTGGAAGGACCAACATAACTGGGGCAGACCTCTCAAACTTGCGCAAACTTGGCTAGGCTAGTTAAATATCTTTTACAGAAAGCTTACCTCAACTGAAGATTCCTCTGATGGTGGCGCCGAGCTTCTGCTATCATCTCTTTCAAACACAAATGAACGTACATTGCCTGATCCATGCTTGTTGAGTGACGGCACAGAATTTTTGTTGGACCGACTAAGAAAAGATGCCTGCTTCATTTGCAAAATTCTGGTTAATGACATCAAATAAATTAACAAATTTTCTGCGTGCCAACATACCAACTCAAATATTTAAATTCGAGTTTAATTATGGTCAATTTAGTTCATTAACTTTAAATTATAATTATTTTTAATTTAAATTCAAACAAATTAATTTTAATCTATTAAATTTAAAATAAAACTAATTTTTTCCTCAATGAATATGTATTAAATTAAGAGTTAATACTTAGATGCATAATAAACCTAATTACCGGGACATAATCTTCTGTCCATTTACTCAGTCTCAATTCGGTCTTATTTCATTTCAATCATTTATTTTTATGAAATTTATATAAATAAATAATTAAGGTAAAATAAGACAGAGTTGAGACAAAATAAATAGGACAGAAAATCTGAGGGGCTAGTTACCCTTACCGAAATATAAATTTATTCTTCCAACTTAAATGTTACATTACCTTGGATGATGAGATTCTGCTTCCTCCTATAGATAACATATGAAAAGAGGCTGCAAAACAGAAGTTAACAGCACCCAGCATTAGGAGTCATAAATATGTTTACATTACTAGGTCGTCCGGAGACAATATGCACCGAAATAGTTTCTAGTATTACTAAGTGGGTGAAATTTGTGGTTGATCATACGTGTTATTCTGGCTCGCCTCCTAGCATCAGGCGTATTATTCAGTTTCTTTATAAGACCAAAGATTTCTCTAGAGCCACGATCCTCTGCTGGTGATAAAAAAGTAGCTTGCTCTTCCTGTTTTCAGATTAAATTTGCAGTAAGCATCTAGCAAACGAAGATTTACGAATGAGAGACATAATAGCAGAAGTATCATGCAGGACAATCTGCTAACAACTCACAGCTTCATTAGAGAGGCGCTCCTTAACAAGCATGTTTTCAGTCTCCTCATCATCGGATGATTGGTAAATATCATTCTTATCTGTAAACATCTGGGAAATCATTTCCTTTGCCTTTTTCATATTCATTCGCACGATATTTCTTGGAACAAGAGATTGGGGCTCATTATCAAAAAGATCTTCATCCTCTTCGCTTTCCTCATTCTCTGTGTCTTCAAGCAGGGTTTTATCTCCCTGTTTAGAACCACATCTCAATTTCTGCATAAGGTTTTCTGTTCCAGCAGCATCCTGTTGTTCAAGCCATTTCTGATGAAGCTCAGTACGCATTTCCTCGTCAGCGGGTTTTTCTTCATATTGAGTTATCATATCTTTAAGTTCTTCAGAATCTGTGTTTTCCTCATCTTCCTCGTCATCTTGGAATCGACCTAAGTCGTTATCACTGTCATCTTCTTCCTCAGCTTCTTCATCAACAAAAGCTTTGACAGGATCACCTACTGGAGTTGAGCAAAAACCGACAGATCCATGAAGGAGGGGATCAACATTCTCTTTGTCGTTATCCTCTTCATCGTAACTATATAGCAACAAAGCAATAACTTCACCTTTAAAACAGTAAGTTGAACTACAGAGTTATCATGTCTATGCATGCTATTACAACCATGGGACCAGCTCCACATGATTCCATAGGTCATCCCTTTAACTGAGATGATGTCAGTAAAGGATATGTCAAGAGAAATGATATAGAGCCGATCGATGGCTTCTATAACTTGAAACGGCAGATGACCAAAGCCATAAATGACCGATTACTCAAATTATGCTCTTGATAAAAGATGGAAATGCAACAGAACAATATCATTCTCATAGCTAGAAGGAGAGTTTCTAAACAACATACAGTTCATGAAAGGAAGCAGAATCAAGCTTTAAGTTCATTGCAAGCACGGAAGGAGCCATATCTTCTTCCAGAGGACTGCTGGGTGTCTCATCTGGCAGCTCCTCTAGAGAATCACCTTTTTCGGAATCAAGTGCTAAATCCTATAAAACGTGTCAAAGAAAAGAATTATCTTCTGATTATCATGCAATCCAAGAATGAAAATGACAAAGTGAACATATTAAATAAAACCTGAGTATCATCAATAGGAGCTCGAAACTTTTGCTTTGATTCCTCTACCGAAGCCTGAAATTAGCAGAAGCAATTACTGGACAATATTATAGGCCAATTTTCCAATATTTAAACAGCAGGATAAAACCGTAGAAACTTCAAACCTAGTTTTTATGTCAAATTGAACAATCTCAAGCAATAACCAAGACATCAAACGATTGGCTAAGCAGTAGCTTTTCCTATACCTCATATTCACTCGCTGTTGTTCAGAATGTGCATGAAATCAGATACAGTTCCTAAATTACTTACAAACTACAAGCAATCCAGAAACTTGATTGGTATCCATTTCAGGATGGATGACTATGGAGTCGCTGTAGGATATAGATATAAGCACACATGATATTCATAAGTATTAAAGGAAAAGAAAGAACGACTCAGTTACCCTCGGAGAAGCTGCGTTTTCATGTCTCTGATCTAAGTCATCCTTGGATCCGCTGCTTTTGCTCTCACCAGTACAAACTTTTCTGTTTACATTATCAGTCTTTGCAACTTTATGATATTCTATCTCAACATCAAAATCCACCGTATCGTCTATAGAAAATGCATCATTGTCATCAAGCAAAGTGCTTCGGCTTTCGACGATTGATCTGCCAACCAAAATATTCCAGCAAAATCACAGAATGACTAAAGACAAACAACACTCACAGTGAATACAATTAATTTAAGGTCACCCACTTTTTCGCAACCTCAAGTTTCCTTTTCCGGATCTTCTCCAAGATACTGGATATGGGCTTTTGAACAAGAGGGACAGGCTTAAACGACGCATCTCTCGTTTCTAGCAGAAGGGAAAAGTAAATTCAAATATTTACAAAAGCGTTCGTATAGCATTTAAGATGCAATATCAATCTTTTAATAATTTTAACAACATTTACCTCTCAACAATCTCTGAGATTCAACACGCAGCTCCTTAAGACGGATTCTTCTTTCCAGCTTAATGAAAAAGTTAAAAAAAAAAAACAACTCCGAAAATCAGACAAACTAAACATTCGAAATTAATGTCATTGTATCATTTTAGTATAGAAACAAGCATAGACTTACCTTCTCTCCCCTTTTCCCGGTGGAAGCAATTGAATTATCATCAAATGCAGAATTATTTGTTCTTCTCTTCTTGCTATGCGTCTCTTCCTCACCAATTATCTCATCAGATTCGTTCTCCACAGAGAAACCATTGCTCTCCTCCGATTCAAACACATTCCTTTGGTCTTCTTCACAAGATTTGTCAAATTCCTCAAATTCCAGCACTCCCTTAACCCCAATCCTACCTTCTTCACCATTAATTTCCTCCAAACTGGAATTCACCTCATTAACTGCTTCAAATTCATCAAAATCCTTCTCCACTGAATCTCGTGTTTTAGATACAGGAGAACTAGTAGCGTGCAGCGAAGGAGCATCACCACCCGATGGACTTACAGGAGGATCTACACTGATCTGAGCAGTGGATTTTCTCAAACGTTTTAGCTTTCTTGCAGGAACCGGAGACGGAGACTTTTCTGCATCAGAGAACAGTGGAAATGCTTCTTCGCTATCCATCTTCTCCGATGAGACGTGCTTCTCCAACGACGAGGAAAGGAAAATCTAGAGTTTCGCCGTTTAAAGCATTGGACTTAGAGGGCGATATTTACAGGTCGGGGAAGATAGGATTTAGGCGCCAAATGTTTCAAAATGTTTGAAGGCGGTGCATAGTATGCATTTGCGACTTTGAACCGCCAAAACGCGATTGGGATATGAGCTGAGATCCAATGCAGGCGAGACTACAGTTTGACGCTCACGATTAATGTTGGTTAATCGCGCAATGGCTGGTGATCAAGGACCGCATTATTAAAGACATGTTTAATTCTAATTATGTTTTAAAATTTTAATTTCTTATTTTGTAATTTATAAAACTATAAAATGAAATTTTCTTTTTTATTTTTATTTTTTCACTATAAAATCATGTATAATAAAATTCGAAACTGCTTTAATGAAAGATATTTTAAATTTAAAATATTTTCAAAGTACTATATAATTAAAATGTTAAATTTTCAAATAAATGAATATATTTATAATTCAAAATTATTTCATTTTTCAACCATTATTATTTTACATATTTTAAATTTTAAAAGTTATCATAAATTTATTATTAATATTACTAACAAGTATTTTGTTAAAATAAAATTATATTACTACTTCATAAATAAAAATAAAGTATCTAACTACTTAGTGATTTATTATTGTATGTAATAAAAATATACCAATAACTAAAAAAATATGTTTCTTCAAAATAAACAAAAACAAAAATCATAATTAAGTTTCGAATTAAGAATGACAATGAATTGACCCATGAGTCAATCTCACCAATTTTTTAAAATAAATTTTAAAATTAAGATGTAAAATAACATCTTTTTTAATTGGATTCAGACTTGAGCTACCTACTCGAAACCCAACTCTATCATTTTACTTAAAATAATTGAGTCTCAAGACAATCTAAGCCTGACTCATAAGCAGACTCTTAATTCGAACCTATGAGTTAGCTCATTGTCATCCCCGTTAAGAACGTAATGTTTCTTTCAAAGTGACTTGGTAAACAAATTTCATACGGTCAGTAAAAATTTAGACTTTGGGCTTAGGATCGAAAATATCCCCATCTTTGAAAGTCCAACTCGTGGTCCAACAAATGGGCTTAATCATTTTAGGTATATCAGAAGCCCAAATGAATTTGGGCCCATTTATCAAGCCCAAACAGATTTGTATCTGCTTGTCTAATCTCAATCGGGCTTGAGCCTAGAGACTCAAGTGGCTAATTGTCATCCCTAGGTTCAACAAGCTAGCTGTGCTGGTAATAACAAATGCCTTAAATACATAAAGGAAGCAAAGTTCAAGCCACAAAGGCCGACTTTGTCAGAGTAATCTCGTTTACAATTTCAAAATAAACGCTTGGAAATAACATTAAGCTCAAGGTTACATTAAGCTGTTTGTAAAAATTTCATGAAATTCCAAAGGTAATATTGAAGTTGCCGTAAAATGCTAGAAGTATGATGGACCTATCAAATCTCCAAGTCCCATGAAGTCTCGGCAGTTAATTTTGGTGGTTTCGATCGGTCAGCCAAATCGACGGACGCAGAAATCTGTAATAGCAAAAATTCACCACCATCAGAATGTCTTTTGAATAAAGAGTTGAAATGTTTTGGAATTAGAAAAGAGCAAGTATTGAGAATCTTAGAAGTATTTAACCACAAACAGCTGAAATATGCAGCCCAGTACCAAGATCTTTTAGATTACAGCCATTGTTACCTGTCCTAAATGTTGTTATACAGTAGGATCAGCCTTGAAATGTCGACCATCTTACCAGGAACATGATTTTGATACTCAACAACAGTGAGACAAAAGATTTGTGCCATAATAACAAATGCCAAAAAGAGCAAATGACCTTGGACAGGTAATGGGCCTTGAAGTACTGACCACAGCCACCCACATTAGGATTACTTGTAATGGCTGATCAAGTTTGACGGATTCACCTCTCAACTCTTTTCCAGCACTAAGATGCTCAACTATCCTATAGCACATCTAATGGCATCAGAAAAAACAATCTAAGTAGACCAGCGTAACAACATACATGATGAAACATCAACTTTGTCTCTAACCCTTTCCACAATATCACAACAAGTACTATCGCTACAACACCTCCACCTCCTCCTCCTCCTCCTGATGTTAGCAAGACAAGAGTCATATCTAACAAGTTTCAAACTAGTCGATTATTCTGCAAAACTGAACACTTGGAACTTCTTCAACATTTAAATCATTCATTTCCTTCACAACTCCTCTCTTAATCCTAAATGAGACAAAGAGTCTGCAAATGAATGGCCAGAAAACTCAGACCAAGAACAATCAGATTATACTATTAAGAGGTCACTAGTCTCAAAACCTTACATCTGCCTTAGACAGATCAAGCTCATAAGCATCTATCAAAGTACAATTCATGCTTCACACTACAATTCAATTTAATGCAGCGGAGAGAAAGACGGGAAGAGTGTATTTATGAGATAAATGAGATGAACCTTAAAACTTCCGTTGAACTTTGAATTCCTCGACCACTCCAAACCCAATGCCTTACTCGATGTCTGATACGTTCCTCTCAAAACGTCATCACCATAAACCCTGTGCGAGACCGCAAAATCCCAAGAATTCTTTGTCAAATCATAACAAGGTTCAAACGTTGTCAACCCTTGATGAACATAAGTATACTTCAACTTGCAATTCCCAGTACCAAGCACGTAATTAGCCGACACCTTATTAGCAGAATCAAACAAAAGATTTCCATCCAGAATAGTCCTGTTATCACCTCTGTGATGAATGTACGTCAGATTCAATGGCTTATTCGCAACCCTCACACTGTTCATAAACTGAAACCGAAAATCCTACGGAACGAAACAAAACAGCAATTGAAATAAACAAACATGAAAAAGAAATTAGAAAGCTGCAACTTCATGTTTATCTCAAATCCTACAACAAACCCTAATTCAAATCTTTCCAAAAATCAGCTGTTAATAACAGTAACCCGGTCAAAATTTTCAGGAGAATTGAAGTCAAACTTGCAGTATGCAGCACAAGCTAACTTCAGGTAAAGAAATGAAACTTTTTGGGAGGTACCCTTTTGGGGACGTCGTAGTCGATGATGAAAAAGCCGGGTTTCTCGAGGGCAAGAGCCAGGTCGTTCAAGTTGGGACCGTTGGCGACGATGGCGTCGGTGACGGAAGCACGGAGCTTGACATCGGCGGCGTTGAAGGAGAAAGTAGCAACGGCGGTGCTCTTGTCGTCGTGGTACCGACCCTTCAAAGAAGCCTTCATTTTCGCTCGCCAGAAACAAAGAGAGAGGCAAAGGCGTTGGGTACAACAATCCAACTCAAGCCAAGAAGGCCTTGAGCTGCCTTGTACTTATCGGGGTTGATGGCACAACCGCCGCTTAATTTATATAAACATTTTAAGAATTAATTAAATTGCTTATTCTCCAATATTTTTTATTCGTACATAAATAAATTTTAAAATAAAACTAAAATATAATTTTATTTTTTAAAAAAAGATATTTTAATTTGTATTTTTTTGTTAATTAGGTTGTGATGATCTTTAATTTTTTAATTAATAATTATAGATCATTACTTATATTATAATTAGAGTTAGTAATTTAAATTGAATTTGTATGAAATAAACATATTTATTTTATTTTATTTTATTTTTCAATTTGAGATGGATAAATTGATTTAAATGATATAGTTTTGTTTGTTCAACTTTTTGTTGTAATTTTCAGTTTTAGCTATTAATATAGTGATATTTTTATCACTAATAATAATTACATATTAGATAAAACTTAAAGATAAATTATTTTTAAATAAATATATTTATTTAATATCTTAAATAATATTTATTAACAAATTATTAATAAAATTATGCTATTTTAATAAAATAAATAATTTAAAATTAATATTTATTTGTAATGTATTTTAATTATCAAATCAAATTTTATTTGAATACTTGTATATTTTAAATTTAATTATATTTATTAATAATTATTAAATTTTAATTACATATAATTTAATTATAAAATAAATTTATTATTATTTTTATTGATAATTAATTTTTATTTATTAAATATATAATCTTGAATTAAATTATTCATAATTTTTATTAATAATTAAATAATATATATTTAATTGATAGTAAATTAGTGTTGCATGCCTTGACCATTTCAATAAGTCAAAAATTGTTGGCTATTGGTTGCATGCTTTGGCTTCCTCCACTAAGTCAAAAATAGATGGCCACCGTTTAGAATTTGTCATAAATACATTATTTTCTTTGTGCGCATGACATTGCTGTCAATTGTTGAGATTGCACACAGATTGAAGAAATTTTGGATTGGAACTTCAGCGATAAATAGAATGCAAGATTTGAGACATTAACACACCATTCTTTCCTCTCCTTCAGTCACCAAAACAGTACAAATCCTTTCATCTTTTTTTTTTCAGTTATTTTATATATATTTGATAGGTTTTAAAAGTCTTTAGTTCTAGCTTTTTTACTTATATACATTCTCCACATATTAGTAAAATTGCTCACCCTCCCGCCGTGGACCTAGGTTATATTGACCGAACCACGTAAATCTTTATATTCTGTCCCATTTTATTTTATCTATCTTTATTTTTTATTATTTTTCAAGCTATTAAATTCAACCGATATCCGATCCAAAGGCATTTACCTTAACAAACTAGTATCAGAGCTTCTCCTGTTAGTCTGACTTACTATATGCTATGTGGTTGCCACTAAGGTAGACCCTCCATATCAGAAAGTAACTTAGATTTTTATTGTGAGTCTAAACGGGACCCACTGACTCGGTTTTATTTTATGGGGCCATTGTCTCGATTTTGTAAACAGATTCATCTTTACTTGTGGGGCCCAAGTCTCAACTTTGACTATCGAGTCTGCTATCCCAATTTCACGTGTGGGGCCTACTTGTCGAAAAATAGTCAGAATATCAATTTTTTAGCCATCATGACAATAATGAAGACCTCTATTGAAAAGTTTGACCGGAGCATTAACTTCGATATGTGGCAGCTCAAGATGCAAGTCATTTTAGTACAAGATGGATCTGAGATTGCACTTGATGGAGTAGAGAAAAAGCCAGCAAATATCCCATCAGATAAATTCACGGATCTAGATAAAAAATGCTAGATCAAACATCATATTGAATCTCTCCAAAGAGGTTTTGCAAGAGGTTGCTGGTGAAAGCACAGCTAAAGGTACGTGGGACAAGTTGAAAGTTATATATATGAAAAAGACGGTGAAAATCGGCTTTATTTGAAACAAAAGTTGTAAATGTTGAGGATGATAGATGGTACAACTATTCTTTCATATCTAGATAAATTTGATTATCTTATTTTAGATTTGAAGAATGTAGATGCAATAATTGAGGATGAAGATTAAGCCATATTGTTGTTATGTTCCCTTCCCCAGTCATTTAAATATTTTTTGTGATATCATGATTTATGGGAAAGAGTCGGTCTCATATAATAGTATTGAGTCTACATTAAAGTCAAAAGAGCAGATTGATAGGGACATCACTAGAGAGATTAGTGAAATTCAAGCAGAGGGACTATTCATATGGAGTAGATATGAAAATAGATATTTTGGAAGAAGTAGATCCAAAGGCAAGTTAAAATCCAGACATAGAAATAAAATTTGTAATTATTGCAAGAAAAAGGGGCGTATAAAGGCTAACTACTATAAATTGAAATATAAAGAGAAAAATAAAGTTGAGCAGAATAACAGCAATACTGCCAAGGCTGGTGTAGCAGCAGATGAGAATGCGGGAATTATCTTTATAGCCGTAGAAGATAAAGTTAGGTCTAATAAGGAGTGGATTTTAGATTCGGGTTATTTTTACCACATGAGTCTCGATAGGGAGTGTTTTTTTACTTATGAGTTATTGAATAATGGAATTGTTTTGATAGGTAATAATGTTGCCTATAAAGTTATTGGTAAAGGTACAATCCGGATCAAAATGTACGACGGTATCATTAGAATATTCACTGACGCTAGACACATTCCTGATTTGAAGAAAAATTTCATCTCTTTTGGCACTCTCGATTCTTAAGGGTGCAAGTTCTCCGCTGAAGGTGAACCTTTGAAAATTTCTAAAGGTGCTCTTGTATTGATGAAAGCTTGCAGGTCTGGTAGTTTGTATATTTTGCAAGGATTTATAGTACCAGGTGCTGCAGCAGTCTCTACTGATGGTGACATTACCAAATTGTGGCACTTGCGTTTGGGACACATGAGTGAAAAAAGTTTAACGTTGTTAAGTAAGAGAGGCTTACTTTGTGGTCAAAGTATTGGTAAGATGGACTTTTGTGAGCATTGTATTTTTGGGGAATATAAATGAGTTAGTTTCAGTTCTCCAGCTGTTCACAAAACTAAAGGTACTTTGATTTATATTCATTATAATCTTTGGGGGCCCTCTCATGTTCCATCTAAAGGTGGTATCAGGTATATGTTGACTTCTATTAATGATTAATCAATGAAGGTTTGGGTGTATTTCTTGAAACATAAAAATTATGTTTTCTTAACCTTTAAGTAATGGAAAGTTTTGATTGAAAAGCAGCTAGAAAAACATATTAAGCGGCTACGGACATATAATGGTTTGGAATTTTGTGGAGCTGAATTCAATGAATTTTGCAAAAATGAAGAAATTACTTAGCATCACACTGTTAGAATCACTCCACAACAAAATGGAGTTACCAAGCGCATGAACTGGACTCTTTTAGAAAGGGTTCGGTGTATGATCTCTAATGCAGGGTTGACACTTGATTTTTAGGTAGAAGCCATTGCTACAACTTGCTACATCGTCAACCGCTCTCCTTGTGCTCCTCTTAATTTCAAGACTCCGGAGGATGTTTGGTCAGGTACTCCTGCTGATTACTCTACTTTACGGATATTTGGATGTCCAGCGTATATGCATGTAAATAAGAGAAAGTTAGAACCTAGGGTTAAGAAATGTATTTTCCTTGGTTATGCTTCAGGGGTGAAAGGATATTGTTTGTGATGTCCTGATCCCAAGTCACTTAAATTTGCAATTAGTAGGGATGTTACATTTGATGAGTGTTTTATGTTGTATCTTAGGAAAGAGTCTTGTAATTAAGAAAAATAGGATAGTAAACAGAAACAGGTGGACTTAGACATTGTTAGTTCATGTTCTTCACATACGTCTTCTACCCATCAGACAGATAAAGCTGATGAACCAGATCCTGATCATATTCAAGATGAACCAGTAGAAGAAGAACATTCTATAGCCAGAGACAAACCAAGACGAGAGATTCAACCACCACAGAAGTATGCAAATTTGGTTGCATAAGCTTTATCGGTGGCACAGGAAACAGGTGGAGACAGTGAACCTTCTACATATACGTAGACATCTTCAAATGTTGATGCTGATAAGTGATTGGTGGCTATGAATGAAGAAATGGAATCTTTGCATAAGAATGATACTTGAGTTTTAGTGAAGCCGCCAAAGGGTAAGAAAATTGTTGGCTACAAATGGGTCTTCAAAAGAAAAGAAGGTACTTCAGGTATTGAAAATGTAAGGTATAAGGCACGTTTAGTTACAAATGGCTACAGTCAGGTACAAGGTGTTGCTTTTAATGATATTTTCTCACCAGTGGTGAAACTTAACTCTATTCGTGTATTGCTTGCATTGATTGCCATGTTTGATTTGAAATTAGAACAACTTGACTTCAAGACAGCATTCGTGCATGGTGAATTAGATGAGTAGATTTATATGAAACAACCAGAAGTTTGAAGTTACAAGAAAGGAAGACCAGATGTGTTTGTTGAAGAAATCCTTGTACGGATTGAAACAATCCCTAAGATAGTGGTACGAGAGTTTTGATTCATTTATGTTGGGTCATGATTTCTTCAGGAGCATGTATGATAGTTGTGTTTACTTTTTGAAGCTAGATGACGGCTCATTCATCTATTTATTGTTATATGTTGATGATATGCTCATTGCATGGTGAATTTGAGATGAAAGGTTTGGGAGCAACAAAGAAAATTCTTGGCATGGAGATAAGACGTGATCGAGAAGTTGGTAAATTATTCTTGACCTAGGATAATTATCTCAATAAAGTTTTAGAGAGATTTGGCATAAGAGATGCCAAAGCAGTTAGTACTCCTTTTACTAGTTATTTTAAACTATCTGCTACTCAATCACCACAGTCACAAGAAGAGAAAGATTATATGGCACGAGTTTCGTATTCTAGTACAGTAGGCAGTATTATATATGCAACGGTATGTACTCGTCTCGATATTTCACAAGCTGTTAGTGTCATTAGCAGATATATGGCCAATCCTGGCAAAGAACATTGGCAGGCGGTGAAATGAATTCTTAAATACTTAAAGGGAACTACAAACTTTTTTTTGGAGTTTGGTAGAACCAGCAACACTTTGTTTGGTTTTGTAAATTCAGATTATGCTGATAATCTCAACAGACACGGTTCTCTGATAGGTTATGTATTTTGCATTGGAAGTTGTGCCGTTAGTTAGAAAGCTACTCTACAATATGTAGTGGCTTTATCTACTACTGAAGTAGAATATATGGCAGTTACTGAGGTTATCAAAGAAGCATTATGGTTGAGAAGTTTATTTGGCGAGTTATCTCTTTATCAAGGGGTTATTACTGTTTATTGTGACAGTTAGAGTGTTATTTATTTGACGAAAGACTAGATGTAGCATGAGAGAACAAAGCATATTGATGTGAAGTATCATTTCATTCGAGATACTATTGCAGAGAAGAAGGTTCTTATTAAGAAGATCAACACTAAGGACAATCTTGCTGACATGTTTATGAAAGTTCTTCCAGTTTACAAGTTCAAGCAGTGCTTGGACTTGATTGACATTTATAGTAGGTGATATAGCCCTTTTGGGGTATTGTCAGAGAAGGTGGAGTAGATCACTAATTGTTCGGGACCAAGTTGAGGTGGAGATTTGTTGCATGCCTTAACCTTTTCAATAAGTCAAAATTTGTCGGCTATTGGTTGCATGCTTTGTCCTCCTCCACTAAGTCAAAAATAGATGGCAACCGTTTAGAATTTGTCATAGATACATTATTTTCTTTGTGCACATGACATTGTTGTCAATTGCTGAGATTGCACACAGATGGAAGAAATTTTGGTAAAAGCTTGGGACTTCAGCTATAAATAGAAGACATGGTTTGAGACATTAACACATCATTCATTCATTTCCTTCAGTCACCAAAACACCACAAAGCCTCTCATCATTTCTTCAGTTATTTTCTGTATATTTGATAAGTTTTAAAAGCCTTTAGTTATAGCCTTTGTACTTGTATACATTATCCACATATTAGTAAAGTTGCTGACCCTCCGCCCATGGGCGTAGGTCATATTGACCGAACCTCGTAAATCTTTGTGTTCTGTCCCATTTTATTTTATTTATCTTTATTTTCGTTACTATTTTTTGGGTTATTAAATTCAACCGATATTTGATCCAAGGGCATTTATCTTAACAATCAGATTATGAAAAACACAAAATAGGAACCAAAAACCACTTTATTTTCGTAATTTTTGAAAACTAGAAGAAACCAAAACCAAAAACAGAAACTAAAAAGTCAAATAAATAAGTTTTTTTAAACATAAATTGAAAACAAAAACAAAAAACTAAAAGCAAAACTGAAAACAAGCACCCCCTAAACTAATCTTATTTTATTACTCTTATTCTATTTAATAACTAAAGGGTTAATGACAAACAAAATTTCTCAATTTTTTTTATTAAATAATAATAATATTTTGATAAAATAATTTTATTTAGTTATAATGTCTATCAATAATTATTAAAAATTTAACTTTAACTAAAAAATTGTCATTTCAATTAATCTTTTAAAAATCAAACTGACAATTAAATCAGTAAGACAAAAAGTTTAAGGTTTAATCGGTGTTAATCTATTATAAAAATAGTTAAAAACTAAATAAAATTGAAAAATTTGAAATATAATTAAAAGAGACTATTCTTAATTTAAATTTTAATTAAAAAGGAAACTTTAATTGATTTATTTTAATTTATAAAAATTTAATATTTTATAGAAATCAATCAATCAATTAATCTATTTATTTTTAAAAATGATAAATCAAATTGAAAAAATTAAAAATCAAATCAAAAAGTTTACCCATTCAAAACTTTTAAGGTTGAGCCTACGGAATTAATTAGAAAAGGGATTAAAATTTCCAATTGTGGATTTAAACCATACTCTATAAACAAAAAGTAAACTAAAATGGAGAGAAGAATATACATGTCTTCTTCACCCTATCTTCATCCAAAAGTGCTTCTCTGGTTTTTGTTTTTTATCTGAAAATGATAATTATAGACTAACAGTTATTTATGAAAGACTCACAGAACAGCAAATCCCATATCTCAGAGAACACGTCGACGATGATTCCATGGTATTGCTTGGAATTCAAGCACAAGAAGCACTCCAAAAGTTCCTCCAAATCTCGAACCTCGTACAATTGTATCTCTAATATCATCTCCAACATTGACGTCTTAAAATCCTCGTATGGGTTCTCCGATTTCTTCACCACTGCCACGCTCTCTCTCATCTTCCCTGAACCACTGGACTCTTCATTAATCCGCTGCACAAATGACGCCCTCGCCTGTGACAGAATCTCCATCTGCGATGACCCTTTTCTTGTTCTCGTAACCTGACTTCTCATTCCTAAGACTTTCTGTATGTTGTTGTTGATAGCTTTCTTCATTGTCGGGTTGATAACTTCGTTAACCGAGCCGTTGGCTTCGCTTTCCATTGAACATTCATGCGACGAATCGTACGAAAAGCTTCTGGACGAAAACAGAAGCGCTTCAGTCTCTTCATTAGTTTCTTCGATTTCTTCAGATTCCTGAATGAAACTAAACCCGTCTTCGGTAGACAAAGAACTTGTTCTTCTCGTGCGTTTGTTACTAATATAACTGCTCTTGATCGGAGTTACTATAACCGGTGAAGCATCACCGTCACTCCGGTCACCAAACGACGTACAGGGCATATTAAGATAATTGCATATTTTCTTCCCCGGAAAGTACTCCGGCGACCGTGAACATGACCCGGAACGGCATCCCGCCACAGAATTGACCTTCCTCAACGGATGGCGTTTGAAAAACCACCGCTCCGCAGCTCCCGGACGATTGAAGCCGTCGACTGATGATTTAGGTTTACTGCTACTTGGACATCGTGATACCGGGTTTACTACAGAAGATGGAATTTTCGCACGTCGACATAACTGGAATGAAGTTATGACGCGTGAAATCTTGAGCTTTAGACGTTTAGACATTGTTGTTACCGAGTTTTGGTGATTGAGACCTTCAGTTATATATATACACGATACACATATATAATCGAAGCCGGCCATGAAACTTCAAGACCTGACATGGAAGATCGTAAGAGTTTATGACCGAATCCACAAGATGTCACACGTCAGATTCCTGTTGCGAATGCTTCGGATCCTTTGTTCGAATACGTGTCTCAAGCGAAGATGCTGTCCTACGTCATATTTTTCGATGATGTTAAGAATATTTAAGGTTTTAGCTAAGCTATTATCCATCTTCAACAAATAATTAATATATTTATCTAAAAAGGGATTTATGAGATTCAAATAAAAATATTTATTTAAATTTATTTCTATATATTATACACGTTAGATAACTTATTGAGATTACAATACATCAAACCGAGTTAGTGAATATTTTTTAATTAAAAGTGCAAAATAACGTAGTTTTGTTTTGGATTATTAACCACGAGCTTGGACAGCTAGAGCTTGAGTAACTCAAGCTCTAATCGAATCTAAAAAATAGAATTTGAGATTCGATTAACTCCGATCTAACTTGTTGATTTTAAGCAAATCCACTGCCTCGACCCAAGTCCTTTTACAGTCCCTAAGTTCGACTATCTCGGGTCTTTTGTCATCCCTATATACGGCTATTATTTCTATGCTCTAACATATTTAATGAAAAAAATAAGTAATTTTCAACTCTTTTACTACATATTAAACAAACTTCTTAAATTTACTTTAAAGTACTTGTTCTATCTATTTGACCATTGCCTAAAAGACAGTTAAAGCCAAGTAAGTGCTGAAAACATGAGGGGATATTAAAATTAGGGTTAGATTGAAATTATTACAGTAAACAATAATTTCCAATGACTGAGGATGAATCAATACATTGTAATTGAAAAATGACTAATTACAACAAGACTGACCATATCTTGAAAGAGTATCAGATCCCGTGGAAAGTGAGAAACAAAAACAAAGTAGTATACGTACACTCATCCAAATAGAAAGCAACAATACATACGTGATTAAAACAAAACTATTATTTAATAAAAAGACATTATCAGATAATTAAAAATTATATGATACGTTATATAATGGATTATAATTTAATAACTATCCAAGTTTTCTCCTGTCAACATTATCATAAACAAGTATCTTAACAAGCTCTATAGAGAGTGGTCGAGTTGATAGAGTGAAAGACATGGGATTGAAAAGTTCTGTATTTGAGTCTTCCTATTTAGGTTCTCTTGATCAAACATGTCGTACAGGGTTCATATAGTGCAGAGTACTCGATTGGTGTGATTTGCAGACTATTGCATCAATTTAAAAATTTACCTAGTACGTATATAGAGAGTAACAACTACAAATTCTTCCGTTTAAAAACAAAAAGATATGTTAACAATATATACTGCATCACAATCATATAATAAATATATAAATTTAATATGATTCACTACATCATTTAATTTAACGGAAAATTTAACGTTGAACTATTTTTATTCAATAGAAGTTCCACCTAATACGGTCTTAAAAGGTTCAAATGTGTGTAACATTTTTTTTAATTGATAGAGAGGTTATTTTTGATAGATTTAAACAAATAAATAACTAATATAAAAATATAAAATAAATGAAAAAGAAAAAGAAAAAGAAAAGACACATATTAAAATGGTAAAATAATAAAAATAAATAATGTTTACAATTATAAATAAAAGATAATTAATAAATGTTTTGACAAGTATCGTCAAATAGGGCCAAATCGCAAAATAACAAAGTTGGGCCCTCATATAGTAAAATAAACAAAGTTGTAATTGTTTTTTTAAATTTCATTTCAGAGTAGATGCGATTTAATACAAGGATCTAAGAGTCGCGTAATAGAGGTAACAGATCACCTGTACTAATTTTGTTGTTCTAATTTTAAATTTCATTTCAGAGTAGATGAGATGGATTATAACAGCGTTGAAACAACAAAACTGAAACAGGTGATTTCATTTAAGAATAGAATAACCACGACAATGGATACCCGGGTTTTAACTAACAACCCACCATAAAATATTGCTTATTTTAACTATTTTTTTCTTTTCAAGATGCTTTTTAACTTTAGTATCTTTTTCATGTTGGTAGAAGTTAATATTCATGATTTTCGGGCAAGCTAAGGGGTCAACCAGACCATGCAGTCCTGGATCAAAACTCTATGGTTGATATGAAACTCATTTAATATTAACCCCTTGATTTCTAATATTAGTTGCTTTAATTTATATCAAAGGCATGCTCAGTTCACGTGAGATAATGACAATAATAATAAGAATAAATATAATCATTATAATTATGTTGGTTGTTTATGACAAATAAATGATTAACATTATTGTTGATAATATTTGGTTTAAGAAATAAAAATTATTTAATTTTTGCTTTACATTAAATTTTAATATATTTTAATTAATTATATTTAACCACTAAAAAAGAAAAAATATAATTTATTTTATATATTTTAATGCTAAAAAAGATGAGAAAAAAGAAGTATCATATCGTAACACTTATGTTTTTTAGTAAAATGAATTTCATTCTACTACACCGACCTTGGGAGGTGCAGCTGCAACATGTGAGTTGTGAAGGAAACCAGTGTATTGATCGACTAGCTTCTATTGCGAAAATGTCCAGTCCAAGCCTTCATTTGCTTACCGAGCCTCCGATAACAATTGTGGAGTTATTTCATCGTGACCAGCATGGTGTCTAGTACCGTAGAGCCCTGCGTTAACTAGGGTTTTATTTTGTCGTTTGTTTTCCTTCCTTTGTAGCAAAAAAAAAAAAAAGATTTGTTCATTGGGAGTATAGAGTAATACTCAAATTCGGATATAAAAATATTGTTCATCCAATAATAATATACTTTAAATTTGATTCAATTTGAGTGCTTAAATTCAATATCACATAATCTCAAATATAATTTAACTTGTTGATTTTATTTTGATTAACTATTTTTTATAATTGGTCATCTTAAAAATATTATAATTTTAACATTAAAATTTAAATTTAAACTCGATTAAATTTAAATTTGATTCGTTAATTTTAAACTCGAACAGATTAATAAATTTGAGCGAGTTTAAAAGATGCCAACTTACCAAGTTGGTACATTCCATATTTGTCAAAATACCAGAGTGAACTTGCATGCTAATCATATGTGTTTTTAACCACCCTAAACTAAAAAACTAACTATGGAATCTTATCATCAACTCGCAATTCATAAAGCATTTAAACCTAAAGCCCGACGTGTCCAAGTGTTCCAGTCTGTTGAAACTAAAACCTTAAAAAACAAGAACACAACCTTCAACTCCTGTTCATCCAATAGAATCCTAAAATCGTGCGTCCACAATACCTACGGACAAGGAGAACCTTGGCAGGTGAAGATCATCTGCTTTTCTGAGATTAAAAAAAGTTTGGTGATTGATCCTTCAATCCCAGTTCGGAGGGGAAGAGGCAGGTTTATTCTCCGACGACCCATTCGAAATATACATTCTTGAGGTCGGTTTCTTTCTCCGATCTTCAATGAGGAAACTTTGTCCAAATTACGACAAAGAGGACGGTCTGGATACCGTCTTGGAGGTGCCGATACCCGAAGAAATGTTCGATAGTATGGGAAGCAGTGTCGCTTCACGGTGGCATAACATGCGCGCCTTGATGAGAGCTCAGACAGCGACGACGCAGCAATGTCTTCTTCAGACTATTTCAGATACCGAGTTCATGGCATTGCTCAAGCTTGTTTGTTCACCTCTTATACCTTTCCAGTTACAACCTGATCAGCCTCTTACTCGGCCAATTCGACATTGCCCCATTGTACGTATGATTCCTGGAAGATTGGTTTAGGCTGTTTTTGTCTCTGTTTCTGTTTCTGTTTCTTGTCTAATCGCCAAGTGTTTGTTTTTAATCTCCATCGGGAAAGAACTACATATATTGACCTTATTCCCAAGTAATATTCAGCAAGAAGAGGCTGGGAACCTCAATATGTCAGATCAGTTGGTATGAATTATTAACAATTTCTTACATGAACAGGGAGCTTCCATTGCGACTTACATAGTACAACAATATGTGGCGGCGGTGGGAGGACAAGATGCCTTGAACTCGGTGAGCAACATGTGTGCAGTGGGGCAGGTGAAGATGGCTGGCTCTGAAATGCACCAAGGTGATGACAGTATCCACACAGCTGGGAAGTCCGAGGTTGGAGGGTTCGTGTTGTGGCAAAAGAACCCTGATTTATGGTACTTAGAGCTAGTTGTTGCAGGTTACAAGGTGAGTGCAGGTAGTGATGGTAAGGTTGCATGGAGCCAATCCACTTATCAACCTGGTCATGCCAATAGAGGCCCTCCGCGACTCATGAGACGCTTCTTTCAGGTAACTAACTAACTAACTAGCCAAGTTCAGATTCTGATGAAACTCTATACAAGAGATGAATGTGTATGTGACCAATGCCTGTATGTGTTTGTGCGATTCCCATCAGGGCCTCCATCCCAGGTGTACTGCAAATTTGTTCTTGGAAGCAGAGTGCACAGGAGACAAGAAAATCAACAACGAAGACTGTTTTGTACTAATGCTTGACACAGACTCGAGTGTCCTCAAAGCACAGAGTTCAGCTAACACCGAAATCATCCACCATAAGATATGGGGCTACTTCAGCCAGAGAACTGGACTGCTAGTGAAGTTTGAGGATACAAAGTTGGTGAAAATGAAGTCGCCCAAAGGGGATGACACTGTGTTTTGGGAGACGAGCATAGAGTCAGTTCTTGGAGACTATAAATACATTGAAGGCATCAACATAGCACATAGCGGAAAGACCACAGCAACTCTTTTCAGACATGGACAATCACGACCTCACAAGAGGAAGATCGAAGAAGCTTGGAGGATTGAAGAAGTTGATTTCAATATATGTGGACTGTCTACAGATTGCTTTTTACCTCCAGCAGACCTCAAGAGGGAGCAAGAAATTGCAGAACAATGACAAATCACGTAGTTTTGAGTAAATTACTTGACGGGTTAACAATTCGAAAGCCAAGTGACGAGCTCGATCGATCATGTAAATGACCAAATTTACTGTATTTGTTCTTGCCTTTTCTTTTATGGGTTAGAGGCAAATCAATACTAATTCAAAATGGAAATCTCCAGATACATATAGGCTTATTTCTGAACTGCAACTTGTATAATCTTTATCTCTGTTTTTGAAGAAACACACATTTGAGTCTTAGAAGTTAGGAGTGAAATTTGTTTTCAATTCCCGAATGTAATACAGGTATAATGGCATAAGATTTGTAGATTATATTAGCATATAATTATGATAAACATATTGCCATTTGGAGCATTTTTACTCCAGCCATGTTATAACAACATCAACAGTGACTAATTATTAAAAATTCTGCTGAAATGCAAGATTTAGGGAAGTCGAACAGAAAGAAATGTTATTTTCGATAAACCTACACGACAGAAGAAAGAAAAAAGAGAGCATATACATATTAAAATAATAAAATACTAATAATAATTAAAAAAAGAAAAAACAATAAAATAGACTTAATAAATAATAATACTAATAAAATACAAATTATTAAAAAAAGAAGAGGAATGACAATCGTAGAAAAATGTCCTTATTGTGACGAGGTTGAAACAATTTCTCATGTATTGTTAGAATGTGATCAAGCTCATATATGATGGGCTTTATTCAATTTATATCCTTAATACCTTTTTGCAACATCTCTTGATTGGTCAGATAGATGTGTTGAGTTGGGCTTGTGTACTTAAGTGACATTTGTAGAATGCTCACAATTTCTTAATATGGCAGAATAAAAGATTAAATCCCAAAGCTATTGTTGCTTTTTCAACCATATTTCTTGAAGAGTGACAACATACTCAATCTAAGACAAAATTCTGGACCAACAACAAGTGCTATGGACCTGTCTGTTGATCAGGCCCAAATGCTAGAGTTGTGAATTGTAATTTTGATGCTGGCATTCAATATGATCATGCTGCAATACAAAGTAGCCTTATATTGGTTGATACAATATGGCTTCATGTAAATTGAGGTGGAAACAAATTGTCTTTAGTTGGTGTAGAGATTCCATGGATCCAAAACTAGTATCAATAAATTGAGAGTGATACTGGAAAAATGTAAATTAACAGCACGTATTTTTTAATCCTTTACGTTTAAATAGATTCTAAGACATGTAAATATAATAACTCACTTGTTATCTAAACCAGCTACTAGATATCTCAATAGGGTAGTTGGGATGTCACTTGGTTTTTTGTTAGACACTTTAAATTGTGACAATATTTTGCCTCAATAAATAAATACTTAAAAAAAATATAATTTTATTATAATTTATAAATTTGGAAAATATAAAAAGCCCAATTCTAGTTTGGGCCATGTATCCTATCCCTAATCAATTGGCTTCGGCCCAAATTGCACTACCTCGTGAAACCCTAATTCTCGTTAGCCCCTATTTAATGCAAGCACTCTCCTTCTATAGATTGAGCCGCTGTATTATGTAACTTTCTTACTTTTCGGTGACTTCGAACTCGATTTGATGTCTGCAAAGCGCAAAGATTGAATCTTTACTCGTTAGATGGTTGATCAAAGATGAGTGTTTTTGTTGTTATTTGTTAGGTTTTGCATCTGTTTACCCACTCCTGATATGGCAGATTTTTTTTAGTGCTAGAGGAGATAAAACAGATGCACATAGCTAATGAAGGTTGGCTTACCAGCCCATTGCATTTTTCTTTTCTGTTGTTGCTTTGGTGTCAAATGGACCTACCTACATTTTCACCTTCACTTCTCTGTTTTCTTTTCTATGTACAGTTTTGAGTCTCTTCATGTTTTTGAAATTTACTGATTTTTGGGAGAAAGTGGCAAGTGATGAATAATCTCCTTATCCTACACACTGAATAACTTGTGTTGACTTCTTAACTCCGCTTATTATCTGATGCTACTTTCTTCAAATTTGATTTTGTAGTTGTTTTTGCTTTCCTGCATCTCGGGTTTAATTTGTATATGCTTCCCTAGTTCAAGGAATTACATTCTTTAAGCATTGGAGAATTTGGATTTGTGTGATTCCATTTATGGGACCGCTAGTCTTTACAATGATGAGAAGAAGCAGACGGGCGGTCAGAGACTGATGCCATGTTGAATGTCTGCAATATCCACTTATGGAACAACTCTGAGTCATCCTGAAACTATCTTGGATTTAGATGAATCATAATTGGAGACTTGTCGTCCCAATCTCAAGACTGTTTTGTTTAATCCTATCATATAGATTAAGTTGGTAATTAGATTTTGAAT
>JANZLD010000002.1:1853013-1865786 GCA_026413575.1 Erythroxylum carthagenense | reverse complement strand
ACTCACACCAGCAATGATGAAGTTGCTTTACCATATGTCCGGACATATGAGACCTGCTATGATATGATATGCAATCATCTGAGCTGATAAATTTTCTTGAGAATGAAAGCTAGCCATTTTGTCCAACAAAGAAAGGTTCTTGGCTCCTGAAGCAAGTATTAGATTGCTAATTAATGTAAAAGTAAAATGATATGTTTAAATCCGTTTCATGGATCCACATGTCACAAACAGCTTGCAGGTCTTGTATACAGTTTTTCTGGACAAACGTGTGCTACAGGTTGCTCAGCCTTATCAGTATCCGTTGTCCTGTCTTGATGCAGAACCGGTCGTAGTGAAGGACCAAGAATTGGGATTATATTATGACGATTTTCAGCAACTTTTGTGCTGGAATAATGGGTTGTCGATGTCTTCTTGAATTGTATATTATATATTTATTATTAACATGTGAAAAACAATAGTCCATTGGTGTTAAAACTTGTATAGTCCAGCAGGAATTGCTGAAGAATTTTTATATACAACTAGAATCAATCTATATCTATCCACCTATTGTTACTGTTATAACAAATTTGTTTGCTCTAGTATAATATCTGTGCCTTAAGTTGCATAGAAAGGGGAAGATTGCAAATCCTGGAATGATATGCAAGTAGCTGTAATTAATTGCTCGTGCGAGTGTCTGCTGGTTGAACATGGCCATTTCAGCATTTAAAGCCACATTCAAATGCTATTTCATTCCATAGAACAGTTGCTAACAAAACTGAATCTGAGTTTTGAAGTCTAAGTTCTTGAAGTGAATTACTATCTGATTTATGGATTATTAGTTAATTACTCAAGTTTACTGATTTCATCTATTCAAATTTCATTGAATACTCTAGAACATCATACAATTATCAAATCAATTGCCGTTGGATTCTTACAATGAAAGAGTCTAAAATTATCTCCATCTGAAATTGACAATTAACAGATATTAATATACTTAGTTGCTTCCTAGTTGCATCATGACCCACTTCTGCCGGTATTCGGCTAATCCATGGTCAACCGTATTTCCTTCAATACTATAATAATGCGAACCGTGTACTGTTCTATAACAGTAACTCCACCCAACTGCTTTTCAGTACCAAGTTGCATTTTACAAAAGGAATTCTTTAATTCTCTCTGATCATCCTTGTCCTGTGCAAAACAGAGTACCAGGAACCCAGAAAAAATGAGAGGTGACGATGTACGTACAGTCATATCAATTCCATCCACAGCCACCAGCAACACAGCTACTACATCGAGTGTAAAGAAAGTGAGCTCAGGTAACAGCTTTTCAACCAGTAAAAATGGCTACAAGTTCTGGGTCCTAGCTGCTTTTCTCCTTCTCGCGTTATGGTCTATGGTCACCGGTTCTGTTACTCTTAAATGGTCCACCGGTAACCTCACGCGTCTCTCAGACGACCCAGATTTCACTGCTCATGATGATCTCGACGTTCTTGTACTCCCTCCACTCTGGAACTCTTGTTGTTTCTTGTGATCTCGTTGGTTTCATTGCAAAGATTCGATTTTTATGTGCAAATTTTTGAACTTTCTGTGTTTATGGCGTGTGTAGGAAGTGGAAGAGAAAGAGAAAGTGGTGAGGCGAATGTGGGATGTGTATACACATAGCACCACTACCAAATTGCCTCGGTTCTGGCAGGAGGCTTTTGAAGCTGCTTACGAGGCTTTGGTAAGCGAAGTTCCTGCTGTAAGGAACGATGCAGTTTCAGAGATAGCCAAGATTGCTCTTCGCTCCGTCAACCTCGAAAGGCTACCTTTTGGAACAACTAAGGTTAGTTGCTCATTCTCTGTTTTAATGTTGCCACTTCCAGATGAAAGGAAAGTACTGGGAAATGGGCTTTTTAGTGTGAGTTGTTTTATGTTGATGTTTCAAGTCAGTCAGTGATTGCTTCTTGTTGGAGGATGGATTCTCTCTTTGATGCCTTGGATATATTTTGATTCCATCTTTAAAATCAAACTCCATGAAAGTGTAATTCCTCTGTGAAGGAGGTGATATTGTTTTTTCTTTCGTGGCCATTCATATTCTTTATAAAAGATGTCATCTTTTTCTTTTCCTCCAACTTTGAACCGATTTCTACTCAAGATTACGGATCGACATGCCAGTTTGTGTTTCCTTATGATATGATTATCTACTTTTTCTTCTGGCTTTTGTTCATGTGTGATCAATTGAGTGAAGATGAACCACTCTTTTAAGTCTTCTTCCATCAGCACCATCACCATGTTTTTCTTTCTGACAAATTGTCTCACTGAGTGTCAGGGACAGGAATATCCCAATCCAATCAAGATGCCTCGAATTCTTAAAACCAAAGTTTGCCTTTAGTTGCTATTGTTGGTCTCATCTCCCGGAATGAGGATAACTCTCTAGGTCCTTGTGCTATCTTTAGTGTATATCATATGCTAAGGAAAATGGAATTGGACTAGGGTTAGGCATTTTGGTTGCCTGGAATCAAGTCGGAAATTTGAGTTAGATTGAGTTTTAGGTCTAGGAAGGTTGTCTCGAACTGATTGAAGTTAAAATAATATATGCTTCAATGCCCGAAGCCATCAATATATATATATATATATATATATGAAGCCACATTTTATAGAGTGTGTTCAGATTTTTGTTGGGATTTGCAGAAGTATTAAAATTTGTGGATTTTCTGACATCATATGCATTCTCTTCCAGGATGGCACGAAGAGGATAGCAAAGAAGACATCAGGAGAAGAAAGTGAAGATCGATATAGCAATTTACAATAATCTTCTCTAATAATCACATTTCATTTCTTCAGCAGAAAGAAACATCTGATTTCTCCAACAAGTGGACAGATAGAGCCATAGCAACGAATCTAAGTTGTGTGTTGTAATTTGTTGGGGTAAAAAAAAAAAAAAAACAGATGGCTATACGAATATGTAACAAACCCGTCTTCTTTAGTGATGTTATCCCACCGTTCATTCGCCATAGGTAAGGTTTCGGTGTCTGCTCCAGCTCCATTAAACTGCTTCTTGCTAGAATAAATTGAATAATATTAGCTCCTGGGTCTACTATGTGTGAACTTCTTCCCGGTCCTCGAGCTGCTTTGTAGATTAATCATGAATTCGTGAAAGTGAGGTGAAGAAACCTTCCATTTTCATAACTGTTTTGGTAGGCTTCGGTTCTCCTATAATTTAAGTCTGATCTCGATTTAAGCTGAAATTAGCAAATCAAATTAAACAAACTCGGGTTTAGATTAAAAAATCGATTGGACTTGAGCTTAATAAATTGCCTTAAGCCTGAATACTCACAAAAAATTAATCGAATCTAACCTAACTTGGTCCAAAGTCTACAAACCAAACTAGACTTGACTAAACTCAGATTGAGGTTGAAAAATTTTCAACTTCAAAGCCAACCTGATTCATTGCCTAACCCTACCATTTACTATGACAATTCAGTTCTCTCTCAGTTTGCAGATATTATCAAAGCTTTAATTTTAGAATAACGGGGGAAATGGAGAACATAAATCAATGTTTAACTTAATCTCAGAATAGATCAAGGACTCACTACCTCAGGAATACACCTTCAAAACTGCATGACCAGATTCATCTAGAACTGCTGCTGTTGCTGCTGCTGCAACCTTCCCATTGAGGGAACAAAAATCCTAGAGAGAACAACATGTACAGTTGTTTCAGCTAAACGGTATTTACAAAGTGCCTCCCAAAACTCAGTACTCTTACCTAATCATCCACTGACTGGATCTCTCCCATCATAATCCTGTTACTGACAACATTAAAACCCAAAACTGAAGGGCTAACTTTCTTTCCTTTCTTTCCTTTCTTTTTCCCTCCTCCCTTTGAGGAACCATCTGTCGCACCGGGGATGTTGTTACAGTCAAAATCATCATTGCCTGCATTGTCGAAATTCATGTCTCTGGCACTGTTTCTAGTCACCTTCTGATCATTCCGACTTAGGAAGGCAATTTCAAGTACATCGGATGGCAATAACTCTTTATAATTTAAGAATTTGTCAATGAACTCATGATCAGGATCAAATGACCCAAGGTTCTCTGTCAAAAGCATCTCAGCCTCTGATCTGGATTGCTTCAAGCAGAACTCCAAGAAACTAGTATCTACAGCGATAACATAAGAGTGATGTAAGAAAAGAAATTCAAAAGATTAAGTTTTCGTGGTCAATGATGAGCAGTGTTTATATGACAATCCGAACCACGAAACCAGATCTACATTTTTAATCTGAAAGTATTGCCAGACAACTAGGACTCAGTCCATTTAGTTCAGCTACATTTGAGATTTACACAATTTAAACATGCTTATAGCATGTTTTTCTACAGAAAATTGTGACTTCCAAGGTCATGGTTCCTTTTTTTTGTCAATTAAATCTAGTGATGATGTATATGCAACTGTTCATACACCAGTTGGTGCTCTTCAGAAAATGTTAAAAAATGTAAACGATACCTTTCGAACCGATTAGTCTCAAACACTCATTTTGACACCAATCCCTGAAGTCCATGGCCTCTGCAAAAGAAACGAAACATTTAAGAGGATTTCACCTAAGGAAATATGGCCAATCTAACAGTCACCTGAATGCTTGTTCATCGTATCTCTTTTCCCTCTAATTGATGACTGAGCAGAAGCAGGTGATGATGAGAGAGAGAGGTCAGCATGCCTACCGCTCCCAGACTTCTGTCGGCCTAATAACCCACTAGGAGTTGCTTTAATGGGAGTGTTTTTGGTTCCCCAACTGCCCTGGTTTGCAAGATGTGGGAATTTGGCCCTGTTCCAAACAAAGTTAATGAATCACATGAAGCATTAAGCATAATACACCAGGGCAACCAATTCAAATTCAAGAAACAAGAAAAATGACATTTGGTAAAAGGGAAAGATAAAGTTCATACTCCTTAGCCTCTTGTTTGGATTGATCAATTGGTCCCCAGAATAGATCATCATCCTGTTTATATTTTGACTGAAAAGGGGTATTAGAATTGATATGGATTGGAGCAGTAGCCTTTGCTGGGGAAGTATTAGAAAGGGACCATGAAGAACCAGTCACATGAGCAGTCTGATTTGGTTGGGGCTTCTGTGGAGTTGGTATTTGATTATGAGGCTGGACTGAAGTAGCCTTTTTCTCCTGCTCTTTCAGGATGTCCCTCAGTGAAGTGGGTTTTGGCGCCCTCTTGGCATCAGTACACCATGCTGGTGAAGGCGAATGGTTTGATGACTCCCCCTTCAAAAGAAGAAAATCTCCCAAAGAAGGACCTGATGGGATTGCAGGCAGCACTTCCTTATCCTGTTGCACAGAACGAGAGTTTTTACCTTTCTCAATGGGACTGGAACTGATGGGTACATCAGGCATTGTAACTTTAGCTCCAGAACCCTTTGCTTTTGACGACTTTTTACGACTCTTCTTTGCGTCTTTTGCCTCAATGAAGTTTCCATCATCAACAGAATCCACGTTCACAATTTTAACTTGATAAGGCAAGCTAGAGACACCTTCTGCCAACTCCACCTCTCTAAACTCGGACTTCGCTAAAACCTCTTCTGCCAAAAGATCATGTAGCTGGCTTTTCTTGCTCTCTGAAGTTGACGAAATTTCTGCTTTATTCACATTCAATTCAGTTGCATCTCTCTGATGTTCTCTAGAAATTTTCAGTTCTAAGTTGGCAACAACCCCCACCCAAGGAGTTGACAAGCTCATCGAACTCACAGAGTTGGTGATCTCGGTAACTATTGTTTCTTCCTGTGCCCTCTTCTGTTCTTCCAGCTGAATTTCCAACAAAGATTTTGGCTTGAAACCTGGAGCAGGTTTCCAAGCTCTTTGAACTGGCTGTATCTGTGAATTCTGCACTGTAACAGGCTCAACTAGATGTGACCCACTCTTCTCATCAGCTGGTTCAATATGATTTCCAGGTACACTTGTAGGCAACACGCTTTTGAATTGTTGGGAGTCGACAATTTCAGATGAAATTTCGGACTTGTCTTTTGTTGCCTTTAGAGGAGGAGTTCCCCAACTTTCATCAGTGGACGCAATATTGGTGTCACCAGAATTTGACCCTTCTGTTTCCTGTTGCTTTGCTTGCTGTAAAGTGGATGCCTTTGACACTCCCTTTCCTTGGTCAGGAGAGTTGTTCAACTTTGCTGATTTCTGTTTTTTGGATTTCTTTTCACTTTTTCTTGACTCATGAACTTCATTCTTCACCTGTGTTGCAGCAAAGGGATTATCAATTGATACTTCCTTTTCACCCTGCTGCTCATTATGAGAATTGTCCACTTGATCGGACACTTCAGCAGCATTTTCAAGCTTTAAATTTTCATCAGCACAAACAGAGTTTCCATTAGATTCTGAATGTCTAGAATTCGTAATTGCCTCAGAAACTGTCACATTTACTGTTTCTTCACTTCTCAAATTGTCTTCTGACAACTGATCCCGCAAAACATGAGCATGAAAATCAGGAATATGGAGAGATTCCAGTACATGGGAAGATGCATTTGAGGATTCTTTCATGACCCCTGACAAGTGTGCACTTTCAGATAAAGAAGAGGGTAGCATGGATTCATTTTGACTGACAAAATCAAATTTTGCAGGCCTGCTAGGAACCCAACTTCTTTGAAGGCCAGTATCATCATGAGTTTCAAGAACTGGATTGAAAGATACTCTCGAATCAACATTATGAAGGTCATGAGAAAGATGATGAGAGGCTTTGGAATCAATATTGTAGCTAACCTCCTGGGTGACTTGTAAAGGCAAATTCATGAAACTGGCGGCAGTACGCTCATCTTGCACATTTGAAGCTGGCACCTGAGAACCAAGCTGAAATAATTCTTGAGATGGTTGAAGCCGAGGATCTATAGAAGCACTACCAGGAGGTACTGCAGCAGTCTGCAAATGCCCAAAAGATAGCTCTCCAAATCGTTGGTTCAAGTGATGCTCTGAAAGTACCTTAGAAAGCAATTGTTGTTGACGCAAGATCTGTTGCTGTTCCTCTTGTTGCTGCTGTTGTTTCATTAGCAAGAGTTTATTCAGCATTGATAGCTGCTGTGTAGGCAGAGGAGCTTGGGAATGTAACTGCAACATGTATTGCTGTTGCAACATATTCAGCAATTGTGGATCTTGTGCTAAACCAGAAACAAGTGAATTATCAGAAGTCAAAAGACCAGATGGATTATCTACAGCTTGACCAAGTATATTTGTTAAAGAGGACGGGTTCTGCTGCTGCAGCCTCTGTTGTTGTCCAAAAGGAATTTGTGAGGGAAAATTATGAGTTTGATGCAAGTCCAGTTTTTCCTTTACTGGATCCAAGCCACTTGGGACAGGAAAATTTGACCAAATAGGTACATTATTAGTCACTGCAGTGCTAGATCTGTCGGATAATCCTTGCAGGATGGATATCAAGTCAGTATTCTGTAATTGAGGAGGTTGAAGAGAATTTTCATTCAGTGCTGCTAGTAGCTGTGGATGTGATATTGAAGATTCAGAAAGAACCTCTGGTCTTGAAACTATTGGTGCCACTTCCCTGCCAGCCCAATAAGGATAAGAATTGGGCAGCGACCTCTGCCGGTCAAGTGCCATCCTATTTGCCAAAAGAAGCACATCATTCCCCCCATCAACTCCCACTTGGGCCATATTGCCAGTAGTACTGCCCAAAAATTCTGGCAAACCTATAATTGTCACATAAGAGCCCAATCCATTAAGATGGCAATGAAACAATGAAAATAGGAGTTGAAGTGTTCACGGATCAAATTTACGTAAAAAGACCCCATAAAAACAAACCATTGTATAGCAACGAAAGGAAAATAAACATGAAGACAGTAGTTGATACATAGGTGGAAAAGGTAGAGGAACAACAATGAAAAAGAATCTTAACCTTGAGATGAATTGCTTATATTTCCAGACATGAGAGACTCCAAGAATCTATTCTCTGCCTCCGTTTTTGAAGTGGATTTTTGTCTTGGTTCACTTTTCATCATATCAAGCTGATGCACAGCACCCAAGCCACTAAAGTTAGGCCCAGTACATGTATCTGTCAATTCATTCTGTTTCGGCACACTAAAACCAGGTGGTGGTCTAGCCTTAGCTCGTAAATGAGGCATAACATCACCAAGTAGTAAAAAGGGTGCATCTTTTGACGCAGTTGCGAGGCGAACTTGCAAATCAATCCCAAAATATCCAGCCTCATACCATCCAATTATATCGCCTCCAGAGAAGGGTCCTTGAATTTCACCCTGAGGATCTTTGTATAAAAGAATTAGGTTCTCAGGAGAAGGTGGTGGGAGTTTCTTATCTTCCTGTTCTTTGTCCAGACTTACCAATGGCTGCCGGTCCTCACCAGTTTGCCATTTTTTACCATCTTTAGAGAGTGATGGATTAACCAAATTAGTTTCCCACTGATTATCTAGATTCTTCTGAGGCTGACTCCAACTATGATCATGGTTTCTAGACATACCATCACTTGGAATCTCTCTTGAGTTGATTCCCCTTTCTCCTAGAGATGGGGCTCGCCATGGAGTGCCACTTCCAGGATGCACAGGATTATTTACCTGCGTAGTCGATTCCCTACTGATAGGAGTATCATCAATCTTTCTGGAAAGACCAATATCTTCTCTGGGAACTGCAGACAAAAGAAAATGATTGTACAGATGCAATCTCCAATTGAGGGCAGTTTATCATAAAAAAGAAATAAAAACAACACATAAGCTTAGCTAATTATAGTAAACAGAACCAAAGCAAACTCACTAAATAAAATTCAAGACCAAAAGTTGTTGAATGAATCTTCTATAACATCATACTGTTTTCAGGGATTAAATGACTCTCTAAAGATCATCAAACAAGATCATAAACAATAGCTATCAAATTCTGCATCAACTACCTTCGCCTTTCATTTTGTCATCTGCCTTGTGGTCCAGCATGAATTCATGTTTGGAGTTGGATCGATAATAGTATGTTTCTCTATCAGGATATACTCTCTCTACATGATTTTCACAACCAGCTTTTGAAATGTCAGTATTGATATCTTTAGTATCCTCCATTGACAGCAGTGCATCATCCGTACTGCCTGGTCATAGTATTGAACCACAAAATTAGTTCATCTCTATCCAAATGTGCACAAGAATGTTGAAGTCACTTCGATGAGTTCAATACCAAGCTTGGCCCGTCTTGAAGGAGTAGAATCCAGAGGGCTACGCCCAAGAGATCCTTCTTTGGATATTTGTGGAGCACCACTACTTACTAATTCCCCTTTATCAATTGCATCCAAAACATCCTACTCAAGAAAACAACACTAAGACAATTAGCAACAATTATAGGTATAATTTCCAAAGCCATAGGTAAAATTACCATTTCTTCAGAACTTGGCGTTGAGATTGCAAGTGGCTCTAAGGGTTCGTCCTGCGTAAGAGAAGGAACTTGTACAAACCCAGCCAAAATTTTGCTACATGATTTCATGTCTATCATCCGGTAAATATCGATTAATTTTGTCCGACTATATCTTAAAGGTCCATTTTCACTCTTTTCTGAAATGGATCCAAAAGATCGGGACTGGACTGAAAAACTGTTCACAGGGTTTCCACTAGAATTGGTCCTTCCACGACCCACAGAAAAAGTAGCATTATTTTCCCCACGCCCTCTCCCATAAGGA
Organism: Erythroxylum carthagenense; assembly: GCA_026413575.1. Taxonomy (NCBI): domain Eukaryota; kingdom Viridiplantae; phylum Streptophyta; class Magnoliopsida; order Malpighiales; family Erythroxylaceae; genus Erythroxylum; species Erythroxylum carthagenense. The sequence continues at coordinate 1,856,147 of JANZLD010000002.1, read as the reverse complement.
AAAGTAGAAGTATGTTTATTTGGCATTAGAGTTTGTTGATGAGGAATCTCCCCTTTTCCTCTACTCTGGAAGGAGTTAGATCTCCAAGGCCGATAAAGATCACCATCCTTTTCATCTTTTCCATGAACAGAATGATGAGGCAACCCTTTTTCAAATGAAACTTCAACATCTTTTCTAAAGTCCACTTTATTCTCATGCGAAACTTCCGTATCCTTACCACCAGGTCCCCACCGTGTGTTCCATTTGCTCTCACGCCGCTGATCATAATGGGCCTCCCGATTGCCGAAATCAGTCCGGCGCTCAGAGGGGGCACGACGAGCTTCATAATGCCTAATGGATGAATTCTCTGCCCAGTGATCAACTCTCCGTATCTCACCAAGATCCTTGTCTCCATCCCTCCGGCGATCTTTGCGCATTGAGGAATTAAAGTCTCTTTCTTCATCACGCCATCGTTCACAGCGACCAGTCTCCATATCAAGCAAGGAAGGTCGGAAAACATCCTTCTTCTTCTGGATCTCGTGACTCTCCTCATTATTGCTTGATGATTTTGTGCTGGCTGAGCGACTACCATAGGCTGGAAATGGGCTGGAGTGGCTCTCCTGTGTACATATCAATCCCCAATCCAGAAAATGAAAATTATAATCAACAAACATGAAAAGGAACATATCATAACAACATGACCTGCATGGCTTTTGGGTTGGAAGGGTATATAATGACACATAAAAATTTATTGAGTTATGTTAAACTATGGCATTACAGATATAGATAAAACTATGCCATTACAGATATGGATAAAACTATGGCATTACAGATATAGATAAGCAAGGTTCTGACTACATACCCCACTTCCTACACCAGCCTTGCTCTCACCTGGCTTCGGTAGAAGCCATTGGGGTGAAAGCGGGATAGGATTGTCACATCCTTCAGCATCTGCAGAATATATCCATTTATTAATAAAAATATGTTTGATCCAATTCACCAACTGGAGCATAAAGCTCTGCAATCAACTTAAATATATGGACAGCTCCAATTTGGCAGCAGTATTGCTGGGAAATTGGCATCCTTGAGCAACTTATAAATTGAAATAATAGATATGGAGAGGTTGATTCGCAACAGAGGGCAGATTGTGCAATGCAATCAATGCTTCCGAGTAGAAGCAAGCAGAGAGCGTAAAGCAACCTTAGGGAAATTAGTCTGGTATTACAGTGACAAAAATCTAAACCAACTCTTGGCAACTCGGCAATTTCAATCTTTCATTTCTGAGGACAATCAAAACATGTTCAGTTGACACTTCTTTGCTTTAGGTGAGAATAATGTCTGTCCTGATGGCTGAGTCAACTCCAAGGGTTTCTGATCCACTTGAAAAGACACAACTTCACACTAGTTACGAGTGGCACTTAGGGTTTCAATATTTGCCGCAACAAAACATAACATAGCAACTGAAATCTATGGATTTCCAGTATAACACTATAAGTGACCAAACCTTTAACGCTAAGCAAAATTAACTGGTATATAACCAACTTTCCGGTACTAGAGTTCCCCAGGAGTCTGCACACGCCAATCACTAATCGAGAATGTTTCATCAGTACGAACCCCATCTCTTACATGGTCCGATAACTCACACGAGTTCCGGACAAGGTTCGATAGATTCACTTGCTACTGTTCCTTGGATAAAGTTTTTGTCGGTTAAATTAATAAATTTGAAAAAATAAAGAAACGAAACCAAAGCACAAATCGTTCTCAAACTACATTTTCCTGTGTTAAAGATAAAGGAATCCAAATGCTTTAAATATCCAGCATACATTTTTTTAAATTCTCTCTCTTCTGCATAGTATGAAAATAAAACCAACAGCCAAATATCAAACAATGAAAAGATACCATGAAATTGTTTTCACGGTTCAGTGATAAATGTAAAACCCTAGCTTTACAGAAACCACAAATCTCTAAACAAAAATCGCCGAATTAACCCAGTATCCACGTTAATGCTATCTAAAGCAGCGAGACAAATAGGTCCAGCTCGCAAGGGAAACTAGGGTTTTGGTTTAAAAACCCAAGGCACAACCCTAGGAACACAAGAATCGAACATGACAGAAGAAGATTGAATTTGTTTCAAGCAACTAAGAGGTTGATTGACCTTTGGAGATCTGGTGAGGCGGCGTGACGGAGAGGCCGTGGCGGGAGTCGGAGCTCGAAGTGTTAGCCATGAGTAATCGGCCACAGGTAGAGAGAGAGTGAAGACCTAGCGACAGAAGCGAGCCAAGGGAACCCTTTCTAGTTTTTGTTGTTGCGTTGAGCGAAGAGAGAATATAGGTTAAAAGTGATTGGGAGAGAGAAATTGTGGGGGATGGGAGTAGGTTAAGCCGATGCCATCCCTCGGCTCACGTTAGCTAGGGTTAGCGGTTCGTTGTCCGCCCTCCCGATTTTACTAAGAGAGACGGGTTAGTTCGAATGAGTGCAATTTTAAGTGTTATCTTCACGCGCGAAGAAGCTCGTGTAAGCCACATTACAGAGATTTGGGTTGCGTGGGTCCCACGCGATGCGAGGATGTGTTGTGGGAAGTGATTACGGAGGTTATCTCAGTGTTCCAGTGGCCGAGTATGGTTGCGGAGGTATCGGTGATGTGTGCGTAATGCGCGACATTTTGGCGTAGGTTAAGGTAAATCTATAAGTAGATTGCGTTTTCCAGAAGTGGAAAAGAGGAAAGATGCACTTGCGGGGTTTAGAGTATCTAACAAAAACAAGAAATAAGAAAAAAAAGAACCATTTAATTATAAAAATTTTTAACTATTTAATCTTTAGGTTTATTTTTTAATTTATTTTATTTTTAATAACTTTTAATGTTTAAAACTGATCAATTTGTTAATTCAAAAATTAATTTTCGTAAAATAATAAGTTCATTTAAACTAAAATAAATTAATTAATTTTTTATTAAATAATCTTTTGAATTAAATTTTAAATTTTTCAAAAAATATAAACAATTACTTTCAATAATATTTCAAAATTTTAAATTTTATTTAATTTTTGTCCAATTTATAATATTTTAATATTGATTGAATCTTTTAAATCTTAAACCTCTTGTTTTATTAAATTAACTTTCGGTCCAATTTTTAAAATATTAATTTAAAACATATTGT
>JANZLD010000002.1:1747346-1761113 GCA_026413575.1 Erythroxylum carthagenense | reverse complement strand
TTTATTGCCCAAAGTTCCGCCACAAAAGACGTTGCTACCCCAATGTTTTGTACAAACCCATCCAACCATCTACCCTCTGTATCCCTGATCACACCCCCAACCCCCGCCACTCTTGGGTTACCCTTCGATGCGCCATCAGTGTTGAGTGCAATCCATCCAATGCTAGGCAGAAGCCAACTAATATTCCTCCACATTTTTTTGTTTGGATTGAAGTCATTAATCTCTCCTGCAAGGATACTCCTATGAAAGGAGGCAGCTACCTTATAGACCACCATAGCATCATTTGGAGATCGAGTGAAATTGCCGTCAAATACCTCATAATTTCTCCATTTTCACATGAGCCAGCAACCTACCACGAAGAGCAGACACTACTCCACACCCTCAACTCCCTGCTGATTTCCTCGGATATTTCTTAGAAGCCATCGATCAATGGGCTCCGAGAAGAATTGTTCCCAAGCCATTCTCGGAACCAAAGATTTCCACATTCCCCTGACCTTGGGGCAATCACGAATAGCGTGTAGTATGTTCTCTGTATGGTCTTGACATAATGGACATGAGGCAGAAAATGCTAAGTTGCGCCTCATCCACGCCTCATTAGTAAGTAATTTCCCATGAGACAGAAACCATAGAAACGACCTTAATCTCTGGGGGCCCTTCCATTTCCAAACCACTTTCCAAATATCCTTTTCCTCCTGAGTAAAATCTTTGGTTAACAAGTCATAAGCAGATTTTATCGAAAAATTGCCATTGGAGTTTAATCTCCATATAGGCAAATCTGCTCCCCTATCATTGGAAGGTGTGGGAATAGCCGTGATTTGTAGTAACGAGCTCGTAGGCAAGCTGTGTTGAAAATACTCCCAAATCTATTCGCGGTCCCCATCCGCATAATAATCTACGCACCTGGTTCTCGCCTCTGCAGGAACCTCTTCAGTCGCCAGCTCTATTAGCGGTGATGCGGAAGCAGTCCATAGGTCTGTCCAAAACTGCACTTGTTGCCCTGATTCTATCGACCATCCAATCCCACCTACCACTTTCTTCCATACGTCACTAACCATGAAGCTTGGTGAGTGGCATTGAACTTTGGTCTGGCCGCATCAGCTCTCTCATATTTGATTATGAGTTGTGAGTCGAATTACTAGTAAATCTTGTGCTACACATCGACTTTGCATATAAAGAATCCTTTCGTTAATAGGGATAGGATCCTCTGTCTAATATTAAAGTGTTTTATTTTATTCTATAAATTTTAGCCATTTATTTATGCAAATCATACGTTTATTTATATGAGACTCACACAGAATTCACGTAAATAAATAATTGAGATTCATAAAACAGAATAAAACATCGTAAAATTAAAGAAAAGAACCGGACTCTTCGTCAACCTGTTTTTGTTACTTTGTCCCTGTTTGATGAGTATCTGTCAAATACTCATATAACAAGTAGTAACATAATAACAGTAACAGTTGATCTGAAGCCGCTTTCGCCACCACCAAAAGACGCAAAACCCGGGAAGAGACGCAAAAGTGGCCAGACTGAGACACTGAGGAGAGTCTGCTGAGATTTAACCTTCCCTTATGCGCGTAAAATCGACACGCTCTTTCGGTTCTTTTCCTTTTAACTCGAGCCCTTTTGGTCTAAACCCTAACCATGGTTAGAGACGAAGAGTCAGACACCAAACTTAGTAGTCTTTACTTCGACCCCATGTCCTCTTCCTACTTCCAAACCTGTCTTTTTCTTCTGCAACTTCATATAGAAATGGATTGGATAAACAGCAATAGCAAAACAGATATGATTTAGTTAACCTTTCCGAGCTTTATCCCATTGTGTATTCAATATTCTGCTGAATAAAGAGAAGCTTTTGTTGCTTCCTGAGAGATATAGATATCATTATTATCTTTTTTGCAGAATCTTGATATTGGCCAAAGATATCAGCTTTATACTAGAGAGAATGGTGTTCTCGTAATAGAAAAGTCCAGCATCTTCTTGGTGGCTTTTGGTTTCTTTGGATTCAAGAAAGAGGCTGGCTGGATGGTAATAAAGCTTGAAACTTTCTCTCAGGATTCGATTTTTCTTTTCTGGGTTCAGGTGTTTCTCGCAAATTACAAGTGATTTAGTTACTGGTAGCTTAGTTCGTGTCAGTGATTGGGAAAGATATGATGGGTAGGAAGAAGCCTCAAAAAACGAAGGAACTATCAGTAGCTATAGCAGAAGCTTCCTCGACAGGAGATGAAACCAAGCAACAACATCCTGAAACCCCTCGAAAAAGAGGTAGACCTCGCAAGATGGTCGAGAAGATTGAGACCGAAGTGAAAAAGAAAGAACCAACATCTGTAGGAGAGAGTAATATTGATGCTGAACATGATCAATCCAAGAAGGTTGAAACCAGCAAAGAAGAAGACGAAGAAGTACAGCAACAACAAAAGCGAGTTAAGAAGAAGGAAGGTGAACAATCCGAAGAAAGAGAGCCTCCGAGAAGAAGCAGACGGAGAAAAAGCCAACCGAGAAAGAGCTGCTAAATCGGTAATCTAGTAACGGTTTAACACACCCTCTGGTTAGGAACTGCAGATTAGTTTTTACTTGCTTTCATTCTTAGCCTGATGATTCATTGCTCTTTCTTTCTGTGTTTCAAGTGAAAGAAAGTGCTTTGATGTTCCAGTATATATCGGTTGTTGTACCCGTCATGAGGTCTTAATCCAGAAGATCATTTTCTGCAGAAGCACCAGAAAGCTTGAAGGAACAAAAACTTTCTTAGTTCCAACTTTGTTCCAATCCAATTTGTGGTTTGAGATAGGTAATCGCTTCTTATCTAAGAGTTATTACTTGATCATATACAAAAAGTTGCAATCTTTCCATTTCTACCGCAACACGAAGAACTTGAAGATTATCTAAACAGTATGTATATTAATTGAGGACAAGCCGCCTCAGCAAGCTCGAATCACCGATGATATCTTATTACAACTCTACGATGTTGGCGCGTGGATAGTTTGAGTCCGTGTCAGAACATAATCGAGGGCTGTTTGATTGGGGAGTGTGGACCATCGCCTTTCGCTGACTACTTAGACTTCTCTTAAGGCACAAGTAGCTCAACGACATCATCAGTGGTTTAAAATTTGAGAAAGTTCAACCCAATTCAATGTTAAACTTAAACTATAACTAAATAAGTTGGTGTAAATGGTTCAGTATTTTCTAGTATTTTATCCCTTACGGGTTAACTTGACGTGAGCTAAAATTAATAAAATTAATCTGAGAGTAGATAGCTTAAAAATGTCTTCTCACACTTAAGACCTTCCTAAAATATCTCGTGGGTTAACAAAAAAAAAAACTTAACTATTCTTCGTGATTACGAGCAAAATACTAGATTCTCACATGTAGAAAATTACAGCTGAAACTTAGATCCAAGTATTTTAAGAGTGTTAATGAGTCTAAGAATCCTCTTCAATGAAGTTTAATACGGATTAATTTATTAAAATTAAATTAAGAATTTTAATTTCATTTATCTAATAGCAACTTCCTCTCCTGATACGCAAAATAATTCCTAAAATACAAAACTTGTAAGGCCCCATATCTGCCTTTTTTATCTATAGTGGTGTCCAGGAAAATTGTTACACAGTATTATGATGCATCTATGGCAAAGTAAGAAACTTTGTAAGATCCCAGAACACATTCAAACATTCTAACCCGGTTCTTACTGGCTTGATTTATGCCGACGCTCTTTCCTATACCTAGATTGATCCGGATCAAATCCACCTTCTTCTGCTCCATAGACGGCCCATGATGGTGTAGCAGCCATGTAATCCGTGCTAGTGAAAGGTTTTCCTGAAGCAACCTGCAAAATTTCCAGAAACAAGTTATTACTTTGTTTTAAGCAGAAATGCACTTGACAACAGCAAGGTACGATGTCGACGATTGTTGCTAACCAGATCATGGAACTTTTCGTAATCTATCCATGTAAACCATTGGCCGTTAACCTTAAACTTCTCAGCATTAGCTAGAAGAACACAGCATGAGTGGACATGTTCACAAGCAACCTCATATTCTCCTTGGCTCTTGGAAGCCAAGGCCTCTGAGAAAGTTTTCACATCAGCATGCCAAGGCACATTCTCCATAGTCAGCTTCGATGTTGCAGACCTTTAAGATAAAACCAGGTTACTACAAATGCAATAAACTGACTATTGTACAAGACGGGTTAAAAGCACTTACGATCCACAGTACGTGACACCTTTAATTTCAATAAAATCAGGCTTCCCAATACTGAAGAGGTTGAAATAAGCATCAACATCCTCTGCATTCCATCCTTTCACCAGTGTCAAACGATAAACGGTTCGTTGATGTTTCTCATTCAGAGATTGCAAGGAACTCTAGTTGCAGGAAAGCATAAGTAACATAATAAATTAGATATTTGAGTTGGAAAAGTTGAACAAAATTGAAAACACGACTTGAATTCAAGTTCTAACAATTAGCTACAATGTGTCTAACAGCCTCTGTGCAAGTTTCTGTTGCTAATATCCCTGGAAACAAAAGATAAAGCTTCCAGTAAGTTATTTGGCACACAAGGCACTCACAATAAAGCGCTCCCAAAAGTCTCCAAACAGTGGTCTATCAATCGCCTTCAAGCTATCCTTTGTAGCAGCATCCACGCTGACATATAACTGCATGAGTTGAAAAATTAAAGCGTTATGAACCTTGGGGCAATCTGAGCAAGATTATATGGCCCATCTTATCCACCAAAAAACTAATCGAGAGCCTTCAAACCTGGGTCACAGGCTTCAACATTTGGATCTTTTCAGGGAACTGTGCATTTGTCACAAGAAAAGTGGAAATCCGCCTTTGGTGCAGCTCATCTATAAGTTTGTTAATCTCTGGATACATAATAGGTTCACCAACTAGTGATAAGGCACAATGCCTAGGAGAGAGACCTTCCATCAAGCGGTCCAACGTAACCCCTACAAGAATCATACTCTCTAAATCAATCAGATGAACGAATATGCATTTCATGGTATATATGGAGTACAGGTAAACTCCAAGCAAACATCATAGCTTTTGCATGTACACTAGCGTAAAATATCATGGACTTGAGAAGTCTTATTAGGAATTGCGATCAGGTCCAGCCCTTACTACATATTGTATGAATGATGATGCTCCCTCAGAGTCAGGCGCCATTAAACATAAAAATGTTTAATCACAGTAATCTCACTTTGGGACAGAATGCTTGATTAATTAACACAGTTTGACAAAGACAAACCAAAAGTAGTATCCAATTCCAACCAACTGTGCACTTACCAGGAACTCCTTTCATTTGTTTAATCATTTTGGTATGCTGGTCTATGGCAGAATTGACAATTTCTAGATGATCATCCATCTTCCACTTCCAACTCTTTCCAACAGGGTTTGTGTGATGTCTCCAACAGAAAACACATTTGTTGGCACATGCCAAACTAGGGGTTGCCTCCATGCATCTGTTTCATTCAAGCCTTGACAAATTATTACCGCTGTATATGCAAGATAATGATTTATTCTTGACATGATATACATGATGAGCAATTAACCATGCGATTGCACAAGTTCACTATTTATAAGTTAAAAATGACACCTAAAAATCATGCCTACAGCTGATAAAAGCCTTGATTCAAGAAGGAACAACTGAATATAATTAAGGAACACAGAGTATTCCATCTCCATACAATACACTTGATACTACAAAAACACTTAAAAATTAAGTCAAGGCCTAAAAGGAATCATAAAAGGGCAACCACCTATGACTTTCTATTCCATAAAATGAATGCTTGTAGCAACCTCCTCGGCCCCTAAGTTGTGATTTGGTCCATCGACAAATTTTAACACCACTATGTGAACCAATAATCTTGTATCCCTGCAAATTCAACAAGAATGTTAACACCTACCAATTGAATAGACAAATTTAATAGGCATTTGTCAAACAAATACCGATTCAGCATCCTTTCACATCTTGAGAACATTCATACCTGTTTTTCTAAGTTGGCCCTGAGGACTGGTGTCACCATTTCTCTCGAACCATTCAATTTCCCATTATTTTCAGCAACCGAACCAGACCTCCTCCTCAACGGGCCTTTACCTGCAATGTCTTCAAGATCAACAATCCCAGACTCCGCACCACCATTTCCATCATCATCATCGACATCACTATCATCAAACCCATCAACAACACTCCCGCCATCACTCTGACCACGAACAGCAAACCCATTTACATAAACCCCACCATTCTCCAGACAACCACCCTTCAAAACTCCGACTACCTTCCTACTCCACTCCTCGAAAACCCAATTCAGGTCACCACCGTCCACGTCACCATCCCCAACCCCCACAATCTCACTGGCCCCCAGTTCCCTAAACCGCTTCGAACATTCCCTCGCCACCGCATTAAACTTAGCCCCGTAAGCTCTACTCCCAACACCAAAAACCGCGAATTTAGTCTTAGAAAGCAGCAACGACCCGACTCGAAAGTCATCGGCGCTCTCCGCTAGCCAATTCGCGAAGAATTGGGCGTTTGGAGGAGGTTTCCCATCTTCCCAAGTCGAAGCAACGATCAAAACGACAGACTCCTTCGAGAGGTCCTCAGGCTCGTAGTCTTTGACATCAACGAGATCAAGGGAGAAAGAATTGGAGACTAACAGATTGTGGAGACGGTGAGCTAGGGTTTTGGAAGTGCCTGTTTGAGATATGAATAAAAGCTTGCCTCGAACATTAGGGTTTAGATTAGGGTTTAAGGAGTGTTTAAGGAATTTGAGACGTCGAGATTTATAGAAGCAGTAAACGGTAGAAGCGGAGAGAAGAGCGAGAAGAGCAATGCGAGCAGAAGTTGAGTTCAGGGACATGACTCAGTTAACTATTTTCAACTTAACTAGTTATGTTCTGTTTCTGGTTCTGTGTCTTTACGTGCAGTCTTCTGTTGTCTCCAATTTGGCCAGTTTGGCAAGATGATTGTATTAACTATTAATTATTAGGCTATTCTATGAGTTGATTTTATCAGCATATAATATTAATTATTTATTAAAATATTTAATAAAATTAGTTATTCAGAATTAACTATTCATGTATAAAATAACTAATAAGGACATAATTTAAAAAATTATAAGAACATAAATATTATTTCGTTGAATATTTTTATAAGAATTTAAATTTTAGATATTTAATTTTAATATAAATTAAGATTATAATTATAATAAAAGCATATGATATATAATAATAAACAATTGTAGCTGCTTTTAAAATGATAAATCGAAGATTTTTAAGTACTTGAAGAAGACAATTTGAGAAAATTTTAGAAGATCTACGCATGAATAATAACTTTATCTTTTTAAAATGAAAAACCTAAGAGGTACTGGTTGCTTAAGATGAGAAATGAATTTGATGGCATAATTGTTTTTTAGTAAGATTTTTATTAACTGTTAGGTTGAAATGCTACCTGGAGTAGCTTTAAAAAAAATAACTAGTTGGGTTGAATTAGATAATTCAACCAATTCCTGACCAAACAAGCATACTAGATATTTGACTATATCAAACAACTAATACTCTTTAATAAGTTGAAATATAGCATGACCGCTGTCTACCAAACACCTCCTTTCCATGGAAAGGGGAAGCAATGGTTTTCTTGGTATTATTTTAAATGATTTAAAGACTTTATTTTAACTATAAATTTTTCAAGTTGGTCAATTTTTAATTTATTTTTTGTTTGATTTATTTTAATAATTAATTGATCAATTTTTAAAAATTAATAAATTCTCATTTAAAAATTATTTTTAATTAAACTTAAATTTTTTATGATGTCTTTAAATTATATTATAAATTCTTTAATTTTTACTAAATCTTTAATTAGTTTTATAATAACCTAATATCGATTGAATCTTTTAAACCTTAAACATTTAGCTCATTGATTTAACTTCTAGTCCGATTTTTAAAACATTGGTTAATTTATTATAATATTTTAATATAGCATTTGACCCATTAACTTTAAATCCGACCAAAATTAGGTTTAGGTATTTAAATTAGTTCGAGTTCAGCCTCAATTTGGATTTAATAAATCTGAACTTTAAAATCATTAAAAAAAAGTTAAATATAGAGCAAAATTAACTTTGATCAAACTCAAATATCTAAATTTAATTAAGATTGAGTTTAATTCATCCGATATATTACCATTCGATCAAGTTTGGTTTTGATTGTATCTCAATACATTGGATTGGTGGTAATATTTTATTAAAATATTTTAATATATCATGTTTTATTAATTTTAAATTTGATTAAATTAGGATTTTTTAAAAAAATTAACAAACTTTAAGTTAAAATTTATGAAATTAAATTAAGTCAAGGACTTAATTTTTATGGACTAAACTCACCTTCAATCCTATGTGTTATCATTGAACTAACGCTACCAATGTATTACCAACATTGTCTAATTCAATTAATTACTTCGAATCATTCATTTTTAATTTAATTCATCATCATCATCATCATCATCACACCCAATTCGAAGTTCCGTAATAAAGCGAGATCTGGAAAAGTCTGACAGTACCAGCCTTATCCTTATATAATAGAGAAGCTTTTTTAGGTATACTCGCATGCAGATGTAACAATAAAAAAGCGATATAGGTTAAAGAATAAAGGAGGTTAATTAAAGACACACAGGTATGCTAACAACATAATTTGCATTATCAAAACAATGAGAGTTGGTAATGATGAAGGCAGAAGAAGCTAAAAAAGGAAAAAGAAAGCTTGCCTTCAAAGTCCTAATTTCAATTTGCAGTTACAATGTATATGTGAGGATCAGATCAATATACAGAGATTTTCTCTTTCAGGGTCGCCACAAGGTTTTCTGTGCACAAAGCAAACCTTCTTTATCCTGATAATAAGTCAAGCGTATATCCCAGTGCAAGCTCTTCAGGATTCCTTCTAATGGATCTAATATTGTAACCTTGTCACGTATAATCGCCCACCCACCAGGCCTCAACACTCTATCCATCTCAACAATGATCGATAGAGGTTGCTTACACCTGCCAAGACCAGTTTAGAGTTTTGGAAGCTTAAGCAACCATGGAAGAAGAAGATTAATGAATGGAGATGAAAGACTGTTCTAAGGAAGGAAGCAGTTTGATGCTAGTTTGACCTGTTTTTAAGCCGTGAAAACAGATGGTCCGCGTGCAAGAGGTCATACGATCTCGGGTATGTTCCGAAGGATTCACACCAGTCATGGTAGACGCCGATAAGGCCTCGTTCGTAAATTATAGGAAGTGTGTCTGGTGCATGGACAGGAACCACATTCATCACCCATACCTTCTGCTGTGAAAGAGCTGCAGCAAATCTGTAACCACAAAGAGATTATATTCCTGTGACTTGATGTTCTAGATCCACAGGTTTAAGATATCTATCAATGATAAAGAATTATGTTAAAGCATCTTCCTCTTTTAATTCCTCTATAAATCAAATCAAGCAGCAATGAAACTTTCACAGGTACGGGCAGTTTTGTTAGCTTACCCGCCATTGACAGCTTTCATGTCCATCACGTTACGAATATTTGCCCATTCGATACCCAGTCCTGTGAGGTAGGACTTGTCAACGATAGCTCTCCAGTGGTTTGTGTCTGCAACCAAATTTTCTTTATTGGTCATCCAGTCAGGGTAAGTTTCAAGCCTCTTAGGCCACTCCTCTGGCCATTCTGTACCGTGTTGTTCAATTGATGATGGAATTGTATGCAAGCATGTTTTCATAGGAAAATACCTGATCACGGAAAAAGTTGCAGAGTAAGTGACATCAGAATTCAACATCACACATTTAGGAGCTTAAGTTGATCAAAACGGAATGAAATTAGTCTGAACTGAGTCTTATATTAAAATTTGATTACATGTTCCCATTCTCTCAACTCTCTTCCTAAACTTCAACATGACATTTGATTCGACCCATACAGTTAAGTGAAATACAAAATAAGATTCTAGACACAAAGCAAATTAATTGGAGATGATAACAATTGAAAAGGGCCATTTGTTTCATGATTGCCTAGGCTTACCAGGCTGCATCAGGATTTTCATTTTCCTTGCAGAGAGGTGGATGTTTCTTCCGTCTCAACTCGTAGATGTCATTTGACTCGGGCTTCTGATATATTTTAACGCCGACTTCGCTGACATCATCAGTTTTATGAGCCAGAATATTCCAACAGATGGAAGCTGTCAATTTGGACATGGCTGGAAAGCAGAAAGAGGATGAATGTTATGGAAGTGTTTTACTTACTGGAGCATGCCGATCACTGCACAAGTGTATACATATGCCTAATAAATTAAAAGTATGCATCGAGTATGCAGTTGGAATCGCTAATCATAATGACCAAAAGATAACAATGTTAGGAATGGTGATCAACATGGGCTACTGGGAAACTGCATAACGTCATTGAGACAATGTAAGAGACAGTGCCAGCATTAAAAACCATAGAAGCCTGACAGTTAAAGAATTGGCTCAGATTTGGAAGTTTATGAAAATAAAACTACATGGATAGAGTCTGTTAGTTCCAAAGGGCTAACAAGAATAACATTGAAATATATGGCTCAATTCACTTAGTTTGTAATGGTAATCCATGTTTCTAGGTGCTAGCAAGCCATGCCACACCATATGCCCAGAACCATCGAAGCAAATTAACTTTTACGAAAGGTGGATACAGCTTAAGCTTCATCAGTTACTAAGGTGAAGAAACACAACTATCATACTTCTATAGATTTGCAGTTAAAACTCTAGTACTCCTGAATTTGGACTATCCTACTCTCATGCAATTCATAGAGTTCAACAAGCACTATTAAATAGCACTATTAAATGCTACCCTCATTAGTCACAATAAAGGGTGTAGTGACTGTCTAGTAGAGAAGAAAAGGTGTTTATAGCATGTCAGCACAAACCTTCTTCCTCTTCAATGCTTTCATGCTTAGTTGACAAGATAAAGTACCCGCTAGGCCTTAGAATCCTGTTCATCTCCAGGAGATGCTTGCCCCCTGAAAATCGGAAAAGAACGAGTGTTTTTATGTGTTTCAGGGTTATCTCATCCAAAAGAAGAGAATATTAAAGGAAAAACAAACCATTAGCATGCCAAGAAATGGTGCACTCTCCACAGTGAATAGCATCAAAAACACCACTAGGGAAAGGAAGTCTCCTACTTCCGAAAGGGCTAACTACTGCAGGGAAACCCCGCTCTAGGGCAACCTGAGCTAGGTCAACTAAGTCATCTTTCAAGCCAAGTGATAGTGTCAATACTTCCTTATCAATTAGAGAAGCTCCAAAGCTAGAATCCGTAGATCCAATGTCAAGTACTACACGAATATTCTTTCCCCATTCAATATCTGGTACCATCTATAGACAGCATCAAGAGCATGGGTTAGCCATAGTTATGGATCGATGATTTCAAACCAGATATTATAGTATTCCAACCTCTAAGAAATTGAGGTTTAGTGTCATAATTTACATCATAATTTCAGATCAAGACTAATATACAACTCACCTCTTCGATTGATTCAAGGTAGTGCTGAACTCCGCCTTTATACACGGATTGATCTTGAGGGAAGGTAAGATAATCTCCAGAATGAACTAACCAACTGTTTCTCTTGATATATTCAGCAAGTTTTGGATGTCTCACATTCTTATACAAAATCTGCAATAACAACAACATGAGTCGAGCATATTTCTGTTTCCACACAACAAGATTTATGAGTCCTTGCACGTACCTTCAATTTGCTCTCAGGCCAGCTAACTGAGGACTCGTATCCCTCATGAGGAAGAGGAACAAGACACATTGGAGGCGTTCTCGGGCAACTTCGCTCTGTGTGCCTGTAGCCGTGCAGCTTACCTGATCCACTGTCAATGTCAATGCAAGGAATGTAATTGTGTTTGCTTCTTGTATTGCATAATCTCCAACTATAATGTGCCTTAGGATCAAACAGAGGACCCTTCACCTTCTGCTTCTTCACTGTACCTTTTGACTCAACAGTCTCATCTTCCACCTTCTTCGCATCTTCTTGATCCAGAGTTTCCACCAATTCGCCATCTCCTTCAAGATCAACATCCCATTCAACCTCACCATCACTTGCCTCTTCCTTACCATCCACTACTACTCCTTCATTCTCTTCATTTTCCATTTCATCATTCTGTAATTCCTCATCCTCATTATTATCTTCCATCTTAGCATCAGGCAACTTTTTAGCTCCTTTTTTCACCTTCTGTGCCTTTTTCCTATCCACAGTCCTAGATTCTCGCTGTTTCCCACCTAAAGAAACAGACCCATTTGTCAATTTCTCATTCTTTTTGGATTCCAACTCAGATTCAACTTTCAAGGTCTGGTCTTTTCTACTCGATTCGTGTTTCCCTGATTCTTTCTGCTTAGTCGACGCCTTAGAAGTACTCAAACCGGTGCGTCCTGGTACTGGTTCGCCTATGTCTTCAAAGCTCTCTCTTTGAGTGATCACTGAAGAAGGCGAAAAAGAGAACATTGACCAAACAAATATAAAGCAAAAACCCATTATAGCAACCGCTGTCATCTTCACACAGACGCCATGTGGGCGTTTCACTTGACGAGCAAGCCGTTGAAGCCGAGCTATAGCCATCGCTCCCCAACTCCAGAACTGCTAAACGAACAGAAACCAAAACATCTGGCAAAGAAGTCGACAGAAAAACAGAAGTAGGATTTACTTAAAGGGTCTTTCTCATCACTACTAAGATCGTCACCAGAAAGTTTGGGAAGTAAGATCTGTCAGGAATATGAGCAGGAAAAGGACTACTACAAAGTGGGAGGACCAAAGTTGGATGAGCCATGATAATCACTCTGAAACCAATAAAATCAAATGATTACCCTTAAAAGCCAAGCAAATTTGAAATGACTACATAGATCGGTGAAAGAAAACCGAGTGATAGTCATCTAACAACGTGAATTCTTCTAAGAAATGTTGACAGTTTGAGAAGTTATGTTCTCTTGCTAAAATCTAAATCGAAGGTGTGAACTGAACTGAAGTACTGAACATGTACATTGTTATATTTTCTACATATTTCCATTTCGCTTACCAAAAAGCGCCATTAGCGGAAAGGACTCCACTGCCTGTTATTTGCCACGTTGGCTGTGACAAAAAATCAATGTTTTTGAAAATCTTCAGAAATTTAAACTGACAATTTAATATTTATTTTTTATAATTATTGTTGTTAAAAATAACTAATCAATTTTATAAATAAAAAGACTGACTAATTTTAATTTAACATTTTTTTAATTAAACTTTAAATTTTTCTATAAATAATCACAATCTTTCTTAATTATTTTTTAATTTTTTAATTTAATTTAATAATTTTATGATAGCTTAGGTCGAGTTGATCCTTTATAACTTTAAACATTTTATCCTTGGTTGGCATTACTATTATTATTATTATTATTATCCTTTAATTGAGTTTATTATTAGTAGTTTATCATTATTATTATTATTATGCATTTGTTGCAATTTTATTTACTTAAATATTTTGCGTATCATTTTTACTTATTTACTCTTTTAACCTGCATCACTATTTTATTGTCACATCTACATGTGAGCTTTCATCAAATCTCTTCAGACCCCACTTCACTGCAGGACTTCAAACTGAGTGTGATAATGATGATGACGATGATTTTAACGATTTAACTTCATTTTCAAAACATTGCAAAAAGTTTGTTTCAAATTATTAACTTAAGGTAAAATTAGGAGATGGGGGGGGGGGGGGGGTTAAGGAAACTTTTTAAACAGTACTAAT
>JANZLD010000002.1:1719770-1732400 GCA_026413575.1 Erythroxylum carthagenense | reverse complement strand
TTAACTTTTTATCTAGAATTTAATATTTATTTAAATTATTTTTAATTATCTAAAACTTAATATTTATTTAAATTATTTTTAATTATTAAATCAAATATAAATTGAAGTTTATATATTTTGAAAATAATTGAATTCAATTATAATATTACTAGATTTGTTCCAAACAATGTAATTGAATTCAATTCTAATATTACTATATTTGTTCCAAACAGTGTAAATTGAATTCAATCCTAACTTCATTAATGTAATTGAATTCAATTCGTTCACGAATTCAATTCGAAAGTTTCCAAACAGCCCGAGTAATTTTAAGTGGGGCATGCATGGAATTATTTTATGGTCTAGAAAATTGTGTAAGAAAAGTTAGAAATGGACACATCAGCCATAATCTGATCCAAATTGGCAGAGTATTGCTCATTCCTTAAAAACATTGTTATCGTGGTCTAATGTTTAATTTGGCACGTGGGATAGGTTTAAAGATGTGAAACTTTCTTTTGGTCCAATTTTGTTGTGCACCTCTGAACAAGTTGCTGTATAGTATTCCTGGAAATTTTGGAATACTATGTTTATTTCTGAACAAGTTGCTGTATAGTATTCCTGGAAAATTTGGAATACGTTGTTTATTTTTTTCTTCAAAAGAAATTTATTGCTCCAAAATTATGATATGTGACTTCTTCCCTATTCATAAATTGTCATTAGATGACAACAACAAATTATTTCTCCCTTGCAATATTAATGTGGCTGTTTCCAGTGCATCTGTTCACAGTTGTGGTTAGCTTGATTTTTAATGCATTTATGGGCAGGTTGGAGAACTATGCTTGTGATTCCAGAGCTTGAGAGGGAGGTGCAACTTCTTTGGGAACTGAGGGATACACGAAAGGTGAATTGCTACAAGTGATTAAACTGAGATAAGACTACAAGTCATTCTGAACTTCCATTTTGAATGGAAATTGTTAGATATCAATATAACTGGCTGTCCAACTTAATGATAATTGATGGAATTTAATCCATTTATGGGCAAACTTATTGGCAAGAATTTGTGAATCAGCCAAGTATGGGTTTCTCCCCTTTCCGTGGTTTCTTTTGCTTAATTGCTACAAGTTATTAAACTGAGACTACAAATCATTCTGAACTTCCATTTTGAATGGAAATTGTTAGATATTGATATAACTAGCTGTCCAACTTAATGATGCTTGATGGAATATAATCCATTTACGGGCAAACTTATTGGCAAGAATTTGTGAATCAGCCGAGTATGGGTTTCTCCCCTTTACGTGGTTTCTTTTGCTTAATTTATAAAATGCAAAGTGATTGAAATGGACCATTTTATGGAATGGGATGGTAGTTTCATTGCCTGCTGGCAGTCAAGTGGATGATATCTTCCGTATGTGATGATTATAGTCAATCTCTTGACTTTTATTTCACAAAATGGACAGCCTTTTTTGAGGATTGTTTTACTGTCTGTATACACTAAATAAGATTAAAGCTTTTGATTTATTTTACACCTTTTCATTTATAATTATCTGGATTAATAAACTATGCAGTGCCTTAGATCATTGAGGGATGATCGTGATCAAATTGAAGATTGTTTACATCATCTTAACCGGTCCCTCAAGTAAGTATATGTTCAGGTCCACCGATTAAAATCTTTTATAGTTCACCTTTTAACATGGGCTTTGCATACAAATTTAATTGTATATTGTTCTTTTTTAATTTTTAAGCCAACCTACACATTTCTACAGGTTTGATGATCTAAATGCTGAGCAGAAGCAGGAGAAACATGAGGCTATGCGCGAGTTAGAGGTTAGATGCATGTGTTATGATGCTAGTACCCCTTTCAACTTTCCTCTTATGAACGATGTTGTACATAAGTTATATTTTGAATGTTCACTGCTGATAGTGCAAAAAGGATAAAGTAAGAAGTGCCCATCGCCGTGCTCAACAGGAATGTCATCAAAAGGTGAACAAAGTCATCCGGCCGTCATAAATAGTACTTAGCATTATCACATTACACATGTTAATTCAGGTCAATGATTGCTCTTGTCGGTTATTAACTGCAGTTTCACAAGATCTGGGGACAACTCATGAAGACAGGTTACCAAAATTCCCGATTTGCTCATCAGGCAAGATTTAATCAATTGTTTTGCGGTCATTTTGAAAGATGTCTCCGTATTCCCTTTCCTCCTATACTTTTCCTTATAACGCGCAATCATGGCAGTATAAAATCTGTTCTTTCTGGATTCTACAGGTTGAGAGATTTGCTTGCCTTTATACCAGCCAAGTATCCAACTTAGGCTTGTATTCTCCAAACAAGTACTATAGACCCAGTGAAGACTACTTGCCTCATGAATTTCACATTCTTCCTCAGTGAGCTGGTTCTCATCTGGTTGTGGAATGGACAATCGTGAGAGAGCTTTTTACATGAAGTTTTCTTTTGGGTCACATCGTAAGTGTGTCAAGCTTGTAATGTACTGATGACAGTGTTAAGCTTGTACCTTAAAAACTAGTTGTGGAACCAACAAACTAGCTTCTAACTTGCCATAAAGAGTTGAAAAACATCTTCTGTTCTTGTATGTGAAAGCTTTGTGTTGATACGTAATTTGGTGGCTTGTATACAAATTTCACAAGCTTCAACAACACCACAAGAAAAAGAATCTAGCTTCACTCACTTTCTTCGACTTATCCAAAAATTCAGCCATTGTTCGTCTGCCTCGAAGAAGAAGATGCACTTTCTTTCCTTGAAGATGAGATGTGAAATTTTACTGCCGAATTATGATGCATATCGACATATATAATGCATGCTCAAGAAGCTAAACTTCATCTTGTCTCTCTAAATCTTCCATCTCCAGTGGCTCAGGGAATATTTCATTGGATAACCTTTTAATGGAAGATGAGTGCTCAATTCCACCACTTCCATGAGATCCTATTCTTCCTGACTGCTTTAGTACATTTATGCCTTCTCGGATGGTCTGCCCAGCATTATCTGATGAGCTATGTCGCCAACTACCGAAAACAGCAGCACTCCAGGATCTCCTGGATGAAGTTGTTCTCAACCTCCCGGAGCTGAAACTCTCCTCTCTTACCACCTTTAGAGGGTTCTCCAAGGCTTTTAGAATGTATTTCATTGGAGGACGTTTCGCCGGCTTGGGGTTAAGACATGACCTTGCCACAATGGCCATTGCCCATGCCTCTTCCAACAGGTCCTCATCTATAATTAAAGATGGATCAACGATCTTAGTAACCAGTTCCTTGTCATATATACTGATGCATCCCAGCGTGTTCTCCAGCCACTCCCTTGAAGATGCACCATCCGATTTACTGATCCCAAGCTTGCCTGTGACCAGCTCGAGTAACACCTTCCCAAAACAGTATACGTCGTATGCACAAGTTGCTGGGGATGCACCTGCACATTAACAGAGAAATATATCAAACTGTATACACCACCTGAAGAAGAAGGCACACATCAAGCATTTCTTTTTTTGGAGAAAGAATGGAATTGAACTAATCCTGACATGAATGTGTCAGGTCCGAGAATCCCGAACATACTACAACCAATTATAATTCAATGACTTCTGCAAGACTAATGTAACCATGTCTTCAAGAACATTATTCACAGGACAATGAACTAGATCCTGGTCACCAAAATGTTGATCCTCATTTTAAGTTTGTTCACTCAATCTTCCAAGTTTTAGATAATGGATTATTCGTTTATTAACGAAAAGCATCAAGAGGGATGCAGCTTTTCGGATAATAATGAGCCATTACTAAGTCAAAAGTGGTGCAATAGAAGATTGAATCTCATAATTCCTTTCTGGTGTAAAGGAAGAAAATGGAGGGGGAAGAAAAATTTTAAGAACTTCGTATATGAGATCACTATACGTACCAGAAGTGCTGGCTTCAAAGGATCTGCATGTGAAGAAGAAAACATATTAGTATTCCTTGAAAATGAAAAGAGAAGAGTATTATTCTCTATGAATCAAGCAGACCTTGGCTAAGTGAAGCAAATGAGAAACATTGGTCCTGGATTCAGGTACCATTTAAAACCATGTCAGAGGACCTGGTAACATACTATATCAACAACAAGCTTTTTCTTGACAAAGAATCATTTGAATCATGCATAAGTCGATTCTAATGGTCGATCACGTTCTGCGGGATAATCCTCACAACATTAATCAGTTTAGTCCTCCATTTTCTGCAATCTACGACACTTAACTCTAATCCTGTGGATATTCTAAATCAAGCATATGTTCTTCTCATGGCCCTCTTTACACCAAAATGATAATAAAGGAACATGGTGGAAACTAAAAATTGCTCCATCTGATTCAACTCAAAAGACAAAACGAGATATTCGTAGATCACTACTGAAGCTTATAGTGAATAATCAACAGAACTAAAGATATCTGCAACTCTTAAATCACTTACTGTTGCTTTCTCAAGAATCTTGTCAGCACATTTTGGTGCAATTCACCATCCTGGGGACGAACCTCGCTTAAGCTTCCAAGTCGCACCTCAAATTTATCGTCAAGCAGAATGCTACTCGCTTGAATATCTCTTCAACCAAAGAAAAATAAAAACATGAGAATCACCAATTGAAGCCTTTTTGTAAAATATCTTCTGAATAAAGCTAATAAGAAATATGTGTGCTTAGATGATAAGTGAGTAAAAAGAGAAACAATACAATTCAACTTTCTTAAACCAAAAAGTATATGAATAGGAAATTTTAGTAGTTAGCGATCTAGATCAAGTCCTAAGATGCATATTCCCTATGACTGTTCAATCAGAAAGGACATGGACATACTAAGATTAATGCCTCTGCATTCACAGATGATTCTGCGCATTATAGAAAAGGTCCAGCATAGAAGTCTAATAGTTCGCCGAACTTCATTGCGACCAACAGAAAATTGAACTAAAGAAAACTTTAAGCTAATCCAAAGGAAGATGTGCACTACCTATGAACAAGGGGAGGGGTACACTCATGGTGTAGGTAAGACAGGCCTTCTGCAGCTCCTATCGCAATTTTCAATCTAGTAATCCAGTCCAGTGACTGTAAATCTTCACCCTCCAGAATTCCTGCTTTGTAGAAGGAGTTAGCCAAGTCTCCGTTGGGCATATATTTGTAGACCAAAAGCTTCTCGTTCTCCAAACAATGTCCCAAGAGCGGGACCAATCTTACATTCGAATACTTGCTAAAAAGTTCGAGTTCTGCCATGTATGACTCTTTATTCATAGAGTGTAAGTTCACCTTTTTGACAACTACAGGGATTTCTTCCGCAAGAAAACCATGAAAGAGATCTCCAGAGTGACCGTGCTTGATGAGATTAGTTTCACTAAATCCACCAGTTGATTGAAGCAATTGCTCGTATGTGAAAGACTCTCCCACAATGAACACGTTAGTAGGATCCTTGGGATGCGAAGGGCTATTTGCCTCTGGAACAGGCCCGACATTTGCAATGCCCCTTTGAGTTGAGACGCTCCTGTTACACCTTCTTAGAACCACCACCAAAACCAATACTAAAATAACAATGAAACCTACTCCAGCAAACAATCCTACCAAAATGTAAATCCAACGTTTGCTTTTATTTGCAGCAGGTTCTGGCAAAGGCGGCGGCACCAATTTGGGGTTTCCAAAATCATTGAAAGTTAAGCCTCTGTCCGAGTAAAAGGATCTGCAGACTTCCAAACTCCTCTGGTTAGGAACCTCCTGAAGGCAGTTTCTGTCCAGGCTAAAATTTCTTGGAACATCACCAGGAGCCATTCCTTGGAAATAGTTACCAGACAAATCAATCGAAGTAAAATTTCCAAGTGACAATGGCAGCGCTCCGTATAACAAGTTGTTCGACAAATTGAACAGGCGATTACTGGCATTGCCATCTAAGCTAAAATTAGGCAAATTGCCTGTAAAGATATTACTAGATATGTCAAGTAGATGCAAACTTTGCAATGATAACAATGCACGAGGAACAGCACCATCCAATTTATTCCTACTGAGTACCACAACCTGCAATCCATTAAGACTCGAAAAAAGACCATCTGGCAACGCACCCTCGAGCTCATTTTCCCCAATATTCATACTCCGCAAGCTCTTCAAACCAGTTAACTCTATAGGCAATGACCCGGACAACGAATTCTTACTGAGATTGAGCTCAACCAATCTAGAAAGATTACCAAGTTGGACAGGTATTGAACCTGTGATACTATTCTCAGACAAATCCAAGAATTTGAATCTATTAACACCACCTAAAACCGGAGGGATCGCCCCAGATAAGTAGTTCGAGGAGAGGTCAAGCCTAGATAGATTACCAAGCAACGCAACAGATGTGGGTATTGACCCAGTAAGCAAATTCCTTGAAAGATCGAGAACAGATAGTTGCATTAACTGTCCCAATGCAGTAGGAATACTACCAGCAAGACCATTACCAGATAGATACAAAGCGTTGAGTTTAGTTAAGTTACCAAGTGAAGGAGGAATCGCACCGGTCACTGAACTTGACCGGAGATCCAGTACATGCAACGAACTGACCCGGTAACCAAACCAATACGGTATAGAACCGGGAAGTGAGAACCCAGAAGCGTTAAAAGACTCCAAGAACGTAAAATTTGCAAGAGCATCAACACTGAAACTGGGATTCAATCGCCCAACACGGGTTCGTCTAAACCCGGATACATTGATTTCCACAACCCGACGGTTCTTGCACTTGATTCCCTTCCACCCACTGCATGGCTCGGATCTTCTAGGCCATTCTCTGCTTCTGATACCCAGTGACGACCGGAGATCGAGCAATGCTAATCTTTCGACGCCAGAGTTTAAGAACGGTTGCTGGGACAGGACACAGTGGATCGAGAACAAGAGCAAAACAGCCAAATGGAACAGAAATCTTGGACCGTCCTCCATTGAAATGAAATGTGATAACGTGGAGATGATGAACTTATTGTGGTCAATACGTGTTCAGTTCACCATCTTCTTTCTTCTTCTACCTGCTTATTGGTGTTGATTTTGA
This sequence comes from Erythroxylum carthagenense, assembly GCA_026413575.1. Classification (NCBI taxonomy): domain Eukaryota; kingdom Viridiplantae; phylum Streptophyta; class Magnoliopsida; order Malpighiales; family Erythroxylaceae; genus Erythroxylum; species Erythroxylum carthagenense. The sequence goes on along the minus strand of JANZLD010000002.1, from coordinate 1,725,405 downwards.
CCAGCCCGCTACTTCTCTGTAGTCTGTACGTTGATGTTCGTTGCATTTAAGGAAATAAATCTCAAAAATCCCATGAAGGAAACAAAAAACGAAGAAGTGATTTACCGTTTCTTGTTATGTCTGTAATACTCTTTACTCCAATCACGAGCTCTGATTCTGTTTCCGATGTCGTGTTCTGTTCCTTGCATTCACTTCATACCCGAACCAACCAAGTGAAAAGAGAAACAAATACTTAATGTTTCTATAAACATTAATAACGAGGTGTGTTTTGTGTAAACCTCCAAAAATGAGATCTTTCTTCAAAAGGGCAACTAATTTCAATCAAAACTAGCAATTATGTCTCAAACTGTACTTGTCATAGAAACCCAGAACAAGAAAAATGACTGGCAGTAGCTTTTAAGACATTAAATTGTACAAGTTGGTAGTGCCCCAACGGCCAGGTCTCTGCTGTCTGTACTGGGTCGCTTTCACTCTCACCGGAGAGCCATTAATGAAACCACCTCTGCTCTTTTTTTTTCTCTCTCTCTCTCTCTCTCTCGAGAAAACACAGAAACTAGAACTCCGGTGCACATGGGTCGAGCCGTTAGCTTAGCTGGACATGGCTTCGTCGCCGAGCCAGGGCCTCGGTTGTTAATAATTCTTATTGGGTTCCGTTGACTTCCCGGATTTTCAGGGAAAAGAGGTCGTAGCTTAAGTTAACTTACCCTCCATTGAAACACATAGAAAAAGCTTGAACACTCCCTTAATGATTGAACTAATTACTAACCACTAAAAAGAATCTTATTTTATAATCAACAACTTTTCTTCATGATAGGTGACATGACTGTCACATTATTCCTGTAGAGGACAAGTACCGGTACATCTCCAACTGATTGAGATTTGAACCCAATTGTTTATGGATTCCATTCCAATAAAGATCGAAACTTTTCACTAATTTATTACTTCATAACCTTCAAGAATCAAGACACAAACTTTATTGGTCAGGATCAGAATGATCAATCACTCTACTTGGCAATAATGATAATAATAATCCAGGAAGAAGATTACTAAGGGGGGAGGTAAAAAGCTTCTGCGAGGCGTCAACCTACTAATCCTAAATAAACGCGTTAATGAAATGAGTTGAGTTTTGCCCATGTTAATAAGAAAAAGGACAAAAGTCGGTACGGCGTCGCTTCCATGTCGGAATTTATGTCTATTAATCATTAATGAATAATAAAAATTTTATTTTATAACTCTATTTATCCTAAGTTTTTTCCTACCTAATCCTATTATTTTTATTTTTATTTTTATTTTCTCATCTTTTATCTTTTCTTCTTTCGTGGGTCAATCGAAAACAATTTCTCTACTAATTACAAGTAAAGATGAATACTATCAAACTTTTCCAAACTTTAAGTTTTAACGAAAATTTTACTAAATTGTTATTGTTTTTTATCCTTTCTTCTTTTGTGGGTTAATCGAAAACAGTTTTTCTACTAATTATAGATAAAGATGAATACTACTAAATATTTTCAGACTTTGTGTTTTAACGAAATTTTTACTGAATTATTATTATTATTACATATTGGACAAACATTTAATTGCATACTTAACCTGCGAGTAGAGACTAAGTTAAATAAAAAGATAACAATTAAAAAATCAAACCGTCTTTATCAATTCAATTATAAAAAATTCGAGATTGTGAGTTTTTTTATTTTATGAATCGGTTTATTTTAATAACCTTTGTTATTAAAAATTAATCAATTTATTAATTAATCGAATTAATTATTTTCGTAAACTAAATTTAATTTGTATCTAACAATTTTTAATTTTATTTAAATTCCAAAGTTTCAGTCTTACTAGTTGGTATAAAATTTAAAATATTAGAAAGAGGATATTTTGGACGATGTCACGTCGTGATGGCGAATTACCTGTGGAATTATATAAACTAACCAACCAAAGAAAAAATTAGTCTTAGTCGGGTAGACGTAGACGTAGACCCATTCAAACCAATCAACATCTTGGAAACAGAAAAGTTAGTGTGAAAGAAGAATATTACTTGCATTGCATGTCCATCTGCTTCTGTCGGCTGGATGCTGATAGGTGGCTGTGGCTCAGACCAAAAGGGCCTTTTCGTAGTGCCCACGTAGACATCAAAAGGCCAACCTATGACCGAGTCTTTAACACTTCTTAGCCATTACATTCTAAAACATTTATGTATCTACGGTCTAAAGTTTATATTATTATTATTATTTTAAAAATATTAATTTAAAATTAGTCCGAGTTTAATTGTTTTCGAATCGTCTAAATCAAAATTTGGGTTTAAAAAAAATTGAGTCTAATCAAACTTTAAATCGTATTAAAATGATAAAAAGGTTGATAATTTTCTATAATTTAATAATTTTTATTTTAAAATTTATCATTTATCTTACGATTTTTTTCATAATATTTTATTATTTATTTAAAATAATAAATTTTGATAATATATTATCATAAAATTATAAATTAAAAAATATAATAACAAGTAATTAAATGATATAAAAATAAATTATATATTTTTAAATATATCGAATTTAAAACTTTAGTTGGGTTTACTGTATTAGTGAAATTTAATTAGTTCGTGTTTAATATTTATATTTCGTAGTTATCTTTTAAATAAACTATAAAAAATGATTGTAAAATTTTTTAAATAAATAAAAGGCATTAATTAATTGTGTATGACTTTTTTGGCTTGACTAATGTGGTAGGATGGTTATGAGTTAAGCTTTAAGATGGGGCAAGTTGTGGCCCTCAATACAAAGAGGATGTCAATGGTACCACTGCCATACCATTGGTCTCCTTAGTAATGCTGAGATTTTTGTCAAGACAACCTTGTATTCCTTCCCATGTTTTCCCATACTAGGAAGACAAGACACATGGGATATTTAAGATTGGGACCAATGAATAATCACAAACACATCTCTTAGTTTTTCTTTTTTCCTATTTATTTAAACATTATGTTTTTGTTACTCCGAATTTGTTAAAAATATAGTTTTTTTTTCTTACCATTTCGCTCGATAGTGGATTACCTTCTCCTCGAGTGAGACTAGAAGGAAGGAGGAGAGGACTCACTTCAATTGCAAGGTTGATATGGTTTCTCTCCTTTTAGCGGTTCTAATCATCAATACCCTACCATGATCGGGATCTTACCTTTTCGTTTATGATACATAACGGATTTTAGGTTGTGATCAAGAGTAGTGAGCTTAGTCTTAATTTGGATTTCTTTGAAGTAATATAAGATTGCATTCTTCATTTAGATATGCATATCATTACATACAAGTTCTCCATCTTGAACCTTTTGTGATTTATATGGGCCAATACAACTTACAATGGGTCTAGCATCTCTTGAGCTTTGGGCTAGGGTTATAGAACATGCCATGAGCAATCACCATACAAAAGGGCCTTCAAGGGTCCAGTGTTCTATTGAGTAGGATTTACATCCAATAAAATTATGATATTATCCAATATAATATAATATTCAATTAAACCTGATTTTTAGGTATAATTATATCACATTTTAATTAAGTATATATATATATTTAAAAGTTTTGATAAATGGGCTGTTGCAATTTTTATTATTAAAATATAAAAAAGTTTGAGATTTATCATTTAATAATTTTTATGGTCTTTATAATTAATTTTAATTAAATTATGATGAAATATGGGGAAAAAAAAAGGAATCATAAAAAGAACAAAGAACCACTAAATGTTCCGATTGAAGTTGAAACCTAAAAGCTCAACTTTCCATTTTACACAACCTGGCAAATTCCATTACCTTGAAAGCAAAACCAATCCTAAATTCAAATCCACTCCACTCTACCCACTGATCTGATCTCTCCATCGTTTCATTGGGTCATGCAGAGAAAGTTACACGTAAGGTTAGCATCAGCATGCAAGTGACAGGATAGAAAGAACAGAATATGCCTATCTTCTTGATCTTAGCTTCTTTTCACATTTTGATCCTGTAAAAGTAGTAAATGGTTCCCAGGATTCTCCAGGTAGACATAGTCTGTCATCTTCAAAACTTTTATCTTAAACCCAAAAGATGCCTGCCCCGGAAAACCTGGAATGACCTGAAACCCAAGAGCCAACTTGTAAGAGGGACCAAAGGAATAAAATGAACGAATCCAAGTCCAAGCTATGCTGGTATGCAAGGTACCTGCAGGAATCACTTTTATATACAGGAAACAAGATGGATGCTGATAAGGAATCCAATCATCTGCAGCTTGATGTATCTCCAACCATTTATCAACCATTAGGACCCTCTGCAATTCTTAAAGCTACACCACCCGTCATTTTCCAACCAATGATCACCGCATACGTCTATTCATGGGAGGATCATCTTCTTTCTTTTTATACCTTTTAGCATTTAAATCTGGCCAATATCACAGTTTTTATGCTTATTGTACGTTTATAGAAACTAATTATTTTAAAATATGTGGTTCTCTTATTTCTAAATTAAAATTCTTGTTAATTCAGTTTAAACATAAAATATTACGTAATAATTACTAAAAAAGTGTAAACTCAATTCCACAGTATTTCTCAAGAGAAGAACTCTATCTTCTGCTAATTACTTAATCATTTAATGGATTGATATAAAGTCTTTGAAGATTAATCCATCTTGTAGGAATGATGTGTATCCAAAGCAATTCTATGTAGATATACACTGATGGACAGATAGGAATAGAAACTTGGTAAGTCTTATCCGTACAGGAAATCCACTGAAGCTGGAATTGCCATATGCAGAGTTGGAAACATGTATGTTAGGTCGAATTTACAAGCTATAACTCCTTACTTAGCAGACTGTTCAGGAAAAAGAAGTCTTGACCAGTTTCTTTCACTAAATTCATTATTACAATTCCAATTTCCATGGAGTATATGCAGTATCTGGTCTTTGGTCTTGGAAAGATATGATCCAGTTCTCCAACTTGCAAATTTCAGGTCCACCAGGGAAGATAAAAGAAGCAATTAGCCTTAAAGCTTTTTAAAAAGAAAGGGAAGATATCCATCCAGAGAGATAAATTCTGCAGTTTGTGTTGGACGTGGATGATAAGGATTCTGGAACAGTGACAAGAGTGCCAGGTGAAAGTTTTTGCTTTGTTTCCTTGTACAACGCATTTTCTTTTTTAAGAAAACCTGAAAAGGCACATTTCACCAAGGCTAGAGGCCTAGTACTAATACTGCTATGATCAATCAGATTGAAGTTCCTGGAAAATGCCGTGATTGTTATAGTCTGAAATGACAGAAAGCAACTGTTAGTACCAAACTATTGATGATTGTTCTTAGTGATATTCCTGTGGTGCAATGCAACTGAGCTTGGAACTCCTTAGATATCCATCAGAAATTTGGTCAAGTTGCTCACTTTAGGTTGCCTGAAACTTAATCACTCAAAAGCCATACAGGTAAAAAAGAAAAAAGCTGCATGGTTTGATCTTATTAAAAGCTTAGATAAGAAATGATGAACTGACGCAACTAGTAAAAATTCATATATTAGCTTATTATACAACTGTGTACTGTGAATTTGGAGGTGTGTCTGCCATTGGTGCTGCAGCGCGCTCGTCGCGGCGAGCTCCAGTTTTTCAGCACAAATGCATTTTGGTATTTTGGGCATAACTTTTGC
>JANZLD010000002.1:1606258-1621742 GCA_026413575.1 Erythroxylum carthagenense | reverse complement strand
TAATTAACTGATTACAATATAATTAATTAATTATATATTTTCTCCTTTTTAGTAATTAAATATAACAAATTAAAATATATTAAAATTTAATATAAAATAAAATTTTATTTTTTAATATTTTTAACAAATTAACCATTATTAATGTTAATAATAATGATTCCTTTGTTCTCACCTATCGTTATAATTATAACAATTATATTAATTTTCGTTGATAAGTCCCTTCATAGAAACATTTTGAACTTTTAATTACCTACATTTTTTATTTAATAATATTTTTCTTAAAAATTCATATATCACATCAGTTTTTTTTAATATGTATTATTCATGTACATAATAATTTAAAAGTAAACAGTAAATACTTTCCACAGGTCCAAAACGACGACGTCGTATTGCGCAGGAGTCGTATTCCTTTCTTTTCAAGTTCAAAAACCGGGAAAGGCAAGTTTCTTCTTCCCGCCTCCGAGTCTCTGCTTTATATACATGCAGTTCTCTACATAAATTTCAGACGTCTTAAACTTTTCTGATTGAATCCGCTACGTTTCTAGTGTTTTTCGGTCAACTCTCTCGATCTTCCAATCTTTCGAGCAGATTCGTCGCCGAATGACATCGCTTCTCTGCAACCAAGGTTAGTGCGCCCTATGTTGATTTGGATGTGACGTGCTTGTAGTTAAATCTTCTTAAGTTTAGGTGACATCCTGATCGAGATGAATCAATTTAATTGATTACTGTAAATTGCTATAGTTTGTCTAGGATTCTGCTGAATGTTGAAGTCGATAGGTTTAATTTGACGGTTTGTGTTTTTTCTGATTATTCATTTTCTTTCATTGGTCGAGGAGTTTGGAGAATCGGCGGACTAGATAATAGAGAATATGGAATATTTCATATCATTACGGAACACAAGCACGACGGACATAAGCTTAAGAAAAGTGGAATTACACTGATCATTGGTTATTATAACTTATCCCACTTCACAGTAGCAACAGTCAACAGGCAGGGAGTAGCCATTCTTCGCGTTCATGTTAGTAATAAAGGCTTTTTTATGTGTGTGTACATATTGCTAATAGAATATCAGATATTTCGGCTTCATTGTAGCTTTAGAATCTTCATGAGCCTGTGGAAGAAAATGAAATGGTGGTTAGAGAAATCTGATCCACTTGAATATATTTAGTTAATTTAACAGTCAAATTGGTTGATAATGTTTTAGGTTAGTTGTTGAAAATAGTTTTTAGAGGGTAATTATTTTCTAATTGTTGTAATAACAAAAATTACAACCCTTCTAAAGCATGAAAGGGCAGTGAAATTTAGTGTTAGTCGACTCAAAAGGCTACCAGCAAATACTTTATTAACCAAACCCAAAGCCTCCGGGTGCTAAGCTTGCAATTACCATGGAAAGGGTAATATTGGCTTTATAGCCTGAACTATATCGTCTTCTTGAACTATAGGTACTATTTAAGGCAGTTTTCAGTCTTTTTTCATTAAAGAATATTGGCCGACCTCTGGCACGTTGGCTTTCTTGAAACTTTTTGTTTCAGCTAGGTCCAGGAGTCCCTGTCGTGAACAGGCCAGGTGATTAAAGGAAGGTTATAGGGGAGTGTGAAGTTTACTAATTTATAATGCACTAAGATCCAAACAATATGCCATGTGCATGTAATCTAAAACAAGTAGGATTAGATTTCATGTGGCTTCTTCCTTAGGAAGTAACTAGACTGTATGTTATCTGAGTCTTTTAATAAGTATATAGGCCTGCTGGTTCGGTGTCTGACATACACTTCATCTACCAGAAAAAGAAAGGCAAGTGGATGACAAATTAATACACGAAACTTGGAAGACTCTTGAACTTCTAAAACTCGTTTAGTGCTTAACAAGTCGCAAAATACCAGCTTTAACAGGTCTAAATTTCATAATGATTCTGCAGTGTAGTAAACTTACCCTAGCTACTAGTCATTTTGAAGATGAATTTCTACCCATTTCTTTTTGTAATTTCTACCCTTTTTTTTTTTGATGTTTAATTACCTTGTGCATTATTTAGATGTCCTAAGGGTTGATCCCTCCTGATCTTTTTCACTTTAGCAGGTCAAGATAGGAGAGGCCTATGTTTATATATGGATCTATAACAGATATTTTAATTTCCTCTGAAAAGGGGGAATGAAAGCTAGTTTTAGGTAGTATCCTTCACTAATGCGTCTATAGTAACCAGTTTATACAATACCTCTGCCCTTCAGCAATACATCAGCTGTTGCTTCCTTTAGTCTTGTAGTCTGGAATTGGGGCTCGGCCTGATTCTATATACATTACATCCTCCACCAGACGATCGTAATGCCTCTTTACTTCTTCAGCAGATTTGCCACCCACAGCCTTAGCCACATTTTGCCAGCGATCAGGGGTGTCCTTGTCATATATAGCTAATGCCTTCTCAAATAGCTTATTTTGCTTGGGCGTCCAAGAGGAGTTAGAACCATGTGATGATGCGTGATAGCTTGAGGCCATTTCTCAAGGTGAAAATATGAATTACAGTCGAGTAACAGATAAGGAGACTTATGTTGCGGCTCAGGATATATTACACAGGAGATGACAGGTTTATCTAAACGAAACAAAAAGGTAGATGACGGTGGTCGGTAAGAAGGGAATTCGTACCAAAGTAAAGGTAACTTCTTGCGAAGCAGAAAGTGAAGAGTTCCCTTAGTCAAGGAAGTAGACCGAAGTCAAGGGATGGTATGGGCTAGGGACTAACTTTCTGCTCCTTATAAGCAGGAAGGATGGTGGGATTATGCAAGTTGGCGAATACTTTATAGGGTCCAAAAAGATGTGATTCGCTTTCCTTGAAGGGTGAGAACAAGAATTAAAAAGAGAATCAGTGTCAAACGTCTGGCTCTTCATAAATCCCTTTTCCTGTCCTTTATAATATCGTCGGCAAGTGGATATCTTGAAGAATTTTAAACAGCCGGTCGGGATTTGATCCCAATTGGAAGCCTACCCATTAGGCCATGGATACGCTTACAAAATGAACCCTCTTCCAACCGTAACTTATTCTGCCATCTTTCCAGTGGCAATGGGATCTTCTTGCCTACCAAAATGACAAGTTGCCAAAAATATACCCTTTTTAAGTAGTGTCTATTTCTTGCCCACTCTTTTGTCTTCTTTCTGTGAATAAGATCTTGGATTTGCTTTTGGAATCGGCTAAGAGAAGGACTGAAGGTTATGATGGTACTGTTATATAATATAGATGCGTTACTGAAGAGTTATACTATCTTTAGCTTTTTTTAGTGGAAAGAATTACAAAACAGTAGATTTGGTTCCCGAATTCAGGAGTTACTTTGGTTTGGATAGCTTAATCTTGCTCATTATAGTTTTCCGAATTATTCTTACATGTCATCCTAAGTTTGCGTCTAAAATAAGATGGGATCTTCTGTCTAATATTATCTCATTTTATTCTATCCTATAAAATTTCAGCTATTTATTTTGTAGGACTTATACGAGGTTCACACGAAATTTACATAAATAAATGACTGAGATTTATTGGATAAAATAAGATAAGGTAGTATTAAACAGAAGATATGGAATCGTCCGCAACGTAATTTTTGAAGTTGAGCTACAGTAATAACGAAAAGTAGTGTGAATCACGTATTATCAAATATCACATTGCACTGCACCCAAGAATTCTGATTCCTTGTCCATTATCTTATTTAATTTTAAAATTCACATGGGATGGATTCCCCCTACAAGACATGACGCCTACATGTCCTCTGGACCGCGTGTTACCAAAAGATACATTGTTCGTAATTTAGTTATGTCTGAAGTTTATTTTGTGAGTTTGGTATGCCATTTGTGTTGGAACTTGAAAATTTTGTCATCTTCTACATTTTGTCGTCAGAGAAACATTCCACTGCTTAGGGGAGACGTGCGGTGATTGTATTCTATTTTTAGTGACTGAAACATGTCAACAAATAGGGGGTATTCTCAAGGTTATGGGGGTGTTTGGTAGATAACGTTTAACCTATATTTTAAAGTATATTTATTTGGTTAGATGATGGTTAGATTGACTGAAATCAATCCAAATATTTATTTTTTGAAAAGTTACTCCAAGTAACATTTTAACCTATCAGTTAATAAAAATCTTGCTTGAAGATAATTGTATTCTTAAACTTATTTTTTGTCTTAAGCAACTAGTAGCCCTTAAGTTTTTCACTTAAAAAAGAGAAAGCTATAATTCGTGTGTAGGTCTTCCGTAATCTTCTCAAGTCATCTTTTCTAAACACCTAAAAATTATCAACTTATCAATTATTATTAATTTTAGAAATAATAATATTATTGTTGTTGTTGTTTATTATTATATATCCTATGTTTTATTAGAATTATAAATTTAATTTTTGTAAAATTAAATATCTAAATTTTAAATTATTATAAAAATATTCAACGAAATAAAATTCATATTTTTATAATTTTTTTAAGTTATATTCTTATTGGTCATTTTATACTTAAACAGTTAATTTTAAGTAGCTAATTTTATCAAACATTTTTAATAAACAACTGGTGTTATCTGTTGATCAAATCAGACAATATAATCATTTACCAATTAACAACTGATATAATTAACTAACAACTAATATAATAAGTTAATTATCAAATAGAGCTTAAGTCAATCTATATCCGCTAGGAGATCTTTTGTATCCGTAGCGAAAATTCTTTTGTTTTGATGTCGATCAATTCTGGCTTTCTTGAATGTTCTAATCTATTTTTCTTGCAGAAAATTTTCATTATTTTGTTCTATGCAATAAAATATTCCCATTGATAACAAAGAAGGGGATATCTCTTTCATGCTTAATGATTCTATTTACCTGAAACAGTAACATATCATACAGTGTACTAATTTTTTTAATAGAACATTGAAAAACTATATATAGTCTTAATAAAAAATTCCTAGACAGTAATAATATTTCCTACTTTCAGATGCATTTTCAGATGATATTGTCAGTTCTTGAGCAGGAGGGGAAGTGTACTTCCTGCCGTTGTGAATGGCTTGAATTCGTGTATTGGACTTTTCTGCGTCCTTTTGTCCGTCATTGATCAGCGCCACCCTCGGCTGGGGCTTTCTGGATTTCTTAATCCTATTAACTCACACCATTTGCCAAGTACATATTGGTTTGCGTGAAACCTTATTTTGTTTTGAGCGTGATCTCGGGCCTAAACATGCTACAGAGTTGATGTGTAGTGCTTGACTGTCATTGTTCACAGGTTTCCCTTTTCTTACACTGCATTATCGCATCATCTTGCCCAGACAAATAAATTACTTCAAGTGATGACAAATCTGCTTGAGTTCTGCGCGCTCTTTTGTTCGGCATGACCTGAGCATAGTCCGACATGTTCCTTTGGCAGGCATTATGCATCAAAAACTTAGATTTGCATGTATTTTAAAGATAGCGGAAGTAGATCAATCTTTATTTAATTTTAGATTTTATTTGTTAAGAAAATTATTTCAAACGTGTGATTCACCAGTTATTATATATATTTTAAAAAAATTATACATAATAAAAAAGGGTACTAGATTCTATTTTTATGAAAATAAGATTATAACCCGGTGATCTATATTTAACGTTGAGTTATTCTAAATTAGTCTAGAACGATAAGGGAGAAATTGCACTTACAGGCTGTTTAGAAATATCTTAATTGAATTTAATTGCAGTATTGAGTTCAATTTAGATGTTTGGAAATACAAAAAAAGGATGAGTTTCAATTCATACATGTAATTGAAACTCATTCACTTTACAAATTGAATTCATTCCTCCAAATATCGGAATTGAATTCCTGCAAGTAATTAACTTGTTGCTTTGATACTACATAGTATTAAAAGGGCAAAGTTTTTTGTGTCACACTCACACTTAAAGCAGTGTTCTAATAAGGATATGAGAATTTTTCACTTATTTTTGCCTAATAAATAATGTTTATATATGATTAATAACTAGATTAATTTTTCTTTAATTTTTATATTTAAAAATTATAATTTTACATTAATTATAAAATTATTATTGTAAATTTAGAGAAATATAAGATTTAAAAAAAAATAAAGAATAAATCATAACATCCTTTTATCAAATTCTATCAATTTATGCATTTATGTAATTGAATCTAATCCGAAGGTTTTCAAATTTAGCAAGTGAATTTAGAAGTCAGTTTCTTCGAGGCAAGACAATGACGGTGAAGTCACCTCTATTATTGAACTAAATGCTTGGTGGTAGGGAGCGTATTTGTGAAGCACAGATTAAACTGCGATGCGATGATGCTATCGGAGTTGACATGGCCGAGAGGAACATGTCGGTTTTGCCTTGGTTTGAAAGTTAATTGCATCCTCTCTATTTGAGGGGTTTGTTATACTTTGGATTGCATTGCGTGACCATGAAAAAAGAAAAAACAAACATAATTTGTTTGTCAGGATTCAATTGGCCTCTTGAGTTACAGATTCAGGAGGACTCCACGCTTGTGGTTTGTTCTCCACTCATCTGCTAGGAAAAGCATGACTACAGTAGGTGGATAACTCAAGCAATAATTAGCAGGAACAGCTTTTCACTGTTGAATCTACTTCAAAGAACTAGACAAGATGTTTTCTTTTGATCAAAATGTTCCAAAAGATGAGTAGACGCTTGAGGTTCATAGTGTGACCAATGGCATCCCTGCAAACCTTGTGCTTTGGAGAATATATATTCTTTCTTTATAGCATGCTGAACCAGAATTTCGGTGTCGGTGACAAGTAAAAGGTCCCAACCCTTGACCTAAATTTGATTTTATTCCAAAATTATCTGATATGTTAAGCTTTTTTCTTCAAGTTGATAAGATGCATTTCGTTTTGGATTAAGGAGGAAGGGCAAACATTGGTGATTCGAGTATAATGAAACTAGAGTCATAGACCATCATAAAGATATTGCTCCCTCTTTATGCATCATAAAGATATGTCTTTATTCTGTATGTCCGTCTACTTTTATGGTAATCCTTGGTATATGCTTCACCTACTCTTTGCTTGACGTCTTCTTGGAATTGAATTGTTCAGTGACCAACTTTAAATTTGGTTCCTTCAGTTGGTGGACGGACGGAATATGAAGGTTTTGTCTTGGGACTTAAGAAGATTGTATAAAACAAGAAGTAGATGAAGTTATAATGACAAGGATATAATTTAAATTTCCATTGCATAAGGGTATAGACCTTGTGGCATCGGTACTCCAAAATCTCCCGCCAATGTGATCCCTTCGAACTTCTGTTCTCTCTATCTTATTCTTTGTTGAAATAAGATTAGAATAGAATAGAGGGACAGAGAATCGCGTCCTCAATGTGATATTGTAATATAATCTCTATGACAAAAATAAAGAGTACTTTTGAATTGTTATTGTAATAAAAAATTATTATTATTTTTAAATATATATCTAGTAGGCATAATATTGCATAACTTATGTATTTGAGATGAATATTTAATAGATAAATAAGTTAAAATTAAAATTTTAATTTAATTTAAGTGATTATTGATTTTTTAAAATTAATATAATACATTATTGTTTATTTACAGAAGTAGAAATTGTTAAGACGTATAATCTCAAATTTAATGAAGTTTTGAATTATGTGACTTTAATATTAATTTATTTAAACCATTTAACATAATATCATAATTAAATTAAAATTTAAAATATTTTTTAATATTGGACTCAATTTTAATAAATTTAAATTTAATCTTTTAATTTCAAATTTTGTCATTTTTGCCATTGGACTTAAAAGACTTCTAAGGCGATATTTGAGCTTGGACTTTGTTTGTCTCAAAGTCAGTTTAGACATAGGCTGTTCAAATTTGGCTTGACTTGAGACCTAATAATTAAAAAAAAGACATTATTATATGAAAAATGGTATTATTTTATTTTTAATTAAGAAATTTTAAAAAATCAAAGTTGAATTTAACTATGTCCCGACACAGTATCATCATTATTAATGTAATCGTAGACCTCTATTTTGACTAATATTTTAAAAATTGAACCGGGCGTTAAACCGATCAAGTAAAAAGTTTAAGATTTAAAGGATCGAATTATTATAAAATCAATATATAATAAATAAGAATAAAAATTATAAAAAGTAAAATATATTATAAATATGTAATTAACTAATAATAAATCTAATAAATTAAACTAAGATTGAATATAACATAAAACTAATAATAATAATAATAATAATAAAAAATTATTATTATTATCATTTATTTAAAGACTAATGACAATTGAAATATGTCTAAACAAATAACTTTATTTTAATTTTTTCTAATATACTTTAAACATGATTATTTATAGTTTAAATATTATAGTTTAACATAATCTTAAATTATCTTAAGCAAAATTACTTTTATATATTACTTAATAATTCAATTTATTAAACAAATTTATAATAAAAATAATTATTATTTTCTAACAATATTAATTTAATTTTTTTAATTTAAATATAAATAGATAAATAAAGAAGCTAAATTTTGATAAATAAAATTAATTAGTAAGATTAAATAAATAAAAATAGTAATATATTTTTTAAAAATAATAATATTTAATTAAAAATTTAATTTATTAATTAAATTGTATAAAAGAATTGAAAGACAATGAAAATTTTGGCACAGACAATTTGAACTCTAAAAGAAAAGGAACAACTTCAATTGATAGAGTCCGTGTATTGTGAAGCATATACACTCCATGTATTGCATGAGTTTGGTGTGTAAAATTTATTAGTGGACCTCGCATTTTGACTAAATTTCAAACTACTTATTAGTCTTTCAAGAATTAGCCAATTTTTTAGTCCATTTTTATAAAAATAGTCCGGTTTATTACTTAATCGGCTAATTTTTTCTTATAAGAAATTATTAACTTAAATCAAATCAAAAATCAAGTGGTTCATATCTATTTCAGTTGAACTGGTCGGTCCGTTTTGGTTTTAAAAATATTAATCATAACACTTATTCTTCGTGACGTACTTATCCATTCGTTCAGACGCATTTTTGTCCTAACTTTTCTCATAAAGAGGTTTAAGCAATGCAGGTATCTCGAGATCAGATATCTTATTTCAATTATGATGCTCTTATTATTTTTTATTAATTTCAATAACACATTTATGTGAACTTCATATAAATGTGTGGATAAGTAGTTATTAACTTAAATCGGACCAAAAATAAAGTCGGTTCATGTTTATTTTAGTTAAATCGATCAGTCCACTCCAATTTTAAACATATTGATCCTGACACTTGAAAAGTCTTCACGGTGTACTTAACTATTCGTTGAGGCACGTTTTTACCCTAACTTTGCTCGTAGAGAAGTTTATGCAATGCAAGCATCTTGAGATTAAATCTTCTATTTCGGTTATAATATTTTTATCATATTTTATTAAATCTTATCTACATGTTTATATAAATTTTATATAAATATATAGATAAAATTTAATATAACAAGATAAAATATCGCGACTAAAAGAGAGGATTTGATGTAAGACATCTCAACCAAATTCAACGAAGCATGTCCTTTTCGAGTCTCATTACACCGGACCTACTAATCATGGGCTTCTCATATTATATTGGCCCTGAGATTATTTTAACTTTGCATAGACCTCTTGGTCGAGTTGGCCAACTATTAAATTTTTTTGTTCCCGACTCATATTTCAAAATGAAAGTGAAATTCATGAAAACTTTTAAATTCTTTTAATTATTTTAGTTTAGAAATTTGAATATAAATTTTCAAGGGGTATTCTTTGTCTTTATAGTATATAAAATATTATCTTAATATTTCGATCAGTCTTTTTTTTATAACTACGAATTAGTATTTTAAAAACTAGATTGAAAGTTAAATCGATAAGACGATAGTTTTAAAATTTAAAAGGTTCAATTTTTAAATTAGTTAAAGATTGAAAAAATTGAAGAATTTGAATTATTTTTAAAAAATGTTAATTTAAAGTTTTATTAAAAATGAAAAATATAAAATAAAAATTAAACATTTTATTTGGGTTTATAAAAATTGATTGATTAATTAATAACTTGATTTATTTTTAATAATAAGAATTATTAAAGTAAATTATACCAAAAAGTTGAAAATTAAATAAAAAATTAGTTGATTCAAAATTTTTATTATTGAATCAGGTGAATTAGTTTGGTTTTTTAATTATTATTATAAGTTAATAAAAAATAGTAGAATGAATTGATTAAATAAAGAGAATACAAAGTGTATGTTTAAACATGCTTAAGTAAATAGGCTCATATTTACATGTGTTTTATTTCAATCTTGAAATATGTGTGTTTATACACTTGAAAATTAAAGAATTTAAAGTTTAAATAGTCTAAGTAGAAAAAAAAACTTAAATAATTATTCTTAAGAATTATAAATTTTTATATTTCTTACTTGATTTTATTTATGTTATTAAAATTTTATAATTTTATTTTGAAATAGTTTTATTGATATTTTTTTAACTTAATAACAAAATGGTTACTTATGTAATAGAAAAAAGAGTTGAATTTAAATTTAAATTTAAATTATAATAATAAATGAGAATTAATTTAAAAATAAAACTAATACTTGTCTACAATTATTAAAAATTATGTGAAATAAGATTTAGACTGTTCAAATTTAAGTTTTATTTAAAGTTTAATCGAATTAAAAATTTAAACTTGAATTGATTAATGGATTGAGTTTAATTTTTAATTTTTAATAATTAAAAATAATATTAATATTAATTTAAGATATATTATTTATTGTAGAAGCTTAATTCAATGCAGGGTTCCTAAGTATAGTAACGGAGTTGGTTGAGGGTCCAACGCTGCTGCATGGGGCCCGAGCTTGACCCGAGGTATCAAGCTTGAACTTGAGTCTAATTGGGCTTGAGATAGCTCGGATTGAACTCGAGCCCAACTCAGTATGACTTGAACTATTTTTTAATTAAAAATATCAATATGACATCTATTTATGCAAAATACTATTATTTTGGCAGTTCTCGGGTCAAGCAAGGTCTAGGCAGCTTGAGTTTGAGCCCTATCTGCAGCTCAAATCTAGGCCTATTGATCTTGGGCCAGCGTGGCCCAATTGCTATCTCAAAGGGTTCTTGTTGTAAATAAGGTTATTAACAAGGGCTTTTGACATAACAATGCTCCGTGAAGCCCTAAAGCCTCTGCTGCATTACACTACCATATTACATCAACTTCGACTTTCGAGTTTCGAATGGTGGCCGTCAGATCGTCTATTTTCCGCCCATCGGCGACCGTAGCTATTGCTCCGTTCAAGTAAACCTGTTTTCTGAAGTTCTCTCATCCAGGGGTCTCTTCTTTGTGTTATTTTTCTTGACTCCGAAGCTGGAGACGTCCCTCTGGGGCTTGTCTGTACTTTGTTTTCCGAAGGGAACTGAAAATTTTCAATTCCTTTTTTCTTTTCCCATTTGTTCTGCCGAGAAACAAGTCAAACAACGGATTGGTTACTGTTTTCTGGTTGCTTTTCTTTTCGGGTTCAAGGGTTTTAGCGCATTCGATATTTGGACCCTCCAAGGACGTACCTTTACCTCTCCAAGAACGCATCTTTACATTTTGGTTAGTGTTGATTCGGAAAATTTTGGAGAATTTTTTAAGTTCTATATCTCGACATCTCTGAAGACATGAACTTGAAGCGATTAGTTTATAGGCAGATATTAAGCGGTATAAGATACAGCGGCGTTCTTGGGCATTTCTCTACTCGTCCGTCAATTTGTTTTTTGGGCAGTTATGACACTATTAATCTCAAAAACCAGGAATCCTCAATACCCACTTGGCTTTTTAGGAGATTCCTGCACACTAATCCGCAAAGTAGTGTAAACTTGTCCACTAGTGAGCTAAAATTTGCCTCGGCTGATCGAGATGAAGATGAAAATGTGAATGAATTTTTGTCGCGATTCGTGTGGAAAATGCGTGGGATTTTGTCGGAAGCTTACTCAGATGCTGATAAGCAGACCATTGATGGCATGCTTTTGATTATAGTTGAAAAGGTTATGTCAGAGATGGAAAAGGGTAGTCTTGAACAGGCGGTTGGTGCTGCATTGACTGAACCATTAGAGGAGTTAAGTGCGGATTTGTGGAGGACAGTGTGCGATGTGAGTAACTCGGTGTTGGAGGACATGAAAAAGGAAAGAAAAAAAGAGAAGATGAAGAAAGCATTGCATGATGCTGAGGTGAAGGAGATGTGTAGATTTGCTGCTGAGATTGGTATTCGTGGGGACTTGATGAGGGAGTTGAGATTTAAGTGGGCTCGTGAGAAGGTGGAAGAGAACGACTTCTATGAGAGTTTGGAGCGACTCAGAGAAGAAGAACGTGCCTATGAGAAAGAGGAATCAGAGGGCAGGAAAGCTGGGAGCATCAGCGAAGAGGTTGTTGTGGCTGAAGAGAAGCCTAAAGTTGTTTCTCTTCCTAAGAGACATTGGAAGTTAAAGTACAAGATTTATGGACTTGATCTTTCTGATCCTAAATGGGCTGAAGCTGCTGACAAAATCCATGAGGCTGGAGAGATAATTTGGCCTCAGGAACCTAAGCTGATATCTGGGAAATGCAAAGTAGTGACTGAGAAAATTCTTTCTATGAAGGTGGAGGATGAACCTTCTCCTTTACTAGCAGAATGGGTGGAGCTTTTAAAACCTAACAGGGTTGATTGGATCACCTTACTCGATAAACTGAAAGAACAGAATTTCGGTACATACTTAAAGGTATGACTTCCCCTTTCTTCCCATGGTGAGGAACTAGTTTGTTTGTATTTGTATAGTTGCATATTACTAACAGGATTGCTAATCAGTTTATATCAATGTGAAATAATTGATATCCCATGGCAGCTCTATGCTCAGTATCCTCTAGGGCAGCTTAATTGTATGTGTGTTAGCTGCTTGCTTGGTCAAGTGAAACATCTGGGTCTTCTCCCTGCACGAGTCTTACCCTTTTTAGCCCACCGGATAAGATCTAGAACTATTTCTTGGATTCTTCAATTCACTGTTGAAGTAACTGAACCGATAAGTTTATTAAACTGATGTGCTTTGATTACATAATCAACATTGCTAGAGATGCACAAGCCCATGTGACATCAAAATATGCATACAGAAAGTAGAGGTTGAAGCTGTGCTTATGAAAGGGAATCTAATGCTATTATGTAATTGACATATAGTTTCTATGATAGTTCTCCTTCTGGTTGTCACATTTTCTGTGACCAGTCTCACTTTGAGCAATGCTTGACTATTGATTTTGGACTAAAGATATAATTTCTAATTAACAATTGCCAATATGGAAGCTAGCAAAGCAGTGTGCTATTAACTTGTAATATCAATTTATTGGAAGTGCTAGATATTGTTGGATAAGAATGGAAAATTATTCATCTGTGCTTGATATCTCTTTTTGCTTCAATTTTTTGAGCAATTTTCAGTTGTGTTAAAACCATTTGTTGTTTCTTTTGGTCTTCACTCATGCTATGTTTATCTTAGCAAAAAATCAACATCTGAATTGGTGTCATAGGCGATTGCATAATGTACATGACAAAGCAGAATTCTGAAATTCATGATGTAAACTTTTAAACAGTCAATTTTCTATATCAATTGCAATGATTTGATGTTCTGTTTGAATGGACCAATTGTAGGTGGCTGAACTTCTGTTGAGTGAAAAGTCTTTCCAGCCGAGCATCCGTGACTACTCCTTACTTATTGATGCTTATGCTAAAAAAAATTGCATAGAAGATGCTGAGAGGATTCTTAAAAAAATGAATGAAAATGGTATTCTACTTGATATCATAACAGCAACAATTTTGGTACACATGTACTGCAAGGCAGGCAATATTGATCGTGCTAAAGAAGCCTTCGAAAGCTTACGCAGCCATGGTTTCCAACCAGACGCGAATGTTTATAATACTATGATAATGGCATATGTAAATGCTGGTCAAACCATGTTTGGGGAGTCATTGATGAGAGAGATGGAGTCGAGAGATATCAAGCCCTCTGAGGAAATTCAAATGGCATTGCTCAGGTCATTTGCTCAAAAAGGTGATGCTGATGGGGCAAGACGAATTTCAATAAACATGCATTTTGCAGGATTCCAGTCAAGTTTGGAGTCATGTATGCTGCTTATTGATGCTGAAGTACGTGCCGGTCACTTAGATCAGGCAAGGAGAAACTTTATATGTATGATGAAAATTGGACACAAGCCTGAGGATAGGTGCACTGCTGGCTTGGTTGGAGGTTATGAGAAATTAAATTCGCTGGACAAGGCCTTGAGCCTTTTGTTGGAGATTGAGAAGTATGGATTAGAACCCGGACCTGCTACATACTCTGTTCTTGTAGATTGGTTTAGTAAACTGCTATTAGTTGATGAGGCTGAACAGTTGTTAGGGAAGATTGCACAGTTGGGTGAGGCTCCTTCTGTCAAGGTTCACATAAGCCTCTGTGATATGTATGCTAGGTGTGGGATGGAGAAGAAGGCTCTTCAAGCTTTGGGGGCAATTGAATCTAAGAAAGATCAATTGGAGCATGAAGATTTTGAGAGAGTTATAAATGGGCTCCTTGTTGGTGGGTTTGTGCATGATGCGCGAAGGGTACATGGACTAATGGAAGGACGAGGCTTTACTGCATCGGAGCCGCTGAAGATGGCTCTAAAGCGATATAGAGATAAGCTTTTCTAGAGCAGGTACTAAGGATACGCTCCTGCATAATCATGGCACCACATTTTAGTAGAAGAAAGCCAGCACTGTAGCCATGGTTAGTTTTCTTGCATCAGGCGGCTTGAGATAATCATCACCGATGGCAGTTTTATAGGTATCCAGGACCTTCAGCACTACCTGATTGTTGGATGTAATTTATTGATCAGACTTGAGGTTTTACTCTTAACAAGTTTGGCCTTAAGCATAGTTAGAGAGTTTTGTTGCTGTTCTTGCGCCGGTATCGGTGCAGTGCAGGGACTTGTTTCAATAACAATGGAGGGGCTTTTTTCTGTTAATTACGAATGACAATATGGCGTTTCAGCATCTTCCTCCGATAGTCTGCTTGGGCATCCATTTTCACCTTTTGTTCAGCTTACATTCTCTAAGTTTTGTCAACTAAATCATATTAACAGGAAAAAACACATATATACATACGTTCTTCACTGCATCGTAAACAGTTTGATTGATGCAGGACCAGAGCTTCCTTTTTCTCTGCTCTGTGTTCAGAGTTTTTACTTGAATGAACTGACCGAGAAAAGGAATAACTTTGTAAGAAAGAGCTCACTCCGTCTCTACGTTAACTCCATTGTCAGATTTTGTCATTTGTTTAGATTTCTTGATTAACTATTCCCTCCAATGTCTTTACTTTCTTACAGTGCTCCATTTTTAGAACCTTCTGATTGTGTTAAAGAAAGAAGAAAAGGATTTCTTCTGCCTGTTCTTTTCCCCTTGGAATCATCACTGTGAAAAAAAACCTGCTAGAGTTGCTCATGAATCTCGTGGATGAAGCTTGCTCATGACCCATG
>JANZLD010000002.1:1583447-1596666 GCA_026413575.1 Erythroxylum carthagenense | reverse complement strand
ATATTTAGTAACAAATTATTAGTAAAATTATGTTATTTTAATAAAATATATAATTTTAAAATTTTATTTATAAATTAATATTTATTTGAAACATAATTTAATTATTAAATCAATTTTCGTTTGAATATTTATATATTTTAATTTTAATTGTATACAATTTAATTATATAAATTAAATTATCCATAATTTTATTGATAATTAATTTTAATTTATTAAATATATAAATATAATGTTGAATTAAATTATTCAGAATTTTTAATAAATAATTAAATAATATATATCTAAATCAAATTATGAAAAAAAGAAAATAAAAATCACTTTTTATAGCATTTATAATTTTAAAAAATCGGAAGAAACCAAAAC
Organism: Erythroxylum carthagenense; assembly: GCA_026413575.1. Lineage (NCBI taxonomy): Eukaryota > Viridiplantae > Streptophyta > Magnoliopsida > Malpighiales > Erythroxylaceae > Erythroxylum > Erythroxylum carthagenense. Next base: position 1,596,303 of record JANZLD010000002.1, on the reverse strand, counting down.
TAAAAACAAAAACTAAAAACTCTTTCAAACAAGATTTTTTAATAGATTTAAAAATAAAAATAGAAAATTAAAAATAAAAATAAAAACAAACATACCCTAAACTTATGTCAAATTGGCTAAAATGATGTTATTTTGAATATTGAATAAGATTAGACAAAGTTATTTTAGATAAAGGGTTCGACCTCGAATGAAATAGGGTTATTGACATGATCGTCTTCTTCTGAATGTGAAACAAGCAATTATACAATCAATGGAAGAATCTGAAAAGATACAGCTAGCTGTAAAGCAGCCATGTCCAACCTTGGTCATGATGGTTGGCGAAGAAAAGAAGATGAAAACTTACGTTTCTTTGGTCGCAAAAGAGTACTTATAAAGACTTTCCCGCAGGCGCTATCAAGTGCTCGTGAAGTTGGTGTAATAATTGGCGCTTTTGATCAAAAGTGCTGCGAATATTATCAACTTTTGCAGGTCCATTTTAGTAATATTAGAGCTGATTATATTAGTTATTTCGATTAGCAAATTAAATTAGTTGTTTGTTGTTTTGGTATTTAGTAAAATTAATTATTTAATATTAACTGTTTATATAAAAAATAACTTATAAAAATATAACTTTAAAAAAATTTATAAGAATTTAAATATTATATATCTTAGTATTTTGTTGAGTATTTTTATAATAATTTAGATTTTAGATATTTAATTCTACAAAAAAATTAGCTTTATAAGTTTAATAAAAAATATATAATATATGATGATGATAATAATAATAATAATAATAATAATAACAATAACAACAACAATAATAACAACAACATCCAAATATCAACTCTAGTTTTATACCTTATGTTATTTGCAAACTTATTCGATGAATAATATCTTGCTTGTTAATTTAAGCTATCATATAGACGTTGTGATGAATTTATAAATAACAGTTATAGTTAATCTCATACATTTCAGAAAGGTTAAATAAATTTGAAGGCACAATTATTTTTCAGCAAAATTTTTATTAATCGATAAGTTGAAAAGTTACCCCCAAGTAGCTTTTTAAAAAATGACTAGTTGGATTGAATTAGCCAACCCAATCAACTACTAACTAAATAAATATATTAGCTGTTTCACTGTACTCTTTAATAAACATCCCGTTCAATTTTTAGCTTTCGGTCAAATTTACATTTTAAATCTTAATATTTACAAATAAAATATCAACTAATTATAACATTTTAAATCAAAATATTTCTAAAATATTCAAACCAAATCATAAATAAATAAAAATTAACGAAATTAATTATTCGTTGACATTATTTATATATTTTAATAAAAAAGTAAATTTTACAGTGACATAATTAATTTTTAAATTAATTAAAAAATAATCCTCGCTTGTGATGTATTGACAGACGGTTGTTCCTTGAAGCGTGCGTCTTACATTGGACCCAAGTTATATCGACACTAGGCCTAACCCAAAACACAGAAGTTCGGGTCAGGTCCAAGTCATAGCTGAACCTTCCTCAAATCAAGCAGGCTCATTACAATGTCATTTGATCATGTTCATTTTCTCTAAACCGCCGTGCCACCAGACTTCACTTGCCACGATTCCGTGGGCTGTACCAGATTGGCACGAGATAAGAACAAGACTTAGATAAGACCCAACATCGCAATCAACAAAAGAAGTTCTCTGGATATATATACAAGTTGAACATGATTTGTTCTCTTGTTCTTTCAACTTGGTATCGAGTAATTCAACGAGAATGGGTTCTCTAATGGCGGGTTGGGACTCACCAGTCGAAGACCCTAAGTCAGGTTCAAGCACTTCATCTCTCAATAACTAACGAGTTTTGTCTTGTTTTTTTCTCTTTTAGTACTTTTTTCTGAAGGAGTGCAACTTCCACCTCTTGGCAGCACAATACAAGAAGAACTGGTCGTTTACCAGAGGACAGATTGATGCTTATTGGAACCTGAAGAAGAAAACACACGAAGAAGAAGATCATCTCAAACCTACTTCTAGATCATCAAGCACAAGCAGTCATGCTGAGGTGATGATGCACCAGAAAAAAGATAACCCAGATGAGGAAAACGAGATTAGGTTTCAGAGAGCAGCCTCTACACCTGCGTCCAAGACAAGAGAGGGTTTCATGGGCATGGAGGAGGAGAAACTAATGAAGAAAAAAGATGTCTGGTAATAATAACTAACATATCAATGTTTCTGCAGACACTGGTCTGGTCCAAGGTTATTTATGTATGTACTTATATGGTGTTACTTTCGGTGATTTGATTTATCTTCAGGTGGACCAGAAGCAACTGGGCATTTCTGAACGAACCTCCGGTGAGTGAACGTTCTTCCAACACTTACGCGTCGCAGTTCCACATTGCTTCTTCCAACACCAACTCGAGCGTTAGTACGTAAAACAATGCGAAACACTCATGAAGATGACTGCTCAACAGTCCTTAGCTTATTAATACAAAAGTTTGAGAGTGATTAAAGCTTAATTAATCAGCTTTCCTCTTTCACTTTCGACTCTTCACCTATTATTTGTCTTTAGCCTAGACTCATGATGTAAGATGTACCCTGTTTCTTTCCTTGTATATATTAAAAAAAAAAAAAGAGCTTGCTTGCACTTCACACACGATATGCCCGACGTTTTAATAATTTCTGGCTTAAGATTTACTTAAAACATTTCATAAATAATAAAAAAAATAAAGGACATCTCACGACTACGGCCGAATTAAATAATAATTATTATTATCCACTGTCTAAAATTTTGTTAATATAAAAAACGGAATTGGCTTGTTGAATTTGATCCTTTGTGATCGTAATATCACATGTTTAATTTATAAAAAGTTAGAAACAATTTTTTTGTAAAAATATAAAAGGAATGTCCCTATAAATTGGTGGAAACTTTCCGAGAGGTATTTTTTAGGTTTAATTTTTAATTTTATAATTCAATTTATTTTAATAGCTCTTGTTATTAAAAGTTAATTAGTATATTAATTAATTGATCAATTTTTGTAAATTAAGTAATTTTTATAATCTGAAATAAACTAATTAATTTTTATTTAATAATCTTATTTTCAATTAAATTTTATATTAAGAATAATCTCTTTCAATTTCATTTTAAATTCTTTAATTTTATTTACTTTTTAATCGATAATCTAATACTGTTGAACCTTTTAAGAGTGTGCTTGTTTAGTGGGTATAAGAAGAAAGGAATGGATATAGAATAAAAATAAAACTTGGTGAAAGGTTATGATTGGATGACTTATACTTTCATTCATAATTTTTAGATATTACTCCATTCCTCTTCAACCACGAGAGTAAGAGTCATTCCTCCAATATTCTTTGTTTTTCAATATAGTATCTTTGCCACCGTTATTTATTTTTACCTTATAACCTAAAGTAATGCTCGATTTTTTCTAGTTTAGTAAGGTTTGATATTTTTGAACTAATACTATTATTTATTAATCAATTACAATGTAATTCATTTATTAATTAAAATAATATAATTAATTAATTAGTTACAATATAATTAATTAAAATATAATTTATTAATTAATTAAAATATTTCAATTAATTAATTACACTATTTTAATTAATTTTTATTTGTCAATATTTTTTATAAACCAATCACTATCAATGATAATGAGAATCATTTCTTTCTCTTAACTAACCATTAATCATTTTTATTCTTATTCTTGTTACCATTTTCTTATACAAACCAATCGCTCCCAAATTCTTAAAATTCTTATCTTATAATTTATCTTTGGGTCCGATTATTTTTGATCTCTTAAGTTTACGCCTTTTTGAGATCACAATGAGATCAGAATATTTATATCTTGATTTTCAACTTTTAGTACACCAACCATCATTTTTGCTTGTTGAACGAGAATTCAGCAGATCTCTATAGTAACAGCACTTAAAGACTTGTTCTTTGCCTTTGAAACTGAGGCCATGCCTATCATATGTCCATCAACAAAGTCTGCATTGCCCTTCACCTAACGTGCGCCGGAAATATTACCAGGTGACTGAAATTAACGTTCAGAAAATGGAAACTATAGGAAAAGTGACTGCTGACCAAACCCCTTGCCAAAAGTTCAAGACTCTCAATTTTGATTATTTGCATCTAATTCAGATAGCTGAGAATGAGGATGTCAATTATATGACTAATGACCAACCATTTTAAACAACAATTTCAAGCAAGTTGGTAGATTGTTTTCAACGCTAATCACGCGATGAGTAGGCCTAGCACCAAATCTACGATCTCAGAAGTCTATTTAAGCAACTTCACGTCCTATATTAGGTCGATTATAAGATAAGAAACTTGTGTCCTCCACTGGTCTGTGTTTGTCTGTCAAACTTTTGTCTGGGCAATGGCTGACAAGAGCAAGATCTTGATCATCGGAGGGACTGGTTATATGGGGAAGTTCGTGGTAGAAGCAAGCGTGAAGGAAGGTCACCCTACCTTTGCTTTGGTTAGACAGAGCACGGTCTCTGATCCTGTCAAAGGACAGCTTGTCGAGAAATTCAAGAACTTGGGTGTTACTATAGTTTATGTAAGAAGAAAAAGACCCCATCTTTTGTTTTCCAATGATCTGGGCATTTGTAGTGGAAAGCATGATCATGAGTTTGTGGTTGATGGAACTATTGCAGGGAGATCTTTACAACCATGAAAGTTTGGTGAATGCGATTAAGCAGGTTGAAGTGGTGATATCCACAATTGGCTCCTTTCAACTAGCAGATCAGACCAAGATCATTGAAGCCATCAAAGAAGCTGGTAATATTAAGGTTGGTATTCCAATTTCTTACAGTAAGTACATAGTTAAATCCCAATGAGAATAGCCACTTGACTCTAGTAAATCAACGTGAAATGTGCAGAGATTCTTGCCTTCAGAATTTGGAAATGACGTTGATCACGTTCATGCGGTTGAACCAGCCAAATCTGCATTCGAAACAAAGGCTCAAATTCGACGTGCCATTGAAGCTGCAGGAATACCGTACACTTATGTTCCTGGTAACCTTTTTGCTGGCTTTTTTCTACCCATATTGGGACAGGCAGGAGTTACAGCTCCTCCTAGAGACAAAGTCACCATTACTGGAGATGGTAACCCAAAAGGTATGCTATAATAGGCGTGAACTGCAATGGGTTTAAATGGTTTACTGAAAGAAGTTGCAATGGATCAATTAGTCATTTTCACAAGTTTTGGTGTATGTAAACAGCTGTTTTCAACCATGAAGAGGACATTGCAACGTACACCATAAAAGCTGTTGATGACCCTAGAACCTTGAACAAGACACTCACGATCAGGCCTCCCAAGAACATCTACAGCTTCAATGAGCTGGTTGCACTGTGGGAGAAGAAGATAGGCAAAACACTCGAGAAAACCTATCTTCCTGAAGCGGTAGTTCTAAAGACCATCCAAGGTGAGTCAAAAGAAGTGTTATAATATTAGGACTACAATAAAGATTATCTAATAATAACTATTGTGTCTGTTCGTGATCTATTCTTGCAGAGTCTCCAATTCCAATCAATATTTTTCTGTCAATCAACCATTCGGTGTTCGTTAAGGGTGATCAAACCAACTTTGATATTGACCCATCATGGGGTGTTGAGGCCTCTGAGTTGTACCCAGATGTGAAATACACTTCTGTGGAAGACATTCTTGATAAGTTTGTTTAAGCAACTGAAAATCTGCTGTCACCTTCGTCATCGTAATAAGAATTCAGGCAGTTCACAGCAGAAGAGTTATTTGTGCCTGTCGTGTTGTGTTCTATTCAGTAGTAATTCCAATATCTTGATATATAAATATATAAGCTTCAGTTTCATGAGTCTTCTATATCTATGGCGATCTAGTCAAATTGGAAAAAGAACCTTATCGATCAGTATCCATCATTTCCCTTCTCTTTAGCCTAGTTCTGTACGACAACCTCTGAACCCGTCAATGCCAAAACTCAGACCCGCTTAAGGATCTTGACTGAACCAAAACCAAACGTTTGTTCTTTTCATTTGCAAGAATTAAGGATAGAAGCAGAGGACAAAAACGCTTGGACGTGACTTTTTAAAACTTTCGAGAGGACTTTGGATGAAGTTTTGGTAATCCCAACAGTATGTTCACTTCCCAGGAAATTAAACTCAATCAAGTTATGAATTGTTCTCTTATTAGAGCAGGTGAATCTGTCTCTGGAAAAAAATGCAAACCCGTTGAAATGAGATTCTACATTGCACTAAAGTTGTTTATATATACAATCTTGTGTTCAGTTTCTGTATATTGTTTTATTCTGCACTTGAGGACCAGATAGGATTGTATCTTCATGTGGTGTTAACTTAAGCCGAGTGAAAGACCTGAACTTTGAACTCAACGTGAGTGGTGAATCTTGTAACTGAAGCCATTTTGAATCACCAGTCTCATTTCCTTTTCGAAAACCTTCGGATCAGATGATCTTTTGCTACCCGGAGAATAACAGATTGCAGTGCTGGCGCAGGTGATGGTGCCCCTACTGGTGCTTCAATTATCGAATGCTTCTGTGTCTGATAATCCATCATTTTCCTTGCCTTACTCGCAACACTTTTCTCGACTGAAGTAAACCAGAAAATAATGAAATTCACAGCTTCATGAACCGTAAAAATCAGAAACAAAGAAACCTATCAGACTGAAACATGTTCAAGCGAGCTCTTACCTCCGAATTCTATGTCGGGCTTCGAAGACTCTGACAAGAGAACAAGTGCCGGAGTGACTACAGCGAGGACAGCCCAGAAGAAGAATATCAAGACAAAAGTTCTCCCACTCATTTGCTGGGATAACTGATGCAGTTTGACAGTGTCTAAGAGAGTATTTAGCGTGCCAGAGAAAGACTTAGCAGAATCTCTCTCTTCTTGCACACCTTACCTGGCCATGTTTAAGTAGCCTTACGGATATAAAAGTGCACGAGGTCCATAACATGGTGTTATTTATGTTTCTCCCATTGCAAAGTCAGGAGTTAATAATTATATTTGAGAGGTTTGTTGCTCAGTCGTTGGAGGGTTGTTATAACAGTAGGTACATGATTAAGCACTTATCTGGCATCCCAATGGTCCAAGTCAATGCTTCACCAAGCCTCCCGTGGAGTGACTTCTCTGTGCAGTTTATATGCACATCATAACACTATAGCCAGCTTTATCTATCCTGTAGGATGCTTGATATTTGAGTTACCCTATTGACCTTTTCAATTCAGCATCCAGGGGATCCTCACTCCTCACTGATAGAAAAAGATTGTAGTTGGTTTGACAATTATCAAGTGGCAGTCCGAAACAAGGATCTCTTTCAGAAAATAACGACAGGCCAAACTTGACCTGACTGGTCCGATTTAGAAGTAGTTATCATACTTCAGCTATGCTAGGTGATAAGCTGAAAAGGTACGTTACTCAACCCGAGTTTTATACGCAATAAAGGAAAATTGGGAGATGTAAATCACTCATGTGACAGAGTGTGGGAAAAGATTACAAGACCTGGTGCGAACACTTGATGCAACCACTTAACAGCGTGATTTAGAAGGTGGAAGTAAAGTTTTAATATATTAAAAGATGTAGTACAACTAGTACTAGCAAGTGGCTTTCAAGTATTAACAAATACAGATATGATCCTGCAATTCCAACAAATTAACAGCTCAAATGCCTTCATATACGAAAGGGAATATTGTTGGCTCAAAAACTGTGAGATTTAATTCTGCATAAAATACAACAGTAAACAGACAGAGAAAGGAAAACATGGAAGAATACCACAGATCAACTTGAATATAAATATACATATTGTAAGGACAACCTAAAACATGCAAAACAGAACGAAATCTTGCATGTACGTGAATCTCGTACACTTATCTGATATATACATCATCTAGAAACCAGAAAATGTCAAGACTCGAACCAGAGGCCACAAAGCTTCAGTCATTCATTAAGCCTTTGCTGCTAGCGGCAGGCTTCTTCCGATCATACTTCTGTTAAATAGTAAAGAGGAAGAATTACTTCTTTCTATTGAGGGAAACAAGAGTGCACTGGACAGATATTGATGGCTATAAATTTATTGAAGAAAGGGAAAGATGCGATGCTCTAGAATTTAGGCTGAAGGCAATTATATGGTTAGTATACAACTCTTCAACTATCTCACCTGCTTTCCAAAGCTGAAAGGTACATATTTGTACTTGATCATGTGCATAATTTGACGCTTCATTGTTAGGACGAACAGAACAATCCAGTAACAAAGTAAAATGGGCCAGAAAACAGGTACATCAAACACAGAGAAAAATGTCATCGCAAATGCCACGCAGAAAGCCTTGGTTATGGAGTACCTAAAACCATAGCAACCAGAGCAACTCATGTTTTTAGAACCAGAAACCCATCAATGTTCAGTAGATGACAACTACACATATAAAACTGTTTAACAAGTATCAATCTAGCAAAGCTTGTTCTTCCAAAAATAGGTGCATGACTAGCTAAAAGAAATTGGTCAGTGATATGTGCATGCATCCTAACTTTAACCACAACAAATCCCTAGTTGCATGGTTTGTGATCTCTGTTCTACAACCCCAATCAAGTTTCCCTTTCAACCGGCATACGCAGCTTTAACACGACACATGACTCCACAGTTAGTGTTGCAAAAGGAGGGAGGTTGTCTTCCATATTGATCTGTCACTAGGTGTAAGCAGTATCAGTTAGAGATCATACAATCCAGCTGCAAGTAGGAACGTCAGCTAGCATTAAGGCTATATCAAACAAATATAATCGCCTTGGTGATAATTCATGTAGATACGAGTGGTAGAACAAGAAAAATAGCCAGCGGATCAAAAAAATGCTGAAGACATCTAGTTCTGATGTTACCAAACATAAGGTCACGAAATATTCAAGTGGCAAGAAGGATTGTTATACTACCAGAACTTAAACTCCGGAAGACGACGAATAAAGGGCCTGAACTCATCTGATCCTTTAGTTGGCAATGACGCCCCATCCAAAACTTCGAGCTCTGGATCAACTTTTGGCGACAGAAACCCAATCAACAAATTCAAAATGTAAATTCCAAGGCCATAGGACACAATGTAAAAGCCTTCTGCATAATAAACCCGCAACACGTAAATAGCTGCAGTTGCTGCAGTTCCTAGCCACCTATGTACAGTATGAGGTGTGGATCGATCAAGATAGTACTGAAATGCCCTCGAAAATTCACTTCTCCACTTAGCCAGAGGGGCCACTGTGGAGGTAGTATCGGCCTCAACTCCTTCCATTAACAATTAGATTCTGAACAATCTCCTGCATATAACGAAATTAAATTGAAACCAGATGATTCCACAAACAAAGGTAGAAATTTTTAAAACACCGTAACCCAAAGATCGACTTTTGACACTATCCATCTCATTTTTTCTTACCCAAGCAATAAAAGATCACATCTTTGGAACATCGGCATGAAAAGTTTTGACAATCTAACATGCAATCACTATACCCTAGTCTTCCAAGAAACCAAGCAACACGGAAATATGAATAAATCTACCTGATCGCTTTTAGTACTCTGTGGTCGATACCCACAAATTGTAAGAGTGGATCACAACAAAATGGGAGCACAATAACATAAATTAAAAATTTTACGATTTTGCGAGGCCAAGTAAAGCTGAAAATTAAAGCTAACCTTAAATCATCAAGAGATTTCTTAATTCTTCTTTTTGTTTACTTCAAGAATCGGAGGATTTGTTGGCTTTTGTTCTGTTTTTTCTGTTGTAGTTCGCGGGTTAAAGAAGCAACTCGAGCTCGACTCCGTAGATAGGCGGACTTTTCCGGACCTGACTCAGAACTCGTTGCCCATCAAAACGCGCCCTTCTCCTGCCGTTTTGTGAAAGCTTAGTCCTAGGGGGTTATTTTCACCTTAAGTAGGATGCAACCCAATCCTCCGTCACCATCGTCATCATAATCTAGAATAGGATTGAAAAATTTAATAATACATAGCCATATTTTTATATAATAAAGAGATTATTTTTAATAAACCTATCCATTCAGTACAAATTCTCCTATATCCATAATTTTGTGCCAGTTCTATTCCACGATTTCTGAAACAAAATCGAAGAATTTGATAATACCCAACCTTACTTTTACATAATAAAAAGGTTATTTTCAATAAACCCATCTATTTAGCACAAATTCTCCTATATCCATAATTTTGTGCCAATTCTACTCTATGATCTCATTCATATTTTTTTTGGATAAGATCGTGTGAAACAAGATTAGTATAGAATTATGGATACAAAAGATTTGATCCCGTCTATTCAGTAATAGTAATTACTTGGTTTAGGTTTGAATTTTTAAATTTTTTGATCTAAATTAAATATAATTTAAATATTTAAAATCAAATTAAATTAATTAAATATAATATAATTTATTGATTCAAATCAAATTAATTGATCATAATTAATTAAATTTAAAATTTTTATTAAGTACGACCAATCGAAATTAAATTTAATGTCAATCATACTAAAATTAATTTATGAATATCAAATTAAATCAAACTAATTTACAAATCTTTAATTTAGTTTCACTAAACGATCTACAATTTTATTTACGCAATAAATTATTATTAATCAAAATTTATACTAAATATATTATATTTTAGTAAATGTAAAAATGTTATTTTATTTATACAAAATAAATAAAATGTTAAAAAATAACATACGAAATTTGGCGTCTAATCTAAGGTTGAGGGATAGTCTACTCAGCCTTCAGCCTTCAGCCCTCAACCCTCAACCCCCACGGCATCACATCTCTGGTTCATTTCTTCAATATCTGTAACATTCATAGCAAAATCCCTCCAGATTAGCAGAAGCAGAGATGGGCACGCTTGGCAGAGCAATATACACCGTCGGATTTTGGATTCGTGAGACCGGTCAAGCCCTTGATCGTCTCGGTTGCCGACTCCAGGGCAACTACTACTTTCAAGAGCAATGTAAAGCTCTCATTTTTCATAAACCCTATATCCCAATCTCGTTAAACTTCCCGTATTTTGTTTAACTGGAACTGTTCGTTTGTCTTTATTGTGGTAGATCAGCTGTTTTTTTTTTTTTTTTGTGCTTGTATGTAATTTTTACACGCAGGATTTTCTGGAGTTCAGTGTCTAGTAGATGAGCTTTGACTCCTGTTAACGTGAAGTTTTTGTTAAATGGGGAATGAAATTTGTGTTGTTTTAGTGAAATATGCGATTGTGGCACGTATTGCTATTTCGTGGAAGACAGTGGAGTAGCGTCAATGTGTGAAAGATTTGAGTGTTTATTGCATCTTTTTACTTCTTTCGCGGATTTGGTGTTAGAGAATAAGTGGAAGGAATGTGCGGGTGTTTTTGCCTTGATAGCTAGTTGAAGCATTTTCAATCTCTTGCTGTTCAAAGCTTTGACTTGTCAAGTTCTATCTTTGCTTAATTGCGAATAATCGAATTCAAATTTCATACTATTATCTGCCTTCACCATAGATGCTTGGGACAAGTATAAGAATGGTTTTGTTGGGTCTCTATAGTTTGGACTCTCTTATCACTTTTGCTGATTATTTTTCCTCTTGTTGCTGACATTAGTGTTCGTATCTAATTACAGTGTCCAGACACAGAACTATAATGAACCTTTTTGACAAAGCTCCCTTGGTTGATAAGGATGCATTTGTGGCTCCTAGTGCTTCGATAATCGGGGACGTTCAAGTGGGAAGAGCATCGTCTATTTGGTATGGCTGTGTTCTGAGAGGTAATATTGACAAAACTTTGTACCCTCCACAGTAACTCATTCTTGTGGATGTATCTGATTTGATTTGAAGTGGGGGGAGATATGGATGCCCTTACATGTCACTTGGCCCCAATCTTACTGAAAATACTTATCTTCTACATTCTAATGCTGTAAGGTTAGGATGTATCTGGCAGAATGCAAATGTGCAAAGAATCCCAAGTTCTTTATATTCTTTTGACAGCATGGGTCATGAGAGATTGGCTGGTGCTTTTGAATGTTAGAACTCTAAATTTTTGGTGCAAAAAGTTGTTATCAAGAATTCTCTCGGTATCCTATTAACTCAATTGAATCTAAGAACTATGCCACGTATTTGATTTTTGTTCATTTTGAAAATTGAATTGGGATTTGGTTGCTGAAGTTTAATGTCATGGGTCTTTGTTTGTGCCTAAACTGATCTTTTAACTTCTTTTTTTTTGGCCTTTACATTGGGACTGAACCTTCATCTACCCATTGCTTCTGGAGTTATATTTCTTGCTCCCTGAGGGTGCTTTTTCTCCCTATTTTTCCTTGCTGATCTCCAATAAATTCTCTACTTCTACTTGGTATCTGTCGAGCCCACATCCAAGTGAAGTAGTAGCAGAGACTTGAAACTGCATACATTGTGCTTTGTCTTTGATTTTATTTCTTAGATTCTTTGATTGAAGGTGACTGATCTATATTATCCTGGTAAATGCATACAGTAATCAGTTGTTGATCTGCGAATGTAATTCTTTTAGCTGTAATGTTTGTTATTTTTCTTTGTAGTCATAAAAAGTTTTCTTGGTTTTTAGGTGATGTGAATAGCGTTAGTGTTGGATCTGGCACTAATATACAGGACAACTCCCTAGTGCATGTGGCGAAATCAAATCTAACTGGAAAGGTGCTACCAACAATCATTGGGGACAATGTTACTGTAGGTGAGCAATGAGCAAGGTGATTGCGGTTGATGTTAATCAATCTGGTACATGTTTACCTAATTCGGTCCACATTGATCTGTGTAGGTCATAGTGCTGTTTTACATGGCTGTACTGTTGAGGATGAGGCTTTCATTGGTATGGGGGCAACACTACTTGATGGTGCTGTTGTTGAGAAACATTCCATGGTTGCTGCTGGAGC
>JANZLD010000002.1:1554577-1573872 GCA_026413575.1 Erythroxylum carthagenense | reverse complement strand
CCCCTCCGTCACTGCATCCCCACCAACCCATTCTCCCTCCCTCCAAACTGCCCGACCCACCTACAGTTGCTACCACATCACCATGTCCCTCGGAGGACATAGACTCACCGATGGAAGATCAATTATTGCACACTTCGACACCAGCAATTGCAGTATTGGGGGCCAACATTGCCCCCCCCCCCCCGCAAAGCTCCGTATAACCCATTTTTCTCCTGTTTATTATTTCCATCTTCCTATAGAATTGTCAAGGGGCTTGCGGGAAACGATTCCGACCCATCTTCAAGAACTACTTCCGGATACATAAATCGATGATTGTTGTCCTCGTAGAGACTAGAATCAGTGGAGATAGGGCCCACCAAATAATTCGTAATCTATCACTCTTTTCGGGTAGAAGCTCGTGGGTTTTCAGGTGGCATCTAGCTCTTATGACACTCCAACCTCTGTATTGAAATTCTTCTGGCTCATAGGCAATTTCTTCATGTTCATGTCACCTGGGCGCACACCCCGTTTGACTTCACGGCTATATATGGCAGCCCTACTCCCTCTCTCCAGCATTTCCTCTAGACACATTTAAGAAGCATTGCCCGGGCGACCACCCACCCTGGCTCATTGGTGGTGATTTTAATGCTAAGCTTGACCAAGTCGATTGGCGAGGACGTGCCAGCAACACTACAGTCATTAATCCCCACTTTCGCGACTGTGTCCATTACTGTCATCTTCAGGATCTGGGCTTCATCGGGCCTCGGTTTACTTGGCACCGAGGCCAGACCTTAGCACGATTAGACCGAGCCTTTGGTTCCACCTCCTGGACAGATTCTTTCCCTCACACCATTGTCACTCACCTCCCTTTTTTGAAGTTGGACCATCGGCCACTGCTTGTCTCCATAAACCCCCGTCCTTCTGCTCCTACCTCCCCTCGTCCGTTTCGCTCTCTCTCCGCTTGGTTGACAGACGACACTTTCACCCAAACGGTCAAAAATCACTGGCACCCTCAAATGTCATCCTTCAGCGGAGCCATCCGCTATCTCGATGAGCACCTTCAACCCTAGAACTCCTCTACTTTTGGCAACATATTTTCCCGCAAACGGCGACTCATGTCGCAACTCATGGGTATTAAAAAATCTTTAGAGGAGAGGAATTCCGCTTCCCTTAGAGATCTGGAAGCTTACCTTCAACACGAATTGGAACAGGTCCTTATCCAAGAGGAACTCTATTAGCACCAACAATCCCGAAGCCAGTGACTCAGCCAGGGAGATCGCAACACCAGATACTACCATGCTCTCACCTCTACTAAACGTCGGCAACTTCATTTCACTTCTCTGACCAATGCCTCCGGCATTTCCAGAAACGACCCCGCTACTATTTGGCAATGCGCCCAGACCTTCCTTAAGCAGCTCTATACTGCCGACCCGACCCGTCCTGCTCCGTTCCCGCTGCGAGGATGCTACCCACCCCTCCCCAAACACGCTTCTAGCACATTGGCCCAGCCCCTCCTTCCTGAAGAGATCAAGGTTGCTTTCTTCGCCATGGATCCGAATAAGGCTCCTGGTCATGACGGCTTCACCGCCTTATTTTTCCAAACCCAATGGGACACCCTCGGGCCCTCTCTGATCACATTCCTTCAGCATATTTTCCGACATGAAGTTTGGGACTCTGACCTCAACCGTAGCACCATGATCCTGATACCTAAACTCCCCTCCCCCTCATCCATTACTCAATTCCGACCGATTGCACTGTGCCCTGTCATCTACAAAGCCATCACTAAGGTCATCGTCCTTCGACTTCAACCCTTTTTATCTGACCTTGTCGTTCCCACACAAAGCAGTTTCATCCCGGGACTCCAAATTGTCGATAACATCATTATTGTTCAAGAAATAATCCACACCATGCGTCGGAAAACTGGAAAGAAGGGTCTCATCGCAATGAAGGTGGACCTCGAAAAAGCCTATGACCGTCTCTCTTGGGACTTCATTCACGACACCCTCATAGACACTGGGCTCCCTGGATCATTAATCTCTCTTATCATGAAGTGTGTCTCCTCTGTTTCCATGCAAGTCCAATGGGGAGGGAGTCTTAACGACCCTTTCACCCCCTCCGGGGGAATCCGCCAAGGGGACCCATTATCGCCCTACCTCTTTGTGCTTTGTATGGAACACTTGGGTCACTTAATTACTCAAGCGGTCTCCCAAGGTCGTTGGACTCCCATTCGCCTGGGTCGACAAGGTCCTCCTTTAACGCATCTGTTCTTTGCCGGCGATCTCATTCTCTTTGTTGAAGCTTCTTCTGCTCACACTCGGATCATCTGCGACACGTTAAATCTCTTTTGTAATGCCTCCGAGCTGAAGATCACTTTCGTGAAATCTCGCTGGTACTTTTCCAAAAATGTCCCCCCTTCTGTCGCTCGCCAATTAAGCCGGGAGTTGGGCTTTCAGCAAACTGCCGACTTAGGTCGATACCTCAGGGTCCCCTTACTGCATGAACGGGTTCACAAACGTACATATCAATTCATCCTCGATAAAGTCCAGCACCGCCTGTCAGGCTGGGCCGAACATATGTTATCATTTGCAGGGCATACCACTCTCATCTAGTCTGTTATCTCCGCCCTCCGTACCTACACTATGCAAACGACCCTCCATACCTACACTATGCAAACGACCTGCCTCCCTCGTCGTCTTTGTGATGACCTGGAAAAATTTATGCGTAATTTCTTATGGGGTTCTTCTCCTGGCCAGCGTAAAATTCACCTTGTCAATTGGGATACGGTCTGTCAACCGAAGGAGATGGGTGAACTTGGCATTCGCAAAATTCAAGCAACCATTGACGCACTGCTCACTAAATTAGGCTGGGCCCTTATCTCTGAACCATATGCACTTTGGGTGCTCGCTCTAACTGCTAAATACCACCTCAATCTCACCTCACTACCCCCCACTCTGGATACAGGCGGCGACTTTATGTTATGGCAGACTATAACTACCATCTGGCCCCACGTGTTACAAGGGAGCAAATGGACTCTTGGCGATGGCACTACTGTCAGGTTCTGGCTGGACCCCTAGGTGGACGAATTGGGACCTCTCATTGCGCACGCACTTGCGGACCCACCCACATCAGTCCTCGACCACCGCGTCGCACATTATGTGGACCCTTCAGGTAATTGGAGTTGGAATGACTTTCAATTTTTACTTCCTCACACGGTCAGTTTTTTCATTGCAGGTATTCTACCGCCCCAACCCCCCATGTACTAGACCAGCTGACTTAGGAGAGATCGGGCACCGGCCGGTTCACGACAGCTTCAGCTTACTCCATGATTATGGACCACCCCCTTACTGACAATGGGCACTCCTGGCAGACTATTTGGCGCTGGGCGGGCCCTCACCGCATTCGTTCCTTTCTGTGGCTCCTTGCCCAAGACCGCCTCCTGACCAACTGCCATCGTCTACACCGTCACCTAACCTCTTCAGCGGACTGTCCCCGCTGTCAAGCGGAGGAAACCTCCATTCACGTCATGCGAGACTGTCCCAGAGCACGCAGTCTTTGGCACACCTTTCCACTCCAGCTCATCTCTTCGGACTTTTTCTCGCAGCACAGTCATGACTGGCTCCACACTAATCTTCAACAGCACCGCCAGGTTCACGGTCTGCCCTAGGCTAGTATCTTTAGGGTTGCCTGTTGGTTTCTATGGACTTGGCGGAATAAAGCAGTTTTTGACACTCCCGATTTCTGGCCGCCTTCACCCACTACCAGCATTCTAGATTATGTTGCCCAGATATAGCGAGCCACTACCACTTTATCCTGTGCCATTCTTGGCCTCCACTCCAGGCACGAGCGCCTCATTGGATGGTCCCACCCATCACCTGGCTGGGTCACGCTCAATACAGACGAAGCCTGCAAGTGCTCCCCTACTTCCGCCTTGGCAGGAGGACTTATCCGCGACAGCACTGGGCATTGGAAGGGTGGTTTTGTTCAGAATCTAGGATGGTGCTCCCCTCTTGCAGCAGAACTCTGGGGCGTCTTATCCGGGCTCAACCTAGCCTGGGAACTTGGTTATCGCCCGGTGGCATTGGACATCGAATCTCTAGCGGTGGTTCACCTCATTTCAGACTCCACCCAGCGCACTTCCTCACTGAACCCACTCATTACTAGCATTAATGAACTCCTCAACCGCAATTGGGTCATCCGCATTCGTCACATCTATCGGGAGGGCAATCGGTATACTAACTGGCTCGCTTATTTTGCGGTTTCTTGTAACTTAGGACTCACTACTTTTGTTAATGCCCCCTTCGGGTGTCTCCCCATCCTCTTTGAGGACAGTGTTAAGATTAGATTTCGTAGATTAATTCCGTAAGTCGAACTGATCCTTCGTTTAATTTTTTTTTTAAAAAAAGCAGCTTCGTAAATGTCAAATTTTGTATACAACCATCTGTTGATACCTTCATTGAGTTCCGTGTTGGAAAAAATGCTAGAGATGTAGGTTTTTACGTACACTAGACAAATCTAGTTCGGTACGACTTAGAATCGACAAGTCTAGTTCGGTACGATTCAGAATTTTAAGTGTCAGACTCGATTCGAGACACATCATGTGGAAGAGTTTCACTTTTACATACCCATGCTTTTAGTTTTACACAAGTTGCTTTGCTTTGTCCCAACTCCTCAGCAAGTTGGCGATTAAAAACATAAAAGCAATGGTGATGTACGATCTCATAGCAATCCATTATTGCTGTATCAGAATCTTACGTTCAAAAAGGTAAATCCAAGGATGCGAGTCTTCCTCCGTGATTTAAGCTGTGGTCTCGTCATCAAGACCTCGACAAAACAAAGTTCGTCATGCGTGGCGCTTGCCCTCTAAAATCGAATCCATTGGGTGGGAGGGTTTCTTGTACTCTTGTCTTTGTCCTTTTCCAAGTTATTCTATTGCCATAAATCCGTCGAATCACGTCTTCAACCAGTGGGACGACAGGATCACTCAACCAGCGTCTAGTGAGCGCCGTCTAGGCTATGACTCCTCACCGACTCTTTGATTCGTTACCAATGATGATGGAGTGCATGTTAGTTCTCGATATTCATCAACCATTGGTTACGGAATCTTTGGAGATAATCTAGTAAAGTGCGCACGTAAGAGCCGTTGATGAATGGTGGGTACCAAACAAAAGTTGATATCTATGGCCCATGCGCCGAAAAACATGTTCGTACAACTATGGATGGAGGTGATAAGAAAGTTGATAAAGGAGCAGAGTTTTGAATCATCTTCGCATTTTCTATGGCCATTTTTTGTAGCCAAAAGTGACGAATTACTCATAATATTTTTTTAAAATTTAATTAAAATTTATTGTTATTTATAATATATCGTTAATCTTATCAAAATAATATTAATAAAATTTTAAATCTTAATATAATTAATTTTTTTAAATAATTTTTAGTATATTCATTATTAATAAAAAATTGTTTGATTGAGTTTTTAGTTTCTATTTCTTTCCATTGTCAAAATTTATGAAAAACAAAAAAAGTGATTTTTGTTTTTTATTAATTAAATATATATTATTTAATATATCAATTATTAATAAAAATTATGATTAATTTAATTTAATATTATATAATAAAGATTATAAATTATTTTCATTTTATTTAACAATTTATTATTATTTTAATTGAATTTAATTTTTATAATTAAATTTAAATTAAAAATATCTTGAAAAATATAAAAGTTTTAACTAAATTTTGTTTTAATATTTCAAATAAAATTTAATTATAATAAATAAAATACTTTTATTAAAAATTACTTTAATCACTTCGACTCTTCTCTTTGCTATCCATCGCAAGCTTCGTGCGGCTTGTCGGGTCAGGACAGTGCTCCGTGATCGTCTGATGTGACGACACATGAAACATCGTCTCGTGATCTAGTTAGTATTCATTTACATAACATGGCCTTAACTGCTTCGAAATGATCCACGAGCATTATGATCTCTTTGGACAAGAAGCACCAAGCTCTTGTTGCTCTTTCAGTTGTTTATCAATAATGTGCACCAACACAAGTTTCGATAGAAACGAAGTAGAACGTTGTTGTTAGCCTGTTTGCAGTTAGGACTCAACAAGAAGTTACTTATCTCTGACTTAAAATTAAACCGGAACTGTATTTATTATTATAAAATATTAAAATCAGTTAAATATTAATAAAAATTAAAAATTAAAAATAGAATTAAAATAGACTATTCTTATTTATCGAATAATTTAAAATTTAATTAAAAAAGAGATTATTAAATAAAAATTAATTAGATTTATTTTAATTTATAAAAATTGTCTGATTAGTTATTAAACTAATTGATTTTTAAAAACAAAACTTTTAAAATAAATCAAATTGAAAATTAAAAATTGAACAAAAAATTGATCGATTCAATATTTTTAGAGTCAAATTATCTCATTAATTACAAACTTTACCCTAATTAACAAAAAATCCTAATTAATCATTGTAATTAAACTATAATAGAGGTTTATTGAGAAATTATCATAAACTTTTACCACTACTATGTCTTATTAATAAATTGTGTCTTCATGTTGTTATTCCTAACAATTACACAATTCCAAATAAATAAATAAAATCAAATAGCTATAGTAATTTTAGATTTTAATAATAGTAAACTAAATCAAATAAAAACAGTCTTTTAAGATTGGAGATTTTTTATGGGTAAATTCAAAACCAAACTCAACAAAAAAATTTGCTTTTTGAGTTTGATATAAAATTCGATCGAACTGAAAATTTTGAGCTTGAAATCGATTAAGGTTGAACTACCCAAATTCTAATGGAATAAAATTCAAATATGATTTAATATATATTTTTAATTTTAAAATTTGATTTATTGAAATGGATATTAAAATTTTTTGACTTTCGAGCTTAATCTAAAGTCTAATTTACCCGGGGTTGGACAAGTTCATGTAAATTGTAATTAATGAGTGATTGATATTAAATAGATCAAATGTGTTAAATTTTGTATTTAACTTATTATAATATTATGTCGGCTAATGATAAGTAAAAGATTTAGAAAAATAAATAAACGAGGGGTAAATTGGGGATAGTGGATTTGAAGGGTGTGTCTATAAAATGCAGCAAGCAGAAACCAAAGTGAAAGGGCAAGGCCACTAAAGAGAGCACAAGTCCTAATAGAAAGACCCAAAGGCCAACAACATGGTTGCTGAAGCCTTGCCAATGACCGGAGATATTGCTCCTCCGCCGTCTACTACTACTCCGGTCATTACGGGCCTTCAGCCGGCTGCACTCATCGATCACGTAGCTCCTGTCAATTCATCGTTGCTTGATCAAATTCCTGGTGACCGTGGCGGTTCTATCCCGGTATGGGATTTCTGACCTCTTTGTTTGATGAGCTAGGTTTTTGCTGAATTCCGTCGAGTTTTATTTGATTATGGCTGCTTAGGTGCTTGTGGGTATGCGTTAGTTTGCTCTGTTTTTATGCGTGCATTCTGTGTGTCTCATCAAGATCGTACGTCATTATCGGTATGTTTTCACTTACTAGTCCGTTTGGTTGAAATTTCATTTTATTTTGCTTTTCTTTTCCTAGATTCACGTGGGGTCAAATTGCTTACCCTAAAAGTGGCATCTTTAATTGTTTTTGCCTTTCTGGGTAACTTCTGTACTTAAAGCGACTTCTCTTCTTTTGTATAAGCCGATTGGCTTCTGAGATTGATTTTGCAGTTTTTTATTGATCTACTTTTGCATCATTAATGGTGTTTAATGCTTGGTACTAATTATAAAGTATTAGAATTATTGAATGCACACTAGTGACAGAGCATCTCTGAATCACGTAAAAAAAAAAAAAAAAGAATTGCAGCTTACTAATCAACTTCTTATTTTTGACTGAAAGCTTTTTCCTGTGATAATGGGTATGCAGGTGATTTTTTTGGTATTACGACAAGATAATTTTATTTATTGTTAATGGTTTTGGATTTTGTAGGTCGAGTTTCAACAACTTGAGGACATACTAAGGAAGGTGACATCTCCTTTGAAGACAATTGCTGGTGGCAGTGTGGCTAATACCATCCGAGGATTGAGTGCTGGCTTTGGAGTCTCATGCGGTATCATTGGTGCTTGTGGCGATGATGTTCAAGGCAAGTGGTTTGTCGATAACATGAGCCGTAATGGGGTGAACCTATCAAAATTAAAGTGTAAGAGGGGACACACTGCTCAGGTGATCCTATTGCCACATAGTTTTTCAGTTTCCGTCTAAACCATTTCTTATCTTTGTTGTTATCTGGTTCTCTAGCACTTAAATTTTAAGGTTACTGTCTGCTACAGTGTGTTTGTCTGGTTGATGAACTTGGTCACCGTACAATGCGTCCCTGCCTCTCAAGTGCTGTCAAAGTACAGGTGCTTACTGTTTGATTACTTCCTTGTTTATTTTATTTTAAAGATTTTTTAAATTAATTTTGAGATTGAGTTAACCTTTCCATTCGGGGCTTACCAAGTTTCTGCTCTTATCCCTTCAGGCTGACGAGCTGACAAGGGAGGATATCAAGGGTTCCGAGGTTGAGGATCTTAAGCTGTGATTGAATTTTCTGTATCCATGGTGCTTGTTTTCAAGTGTTGTTTTTCATGTTCTAGGGCTTGATGTGTTGAGTTCAATTACAGAAAATCTGGTTGAATTTAGTTTGGCCTCAAGCCACAGAAAGTTAAAAAATATTCCATCATATTCTTGATGATTGATTTTTGTTCGGCATACTAAATGGTTAGTGAATTTTGTGCCAGTGGTTAGTACTTAGATATGGGATATACAACTTGAAAGTTATCCAAGCAGCTATTCAGATAGCAAAGCAAGAGGGTGTCCTGGTCTCAATGGATTTGGCCAGTTTTGAGGTAGACATCCGTCAGTCTTTCTAACTTTAATTTTTATTTTGTTCAGAAATTATTCAATATCTTCTGATGTTTTTCCTTTGTAAGTTTGGTAACAGATGGAGTCAATGACAAAACTTAACCATTACAATTTTCTTTTCTTCATTTTATTGTGAATTATCTGGAAGTACCAGTGTACCAAAACACAATTTGCATGCTTGAAGAAAAATGTCATTTTCTTATAGAGACGGTGTATTCCTTAAGCTAATTATTTTGTACAATCGCAGATTTCAAAGCCAGCTTTCTGGCATGATATATTTACTTAAGTATTTTATCATTTACCAGATGGTTCGGGACTCAAGATCGCTCCTTCTACAATTACTGGAGTCACGGAACATAGACCTCTGCTTTGCTAATGAAGATGAAGCAAGGGAGCTGCTTAGGTACTATTGTTTGATCTCTTTCTTCGCTTATCAAATTGTGGCCACAGAGATTTATATGTTATTTACTCATTTCTCTTTCTTTTAATCTTTTCCTGATAGTGGTTGCTGATCTCTCTTTAAAATGGCTATAGCGGTGAACAGGGGGCTAAGGGGGCTGACCCTGAGGCTGCAGTAGAATTCTTGGCTAAACACTGCACATGGGCAGTAGTGACTTTAGGTCCTAATGGGTGCATTGCAAAACATGGAGAGAAGGTTAGTATCTATATGGGAATTTGTTTGCTAGAAAGGCTGCAAACTTGCTGACAACCAAAATGTCATCTGTCAAGCTCCTTAGGCTTCTACCTTGGCCACTCTTTCCCAATTGGAAATTACACATGCTTGCCATTAAGTTCGTTATGCCATCTGGGTATAGAAAAATGATATGAACATTGTTTCACAGAACGTACTATTTGTCGTCGTTGCACTTCTCTCATGTCTGCTTGTCTATGTATTGTCTTGTCATTGGTATTCACTCAACATGGCAGATTGTTCGAGTTCCTGCAATTGGGGAAGCGAGGGCAGTTGATGCTACTGGAGCAGGAGATCTCTTTGCAAGTGGATTTTTGTATGGACTTGTGAAGAAATTTACATTAGAGGAATGCTGCAAAGTAGGCGTATGTGCTGGGGGGTCCGTAATTCGTTCACTTGGGGGTGAAGTGACCCCTGAGAATTGGCTATGGATGCGCAAACAGATGGAGATCAAGGGTCTCCCAGTTCCTCCCATCCGGAATTGATTCTATTCACTGTCAAATATATATATTGTTTAACCATGTCATTCTTGTACTTCTATTTTTAGATAGAACTAGCAGTGGCCGTTCCATTTTGGAGCCAATTAATGGTGATGATTCTTCCACAAAATAGAACATGGAGACATTCATGCTTGATAAGGAGCTTGTATTCATTGATCTCAAATTTATAGTTGCCTCAATATTTCAGAATCCAAAAATAGGAACTGAACTGAAGAAGACATCCAACTGGGCCGACTTAAGTTAAAAGACAATGTTATAACTTCAAATGTAACATAACCTTATCAGACGTTCATAATTCGATAATAAAAGTTATGAGGTATAATCTTTAATCTTTTAACCATGATCATACTGGTCCAGGCAAAGTTTCCATGAAAGCAAAAGCCCTCTGTTCGAAAGCACCCATTGTATTATAATCTCAGGAATGGATGCATGTTGATTCAGTATAGCTTGTTCCCAACCCTGGACTATATCAGATCAATTCCACCAGGAAAAGCATGTATTACTATGCCAGAAGCTAGAATCAAAGATTCAATTTGTTTGCCAGCTGATGTGACAAAGTTTAAATTAAGGAGAGAAAACAAATACCGCAAAAATAACCAGACTTTTGTTTTCCAACTAAAAATTGCCAACATATAGCAGAAAACATCATCTAGAACTAGGGACATGGATGAGATCCATATGTTTGGATTCTCACAGCTCCATGGGAGCTACACCCAGATCAGCAGGACCCTGATCAGTACTTGCACCCTGTCCTGCAGCAGCAGCATCACCCTGCTCAGCAGTAGCATCTGGCTCCCCAGCTGGACCCTCTTCTGCTTTTACAATCTCAAACGCATCAATCAACTTTTGTACAGTTTCTTGATCTAGTATATGAAATGCCTCCCCAACTCCCACGACAGCAACTGTACAGATGGAGCTCTTCAGTGTTTCTCCTTGCAAGGTTTCCCTGACAGCGATGAGAGCATCCTTGATCAGATCATCCCGTGAAGAGTCCACAAAGTTCTCAAATCTGCGCTCCAAGTATGTTTTTGCTGCTTGTGAGCGGGATCCTATGGCAAAAGCTTGATATTCAAAGTAGTTCCCACTTGGGCAATTGTAGTAGAGGTGAGCTCCAGATTCGTCTAGGCCAGCCACTAGCAGGCCAACACCATAAGGCCGTTTCCATGATCGTTGGGTGCACACCTGCCAATCAAATGTATTACATCCAAAGATGACTCGACCTTATCTTTACACAATTTAGAACATTTTCAACTGGTTAGTTTCATAAAATTCCTCATGGACAATCCCAGATCAAAATACTGAATAATTTACATTCTAATCATCAACATAGGCAACTATTAAAGATGATAGCTAACTCAAAATAAACATATATAAAAGAGAGTGATAGACATTTTGATTCGTAGTTCATGATTTATCTCCTAATTGCATAAAGTTTCTAACCATACTACTGTTACTAAACAAATAACTTAAATTCAGAAAACAAATACATTTTGGTAAGCAAGTAAAAACGTTGTGTTTCAAACAACTGTTTTGCAGACAAGAAAGGTTGCAGACCCCTAAAATCGACAGGAAGTGTCAAATAAGAAAGCTGCATTAAGAATTTCTAATGTCAATTAGAAGCCCACCCAAAAGCTCTATATGTACTACTAACAGCATTAACCGCCTGGAGGTAGCAATCGACTTGGATTTTGAATTCCAAATTCATATCGAAGTTCCCATTTCTGTAACCCCTCATTTCCTAATTCCTCAATTACAGACTTCACACAACATTAAAGAATATCCAATTTAATCCCAAACTCTAACTACTCAAAGCAAAACCCTAACCCCTTCAAATCCCAGAAACAAAAAGAAGATAAATTAGGGTTTGAGTAGCGAAACCTGAGCCTTGTCAGCGAGTTGAACCACGAGGCGACCAACAGGAAGCGGCGACTCGTAGGTATAACTATAATTGATACATTCGGACCGCATATAACGAGACAAAACACGGCCATCAGCGGTGAGACCGGCGATGGCGACGCCGATGTGATCGTCGACCTTAAAGATCTTACGCTGGTGAGAGGAGAGTTCGGAATTGGCCTTGTTGACGCACGCGAGAACCACGTGGGTCTTGGATCGCAGGCCGATAGCGGCGGAGCCCTGCTTCACGGCCTCCATGGCGTACTCCACCTGAAAGAGCCTCCCGGCGGGGCTCCACGTGGTCACGTCTGTATCGTACTGGTTTCTGAACATTGTCTTCTTATTCTCTTTCTCTCACAATACGTCAGCTTCACCCGAGCAACTCCACGAAATGAATTGGTCTGTCTTTAAGAGAAAGGTCTTCTCTTTAAGCTCAAGCTTTCACTACGGTGACTTGTTGCAGAGGTCAGAAGAAAGTGACCCAGAGGATACGGGTTTTCGGGTTCTGGGTAGATTGCCATCAGACTTGATTAGATACTGAGCCTGTCTTGCAGACCCAGGCCCAAAAAGAAGGTGAAGGTCTTGTTGCGTGAGGATGAGATTATCTCGTTTAAATTTTCAGATGGAAAGGAGCCAAATGATATCCTTGAGCAAGGGCTTTGGTGTTAGAAACTTTTGTATTATTTCTGTATAATACTTTCTGATCTGATGATGATTTGCTTGGACTTGATTTTGCAGAGATGGAAGACTTGCAAGAAAGTAAAAAAAATGCACAGAGTTTACTTGATTCGATAGCACAAAGCTATCTACGTCTAAGGGTCAATCACACACACACTGGATATTATTAGGATCAAAGGAAAAAATACAAGAGATTGAATATTTAAAACACCTATAAGAGTTTTTTTTTCCCCAAAAGCTCTCTAGTATTCATTGTAATGTACTCTAGCAAACTCTATTTTCTCACTTGAATTACAAAATGTAAACTCAATGAATTGATTGTATATTGTTTTTTTTTTTCTTATATCTGAATGCTTGAGACTTGGCTATTTATAATTGTTGTAGTTGATCTGCTACATTCGGATGTATTGGACTGAGTCAACATATGCTAGCCTTGTCCATGTGACTTTAATTAAAGACTCTCTTTAATTATCTTGTTCTTTCTCAAGCTTTTGACTGGGTCCACGCATATACTCATGCTTGTTGAAAAGCCTTTATTCTTTTAAATGGCTCTCACCAGACTATTATCTCCAAATGAAGTGTAGCGTTTAATTAAGTAAATCCCTTGTGCTATGCGTTTTGAGGCTGATGGATGAGTTTGCGTTTTGAGTAAAAACTTGTCTCTATACTTTGCGTTTTGGTTGCTCCACGTGTGTCCGAAACATAAGTGAAGCTTAGCTCAAAATCTTCAAACAACTTAGAACATTCGAGAGTCTCTTCTTTTTGTAAGCTTCAGATACTTTCTCCTTTCTTCTTCGTTTCTTCCAGCTGTGCTCTTGATCTGTAGTGTTTCTGTGTAGATTTATGAAGAATCTTTTGTGTTTCTTCACATTTTTCCCTCCTTCTTCATAAACCCTCACTCAATCTTTCGATTCGTGGTCAATTTCTGAAATTCGAAACCCTAGAAAAATTCAAATCCCTAATTTTTCTTCCAATGTTGTGAGATCGACGAGTAAATCCTTTTTTTTCTGTCAAGTTCATTTATTTGTAGAAACTCTCTATAGAAAATGAACTTCTTTATTGGAATAACTTTGTTCCAAAGTATGATGGGTTTTGTTCTCCTCTTATTTTTTTCAGGTCAACTTCTCCGATGTTGACCTTATCTCTGATGAAGTGGAGTCGGACGTCTATGTGCTTCGATCTCTCGTGTAAGACTGGGTCCTTACTGAGGTAAATTGCACTCTGATTGTTTGTGTGTATAGTTGCCTCTGTTATTGGTACTTTGATTTCTAATAGTAGTCCCTTAAGCCATATTAGCTCCTTTAGGCCTTCTGTGATTGCGTAAAATTCTGCTTCTGTTGTAGATAGTGACACCACTGCTTGCTGTTGCACTTTCCAGCTTATTATGTTACTTGATAGTGTAAAATAGTATGTTGATAAAGATTTGCGTGTGTTCTTGTCTGCTGCATAATCTGCATCTATATAGCCATTTAAATTCATATGTTTATGTATTTCTAAGTTACGCTTAGAAAAACATAGTCCATGGTTTAGGCCCCCTTAAGATATTTGAGTACTATCTTAAAACCAGATCAATGATCTAGACCTAGATTAGACATGAATCTGCTAAGTAGGCTGATTGCATGTGCTAAGTCAGGCCTATTACAAATCATAATGTACATGATACAACCTATACCCACATCATAAGGATATTTATGCATGTGTTCCTTCTTTGCTTCTGTTGCTGGACTTTTATCAGCTGTCAGTTGTAAGTGTGTGGCAATTGGAGCAGGACTTGGTTTAGAGTCTTCCATGTTGAACTTGCATAGGACCTTCCTAATGTAATCACTTTGTATCAACCATAGTTTCCCTTCAGCCTCATTCCTTATGATCTGCATTCCCAATAGCTTCTTAGCTCTCCTTAGGTCTTTCATGTCAAAATTCTTCTTCAAAGCATCTTTTACTTCTTGAATTTTCTTCATCAGCTTTCCTATGATGATTAAATCATCAACATATACCAGCATATAGACCACTTCCTCTTTCTCCAAGTCTTTGTAGTATAGACAGTAATCATAGGCACTCCTTTTGAACCTTAGTTCTGTCACCACCTCATGGAACTTCTTGTTCCATTGCCTAGGGGCTTGCTTTAGGCCGTATAGTGATTTCTCTAGCAAACACACATCATCTGATTTCTGCTTATCTATGAAGCCAATAGGTTGCTTCGTGTAGATGGTTTCCACTAGTATTCCATATAGGAAGGCTGTCCTCTCATCCATCTGATGTATATCCCAATCATTTAATGTTGCTAGAGTCAAAATTATCCTTACTGTTTTAAACTTGACCACTGGAGAAAAAATTTCCTTGTAGTCTACACCTTCCCTTTGCCTGAAGCCTTTTGTAACTAGTCTTACCTTGTAGGTCTTCGGGTCAGCTTCTGTTACTCCATCCTTGAGTTTAAAAATCCACTTGCATTCAATCACCTTAGCATTAGGTAGCTTGGGAACTAGCTTCCAAGTCTCATTCTTCATTAGAAAAGAGTATTCACTTTGGCAAGCATTTTTCCACTGATCTGCATCAGTTCTCTTCATAGCCTCCTCAAAAAATTTTGGTGCTTCAGATTCCATAGATTCTGCAACTAAACAAGAATATTCAATGAGTTTAGTGTCAAAATACCTTCTGTTAGGTATTACCTGCCTTGGTTCTCTATCTCTAACTAGTTGATAGTCTTGTAGAGGTGTTTGAGCTTCAGCTGCTGTTTCTTCTTGTTCTGTTCCCTCCTGAGGGTTAGAACTTGAGTCCATTGATTCTTCTACTGTTTCTCTAGGCTGTTCAGCAGCTGGTTCTGTTTCTTCTCCCTCATATGTGGAGGGTGGGACATAAAAGGGAGTCAAGCTGTTGTTTGATCCCAGCTGCTATAGGACACTTTCTTGAACCTGCATTCCTCTATCTTTCTTCTTCAACAATGGGAATTCAGTTTTCCTGAACACCACATCTTTGCTTATTTGAGTTTTGTGAACTCCTGGCTGTAGGATTAGAACTTTATACCCTTTTGTGCCTTCAAGATATCCTAGAAACACTCCTTTGATGGCTCTAGGTTCTAACTTTCCTTCTGTTTGATGGATGTAGGCATTGCATCCAAAAGGTCTTAGGTTAGTCAAATTTGGTTTAGTTCTAGTCCATACTTCTTCAGGAGTTTGGTACTTATTAGTTGATGTAGGCAGTCTGTTAATTAGGTATGCTGCTGTCTTTATGGCTTCTCCCCACAGTGCTTGGGATAGGCCTAAAGACAATAGCATGCACCTTGTCTTCTCTAGGAGTGTCCTGTTCAGCCTTTTTGCTACTCCATTCTGTTGAGGGGTAGCTTTAACTGTTCTGTGCCTTTGAATCCCTTTCCTTTCACAGTAGTCATCAAACTCCTTGTTGTAGAACTCCAAGCCATTATCTGTCCTTAAGCACTTCAGCCTTTTTCTTGTTTGGTTCTCCATCAGTGTATGCCACTTGATGAATACTTCTAGAGCTTCATCTTTAGACTTTAGGAGATAGATCTAGCATTTTCTGGATCTTTCATAAATGATTGACGTGAAGTATCTCTTTCCTCCCATGGTTTGAGTCTGTGCTGGCCCTCATAAGTCATCGTGAGCATACTCCATGTTGCTGGTGGCTCTTCTTGCAATTTTTGGGAAAGGAGTTCTGTGATGTTTCCCTAGGATACATCCTTTATAGAACTCAATTCTCTTCACAGTAGCATTAGGCAACAACCCTTGTTGTTCAAGGTGCTTCAAACTTTTGTTTTCTGCATGTCCTAATCTTGCATGCCATAGGAATGTTGAGTTCAGCTTCTTTTCTTCTACTGTTAGGTTGATTTCTGTGATTCCTACAACATAGTATAGGCCTCCTCTCTCAATTGCCTTTATAACCACCTTTCCATCCTTTATGATTTCTCTCAAGCCATCTTTGGATCTGATCTTGTATCCTTGCTTGTCAAAAACACTTTCGGATAGGAAATTCCTTCTAATTCCAGGGACATATCTCACATTGCTCAATGTCCTTCTCTTTCCGTCATGCATCTTGATGGAAACATTGCCAATGCCCTTGATATCCTGCTTCCCTGCATCTGCCATCCTCACCTTAGCTGACAAGTTCTCAAATGTAGAAAACCACTCCTTGTGGGAAGTAACATGCATTATATAGCCTGAATCTATAATCCAGTCTGTAGTTGGCTCTTCTTCTTCAGCTGTCAATGCAAGAATTTCATCTTCTCTTGTTTCTTTAAGGTTTTCAACATTTCCGGCAGCAGCCTTCTCTTCTTCTTTATCCTTCTTTTTCTTCCTGCAATCTCTAACAAAATGACCAATTTTATCATAGTAAAAACATTTCTTACCTTTAGCTTTACCTTTTTTCTTGTCATTATCAGTCTTCTTCTGTTTGCCCTTTCCTTTAGTTTTCTGCCCACCTTTCTTTAAGCCATGTTGAGTTAGTTTATTCTTCGGATTTGTTGTCCAAGAACATCACTTCTAGTTCCATTTTGAAGTGATTGTTATCTATCACTTCCTCCATCAAAGAGTCAAGAACCCTCTTTACTGTTAGAGCATCACCACTAGCATGCTTCGCCACTTTTCTGAATGCATTATACTCTTATGGTAGAGATTTTAGAATCACCACTACTTGGTGTTCTTCAGAAATAATCTCTCTAGTAGCTTCAAGATCTTGAATTAATTTGAAAAAGTAATCTAGATTATCTTCTAGAGTTACTGTTGTATTCATCTTGAAGTTGGCAAGAATGTGCAGCAATGTCATCTTATTTGGTAAGCATTTTCTGGAATAAATTTCATCTAATTTATCCCACAGAAGCTTTGCAGTGTTGCAATCTTTCACCTTTCTGATGACAATTGGTGAAAGATGCAACATTAGCTTACAATGTGCTTATCTTGCCTTCTTGAGATTCTTCACAGGATCTTGCTCATCTTCATATGTAGCATCTATGGCTCCAAAGTACTCATAGGATTCAAGGAGGGCTTTCATCTGTAATTTTCAGATTGCAAAATCCTCCTTTCTAGTGAATACTTCCATCTCCTTTCCCACCATCTTGTAGGATCTTTGTAAAGACTTTATGTTTGAGCTTTCTTTGATGGATTCTTGGCCGGTGAATGTAGACAGAAACTTTAAAATGGCTCTGATGCCAATCTGTTAGAAACTTTTGTATTATTTCTGTATAATACTTTCTGATATGATGATGATTTGCTTAGACTTGATTTTGCAGAGATGGAAGACTTGCAAGAAAATAAAGAAAATGCACAGAGTTTACTTGGTTTGATAGCACAAAGCTATCTACATCCAAGGGCCAATCACACACACACTGGATGTTATTAGGATCAAACGAGAAAATACAAGAGATTGAGTGTTAAAAAACCTGCAAGAGTTTTGCCCAAAAACTCTCTAGTACCCACTGTAATGTACTCTAGCACTCTCTATTTCCTCACTTGAATTACAGAATGTAAACTCAATGAATTGATTGTATATTGGTATTTTTCTTATATCTGAATGCTTGAGACTTGGCTATTTATAATTGTTGAAGTTGATCTGCTACCTTCGGATGTATTGGACTGAGTCAACATATGCTAGCCTTGTCCACGTGACTTTAATTAAAGACTCTCTTTAATTATCTTGTTCTTTCTCAAGCTTTTGACTGGGTCCACACATATACTCATGCTTGTCCACGTGATTCACTTGAAAAGCCTTTATTCTTTTAAATGACTCTCACCAGATTATTATCTCTAAATGAGGTGTAGCGATAATAGTCTGGTGAGAGCCATTTAAAGAACTTCCACGAAGAGAATAGGTTATGCAAAAATATGTATAGAGATTCAGAAATCCACCTTCCTATCAGATACTCTCTATGTTATGTGCCTAGGGGATAATGGGGAATTCGAGAAGAAGGAAACAGCTATACTTTCCTTTGGAAACTTAGTAACTCTACTAAAGTGCAGCACCCCACAAGGAGGAAATTCTAAACTGGCGAGCAATAGGAATTTTTGGGGACTGATTCCACTACACACTATCCAGAAGAATCAAACAAACATCCGGAAGCTTCGACTCATAGAGGGTTGCTAATGAATCCATTCTACAACCTAAATTGATGGCTGAAGGTGATATAGGCAGTCATACTATTTCTAAGACTAATGTTGCTGAACATAACTGTGTGAGCATTGAAGACAATTTACCAATTGCTAGGGAGAAGACTAACCAAGAACAAGTTGATTCACACATATCAGAAGCTCCTATACAACACTCTTTGTGCAGAATGAACTCCTTAGATAAAGAGGAAGTCATATCCTCTTCTACCAATTCTTCGAATAATCCTTCAATTATACAGACTAGCAATACTAAATTGGATTATTTTTAAAATGTCACTGGCAAGAAATCTCTAAGAAGTGGGAGGAGAAAGGGTGCTAAAGGTAAAAATTGACCTATATGATAGTTTTAATATGGAATGTAATGTTGGGCCAATGGTGGTTGACAAATTAAATTCTTTTATGTTTTGATAATAATAGAATGTATAGAATTGGTTAAGAAATTATTTCAGGTGATTTGGAGTGAAATTTAAATTTGTGCAAAATCAAGACAGCATTAATCTTCTATGGGCAAGAGATAAACCATTGTGAAATCAAGATGGAAATTATC
>JANZLD010000002.1:1530156-1543917 GCA_026413575.1 Erythroxylum carthagenense | reverse complement strand
AGTTTAATTAAAAAAGATATTGTTAAATAAAAAATGATCGATTTATTTTAGTTTATAAAAAATCATTAATTTACAAAAATTGATCGGTTTTTAACAACAAGAGTATTGAGTAAACTAAACCGAAAAATTGAAAATTGAATCGAAAAAATTTTACTGTTTAAAGTTTTTATAGTTGAATCGGCTAAACCAATTAGATTTTTTAGTCATTACTTAAAACGAAACATAGTTTTCAAATGTAGTATTTTACCTTTTTTTTTAGCGAAAATAACAAGGTTAGGAAATTAAAATTAAAATTAGAATTTCTTTGGTATTGTCTCCTCCTAGAAAACAAGATCACCCACAATTAAGCCAATGTAAATTAATATTAAATTATTTAATGAATCATTAAGTATTATTCTATTATATAGTATAATATTTTATTCTATATTATATTGCACAACGAGTAAGTAAGGCCA
Source organism: Erythroxylum carthagenense (assembly GCA_026413575.1). Lineage (NCBI taxonomy): Eukaryota > Viridiplantae > Streptophyta > Magnoliopsida > Malpighiales > Erythroxylaceae > Erythroxylum > Erythroxylum carthagenense. The sequence continues at coordinate 1,543,462 of JANZLD010000002.1, read as the reverse complement.
AAGGAAAAGACGACAAAACCACAATTGCTTCCCCAGGGCCGAGACCACCCCTAATACAATCGCTCCTTTCCTCAAATACCCCTACCAATCTAGTGCCAATACGTGACAGCTTGACACGTGGATAATTCCCGAGTACACGACAATAGAGAAATCTTAAATCCTGCGATCCCCAGTTCTCGGTTTAACCGGTTCGGCCGGTCGCACATTTGAAGCCGCCGAGCAACGAAATTACCGACCATAAACCAATAACGGACAGTTAAGACAGAGAATTAACAACGCAACCCCACACGACAGAGTACATTGTTGTCTCTCATTTCCGCGTATTCTTCTTCTCATTTTCTCGTTCAATTTCTCTTTCTCTTCCCTCTCTCTGATGCTGAACTGTTCTCTGTAGAGAGAGAGGTAGAGAGAGAGAGAGTAAAAGAAAGGAACAGGACAGAGAGAGGTTTAAGAAAACGGTGTGAACACTTGCAGTGTCCTTTGTGTCTCTCTGGTCCTTCAGTCACTATCTTTCAATGGAGTTTCAGAACGCTTCCTCGTTTCTCTCCTCTAAGCAGCTAAGCAACGGACGTGTTGGATTTAACGGGAAACAAGTCTTCGACGCCGCCACTTTCAACGGTGCACCGAAGTTCGGGTCTCGAGTGGAGGATTACAGAGAGATATTTGGCGGGTCTGGTGCTTCTTCGATTCCGGTTCTCGATGTTCCAGAGCTTAATGGAAGGGTAGTGAATAGAAAGGGCTCGAGGGTTGATTACTCCAAGATTTTTGGCGGATTTGCTGTACCGGAGTTTGCTGTGCCTTGTGAGGAATTATTTGCCAAACCAAAGAAAGCTCGGTATGTTTATAATATTAGCTTTGTTTTTCTGTGTGATAGCAGTTATCTTGAAGTGGGCTTAGAGGAGAAGTGAAAAATCATGAAGCTTGTGGTCTGTTTACCGGTCAAAATAAGATCTCGATGAGGAAAGTTAGGTTGATTCTGTGGGTTTAACGTTTAGGACTTGTGGGTTGTTGGTTACCTAACGCGCAAGAAGAATGTTTTCACTTTCGATGGAAGTGTAAAAGAGAAAAAGAAATGTTGAAAAAGCGTGTGTTTCGTTGAAAATGTCAAAATCTGTCTTCTAAGTGATGAAAACAAGAAAGGGGTTTTGGTAATCAAATGTGAAACTATCAGAACTCGATCATTCATTTGATGAGACTGGTCATAAAACTATCAGATTTACTATCTCATGAAGGTTGAGAATTGACCAAATGAAGATCCTGCTTTTTCTTCTTTTTGTAGGGCTCCAGATGAAGCAAGATTCCAGCCTGCAGAACAAGCGCATTCAAATCGTTCTGGGGAGAAAAAAGTGCGATCATCTGAATCATCTTTCTATTCGAAAGATGATATTAAGCATCTCAATGTTTCATATAACAAAACCAACCCAGACGGTATGAATGGGACAAATGGAACCACACATGTAGCTAAGCTCCATGCCGTTCCAGGATATACTCGTTTAGTTGATGATTCCACACCTTTGCATACCTATGAAGGTGGTAAGCCGATAAGTTCGGTATTGGAATTGAAGCAAGGGAAACCTCACTTGAAAGCTGTGTCTGGTCCACAACCAGGCACTAATGCAGAAAACACTAGTACTATTCATGCCAAGCTTCAGAAGAATTCTACTCGCAATAGATCCTTTTCTCATGATTTTTCATCTGATGCATTTGAAATTGACCTGGGTATACATCAATCGAGAACGACACCAGATCCACTACCTTCAGGGTTATCATCAAACTTGGTTAATAATCGTGGTGGTTTCAGTGGGTCAACAAGATCAAAGTTTGGGATTTCTAGGAATGATGCTCCTGAAACTGCAGGTAACCATTCACCACCTTTCCTTGACGAGGAAATAGATGCAAATTCAGCTGCTGCTGCCTCGGCAGCTGCGTTGCGGAAGGCAATAGAGGAGGCTCAAGCAAAAATTAAAATTGCAAAAGAATTAATGGAAAGGAGGAGGTTCAATAATGGTTTGAAGGTTGAGAAACTGAGTTCTAGTATTTCAAAATCCAATAACAGGGCAGTGAAAGTGACAGAAGAAAGTAAGAAATCTGAAGAAACAGATGCTCAAAAAATTTATCACAAAGAGGATACTTCTGCTGACTTCAGAAGGCAAAGTGCATTAAAAACAAACCAAGCAACTTCAGAGTTGATGGATGAAAGAAAGTCTTCCATTTCCAAACGTGTTATTTCAGAAGCAGAGGATGTGCTGCCTAATTCAACTCAAATGCATCATAGGGTAGAGCAGTCAGAAGCTGTAAAAGCCCCGGAAGAATTTTCAGAACTTGCTCAGTCTGAGCAACGTATGGGAACCGAAGTAGAGTTGGATCAGGCAGAGAATATAAATTTCAAGACACCCAAAGCCAACGAACTTGAAGGGAGCAAGAAGATGATAGCAGAAGAAAACATTCAGAAGCCAAAGGGGCTAAACGAGACAACAACAGCACTTATAGAGGATTCTAAACAGGGTAAGGTTGAGAAGGAACTGAACCTATTTGAAAAGACATTTGGATGGAATATATTTGCAAACATTATCAAATCAATCAAAGAGTCTCATCTTCAGGATGGAAATGAAGAAAAAGTTAAGGTTGCTGATGAAGGTAAGGTAGTTGATGATATATTAGAAGTGTCCTTTGAAGAGACTAAATGTGAAGGTAATCTGAAAAAGTTTAAGGAACCAGAAGAAAGTAGAACATGTGAAATCCCGGATTTGGAGGAAAGCAAAGACAGAGAGAAATCAAGGGAGTCTCGAAACTGGGTAGAAATTGAGGTAAAACAAGGTGAAAGATTCCATCAAGGAGAGCCACATGGTGAAATAGATAAAGTTCCTATGAGGATAGATGACTTTAATGGGGAAAAGGAAAATGAGAAGGGGCATAATGAAGAAATGAATGATCCTAAAGTGGGTGAAGGCACTGAAAAGAAGGTAGTTGAACACGATGTAGAGAGATCAATACAAGGTAAGGAATATTATGAGGAGAGCATGGTTGGGGAGATAAATGGAGATAGTCAGTTGGAAGAGGCAAAAGAGAATGAGTCACGAAAGGAAAGTTCTTTGGGAAATGAAAATGAGGTGAGGGGAGAGAAATTCTGTGAAGAGGAAGAAACTGAGAGGATCAAATTGGAGATAGACCACAGCAAAGAAGATGAAATGAACTTCAGAGCAACTCAACAGGCTTTTGGATACCCTGGGAACAATTTTGAAGCTGCTGATGAGAACAATCAGGATGAAAATGACGACATAGGCAGGACGCATGAAACTGATGGACATGAACAAAATTCTGAGGAACTGGAGGTAACTGCAGGGTTACTGACCATGGAAGAAAATGAGAAGGAAAACGGCAGATCTGAAAAAGAGCCACTTGAAGTTGATCAGGAAGATGAAATGGAAGAAAAAGAGTGTAATAAGTGTATCGGTCAAGCTCATGTTTTTACCAGCCTTCATGGGATCACTGAACATGTGGATACTGCTGAGGCTGTTTTGGTTAGCAAAAGCGGTGAACTTTTAGGTCATATTGAATTGAACCCTGAGCAGAAACAAAATGAAGATCATGTAATAGCCTATATGGAAATATGCAGTCTAAGAAAGATGCCCTGTGCATTGGACGAAAATTATGCTGATTCTGATGGATCTGATATTGGCAGCAATAGTGAAGAAAGTGAGAACTTTATACCTACTCAAAGTGAAGAATGTTTAGGTAATAATATGGTGCCTGAGATGGTTTGTGGTACTGAAAAATGTGCTCAAGAATCGCCTTTTGAACTGGAAGAAACTCACGATGGTGTCAAGAAGTCTGAAATTGCTTCCAATAATGAAAAGAACGATGGATACTTTGACACTTCTCTTGATGAAAGACAAGTCAGTACTCGGATAGGCGTGGAAACTAGTCAGAAACCCTGTATGTTTGAACTGAAAGCAACCACTATAGAGATATCTCAGGAGAATCATCACCAAATGCTGACAAGGGAGGAGAAGAAAGCTGAAGATAAACAAGAACTGGTGATGGAAAATAAAGCTCCTAAGAGAAAGGAAGCAAAAGATAGGAATTTAGAGAAAGAGAAAGAGAGAATAGCTGTTGAAAGAGCCATCAGAGAAGCTCGTGAAAGGGCTTTTGCTGAAGCCAGAGAAAGGGCAGAAAGGGCTGCTGCTGAGAAGAAAGTTGCTACAGAAGCTCAGAAGAAGGTGGCATCCGAGGTGAGACAGTGGTCAGAAAAGTCTTCTACACAGTCTAGTCATAAGTCAGCAGCAGAGAAAGCTTCCATGGAAGCTAAATTGAGGTCAGAAAAGGCTTCTACACAATCTAGTCATAAGTCAGCGGCAGAGAAAGCTTCCCTGGAAGCCAAACTGAGAGCTGAACGTGCTGCAGTTGAGCGAGCAACTGCAGAGGCTAGGGTGCGTGCACTAGAAAAAGCAATATCAGAGAAGGCAAGAAATAAGTCTGATATATCTTCAACTGATAAGTTTCCAAGTGCCTCCGGAGATGATGGAACAAAATCAAAAGTGAGTGTTTGTCATATTCTTCCAACTAGTAATTCTCGTCTATATGCATAGAATTTGAAATGCAGAATTATTGAAAATTAAGAGTTTCCTTCAGGATCAACATAACAAAGCTCAGGCTCAGGGTCCTTCCAGCAGTTCAAGATACCCAAGTGGAGTAGCAAACAATGAGTCAGGTCAAGGGTGTAAAGCTACATTAGAAAGGCATCAACGAACAGCAGAGCGTGCAGTATGCCCTCTTCTTAAAAAAGTCTGATAGACATCTAAGTTCTACTGAGTTTCTAACGAACACGATATTTTCTGCAGGCGAAAGCCCTTGCAGAGAAGAACATGCGTGACCTCCTTGCTCAGAAAGAGCAAGCAGAGAGAAATGTAATTGATTCTTTGAATGATTTTGAAATCTTGCAGATACTGTAAGTTAATTCTTTATTCTCACCTTCATAACTTTGGATGTATATTGACAGAGAGTAGCAGAAACCTTAGATGCTGAAGTGAAGAGATGGTCAAGTGGGAAGGAGAGAAACTTGCGTGCCCTGCTTTCAACACTACAATATGTACGTAAGCTTCTTATACAATTTCATAACTGAGATAAATGCTTTCTGCTTAGCTTTCTGCTTATTCTTAGAATAGCTTAACATAATGAGAGTGGTGTTGCCATTCTTAGAACAGAAGCGTGTCAATTTCTCTGTCAGAGAGTCTCTGTGATAAAGAAATTGACACAAGTCTGTTCAAATGGCGACACTACTTCTGCAGACTTCTGGTGGTCCACAATTTCTCATTCTTCTCGGGAGATTTAGTCCCTAGCACACTAAAGCCTTCATTATTTTTGTATTTCGGCCGGATTATGGGATGTGTTAGAGCTCATAAAAATTTCAGACAGACCCCAGCCCAGATTATTGTCAAGCCTACTTATTGTTTCCCTGTACTTGCAGATCCTTGGCCCTGAGAGTGGCTGGCAGCCAATTCCTTTGACAGATATTGTCTCAACTGCTGCCGTTAAAAAAGCTTACCGGAAAGCCACCCTGTGTGTCCATCCTGACAAGTTGCAGCAAAGAGGTGCAAGCATACAGCAGAAATATACCTGTGAGAAAGTTTTTGATCTATTGCAGGTGAGCTCTAGTTTATGTCTTGTTTTTCTTATACCTGACCCATGACCAAGCACACTTTAAAGTTCCATATCACAAACTTTCTAATAAAGAACTAGAGCAGGTTTTCATGGCACCTAACATCCTTATAATATGGAACAGTATCACTGACCCATATTCAATTCACTTACATCTCAGGAGGCATGGAACAAATTCAGCATGGAAGAACGATAGTACCAGCTCCAATTCGCACAAAATACTAGATTGTTGTAGGCATTCTTTTGCTTATTCTTTCATGCTCTTCGAAGGAATCTGTCATTATTACTAAACAGATGTGCCCTCTTGTTAGCTGAGAGCAGAAACAGATCGATGATAACAGATTTGCAAATGAAGCATCCATGCATACTCATACTAACAGGAATACACTGCGCAAATCAGAAACTGTGAACACTCGATTGCTTAACAACTTAATCTTGTTTAAGTAAAAACCAAGTTCATAAGAATAATTAGCCAAATGACTAACATTCTTGCAACCTGTGAAAAGAAACCAGAAGGCAACAAACATGCTATAATAATGTGTTCTAACTGGAAGCGAGATACAGAGGTTAGATTAAACACCAAGTACGTGAAGCATTATAGCATTCTGTGCATGCATGCGGTTCTCAGCTTGTGGGAAGACAATAGAATTTGATGCTTCAATGACCTCATCAGTCACTTCCACGCCCCTTTCTGCAGGTAAACAATGCATGAAGAACGCTTTTGGGCCTGCCAACGTCATAAGCTCTTGGTTCACCTGCAATTGTGAACCATTAACTTTGATAATACAACCCTGGTTCCGTGGAGATGAACAGTGCAACATTTTTAAACAAAAAAATTCTTTTTGATCTTAACTCGTTGACATGAACATACAAAAATGTGAAGGAAATTGAAAAACAGTGACAAGTACTCCAAGATTAGTCAGGTTTTGGCACCGCCTTACAAGGAAGCCTCAATTTCAGTTATAAAGTAAAACATTGTTGGCGTAAGTTTCCAATTTTCAACAAATGTTTACAGAACATAAAGATTTTTACTCACCAACCATTAAAGGTTAATGGAGAGACCCGATTGGGGTGAGTGGCGTTCACAGTTGGTTAGTGCTAAGAATGCCAACTCCAGAGTAACCTTGTGGTACATTATGTTATATCACAGGAAGATCTTGAACTCCTTATATCAAAGCTATTAGTTAACATTTTGAATGGCATATCATCTCCTTAACTGAAAAAAACCATGGTCGACCCGAATTTTATAGGTAACACTAACTCAAAATACTTGAATCAGTCCCAAGAATGTTAAGAGTTTCCTTCAACATGAAACTAGTCAGTAAGTCTAGTCTGTAATTGATTGAAACAACCATCAGCAAACTTAATAGCAAAATACAGAAGAGTTCACAGAGTTCCACATAATAGCAAACAATGCTTTAACGAAAGACAAAATTCATACCTGAAAACCCTGAAATACTTGACGACGATATGCAGCTTGTTCCTTTTGCCCCATGCTGGCCCACACATCAGAGTACACAACATCAGCATTTCTAACAGCTTCTTTCGGATCATTTGTAATATCTATCTTGCCAATTCCAGCCTGCCGTGCTTTCTCGACAGTTTTGGCATCTGGTTCAAACCCTTTAGGACAGGCACAAACAAAGTGGAAAGGAACAACGGAGGCCAGCATCAACCAAGAGTGTACGATATTATTGCCATCCCCTATATATACAACCTGAAGTCGATACAAGTATAAAATCAGGTTCACTTGAATTCTAAAGTTAGATTCTTGACATGCATAGATAAGAAGGAAGCAAGGAACATGGTCAACAAACCTTGGTGCCCTCCAATTGACCAACATGTTCGATTATTGTTAAGGCATCAGCCATTATTTGGCAAGGATGATTATAGTCTGTCAGGCCATTAATAACAGGCACAGAAGCATATTTTGCCAGGTCAAGAATGTCCTGTTAGAAGAAACAGTTTAACGTTATCAGCTGATGCCCAAATGCAATCAATCATTTCCCATTAAAAATGGAAACTTTTGCTCCCTCCGATTCATAATAAGAGTAGTTTTAGATACATTTTAATTATTCAAAATAAGTGTCATTCTTGATTTTGTATACATATTTATATTTTTTTTTTCCAAAATTAACCTTTCATTTCTTTCTCATCTTAATTATACAGATCACAATTTTAAGGCAATTTAATATGCAATTTCTCTCACATGCTAATTTCATGGGAGTATTAATAAGGGTATATCTATAATTTCGTTAGCTTTCTTAATAAGCGTGTATTTTTCTAAAACGACTCTTATTATGAATCAGAGGGAGTAACAAATTTCATGCAGTTAAATTTCCAAACTTGCATGAACAAAAGGAAAATTAATTAACTCACCAGCATACCTGATGAGCAAAAACACGCGCCATAATAATATCATTATAGCGAGACAGAACACGAGCGACATCACGAGTTTCCTCTCGTTTACCCATCTGAATATCATCAGGTCCCAAGTACAGAGCATGACCCCCAAGCAAGTAAAACCCAGTCTCAAATGAAACCCTTGTTCTCATTGATGGCTTAGCGAAAATCATAGCCATTGTTTTCCCTTTAAATGGAAGGAAACTCCTATCCCCAGATTTCAACACTGCTTTGACCTCCGCAGCTCGATCCAATATCTTAAGTATCGTATCTTTGTCAAAATCATCAATATGCAGAAAATCTTTTAACTTTCCTTTTGCTACCCAAAACAAAAATAAACAGAAAAATTAGAAACTTTCCAAAATTCCGAATTAAAATACTATAACAAATGGAAAGAACGAAACACGTACAGTCTCCATTAACTGAAGCTGACGGAGAATAGGCGGTGGAGGAGGCATGGCATGAGATTGTTCCGTCGAAAAGCGTCTTTGACGGCGAAGCCAGAAACCGGACAGAATGGAAAGAAAGGTTGGCAGAGAAAGAAAAGGGCGAAGAGGTCCGCGAGTAGTTCTTGGACGGAAGCGAAGTCGAATGGAACGAAATCGCCGCCATTGTCGTCGTTCTGAGAGGTTTCAGTGTTGGAGTCAGTGATGCAGTGAACTAAACTAAGTTCCATTTTGACTTGATTATTTTGGCGCAACTAGCTTTGACTTAAATGCCCCTCGTCACTGCTTCGACGTCGTCGTTTTATCTACACTGGGCCACCAAACAAGTATGTCATGGGCCTTCTCGGTCCTGGACTTTATTGCATATTATTAGACATATTCAGATCTTGTGTTTAAGTAAGATTTTTATTAGGTGTTGTTAGATATTTTCTCATAAATAAATTATTAATAAAATTTTTTAAAAAAGAAAAGAAATAAGATGACTTGAACCTTGTGATTAGAAATGTTTATGATATATTTAGGGATGTCAACTTTGGCTTCATTGTGCCCAATTTTAGCTTAGGATAATCAGGCCATGAGTTAAAATAATTCAGCCTGATTAGAATCAGTACAACAAAAATAACATCATTTTATAAATTTTTAGCCATCTAATCAAGGGTCTAACCCAGTCGGCCCATTAACATCCCTGTATGTATTCCAAATTCTATAACGTCTTGATTCAATAATCACAAAAGAGATGTATGTAAAATTTTTATAGCAATTCTTAAAATAATCTTCTAATCATCTGAATTCTTATTTTTTTAATGCTTTTATATTGTAAAATTGGGTTAAATATACTAAAAAAAATTGTAATTTTATTTTCATATTTTAAAAGTATTATATATTCTACATATAATACTGTTTCCCTATCTCACAATTCTTTCTATCATCTTTTAATAATTTTCATCTATAATTTTCATCTATTTTATTCAAAATAACATAGTATTAAAATTTTTAAATTTCAATACAATCATATTGAAATTGTATAAAGAAAATATTAACAAAATAAGATGAAACGAATTGTGTGATAACTAAATAATATCAAATGAGATAAATGATAACTTTTAAAAATATGATAATTAAATAAAAAGATTAAATCACATATTTAATGTAATTAATTGTAAAACGTTTGTGTAGGCATGATAATGACTTAAGCCAATGTACTTTATTAGGAATGACAATAATAGTCCATCGTAATCTTTACTTCAAGTCTTCAATTCCCTCAAATCTTCTGTCCCGGTCTCATATATATATATATAGTTAAGATGAAGTAGAGTAGAGTTGGTACATAATAGAGGGACAGATGATCACATCCTTACTTCAAGACACATGTAAATGACTTCGATTGGTCACAACCAACCTCAGAACCGGTCAGTCGATTGTGACTGTAGGGTACCGTTGAGCTTCAATAATGACAATCACAATACTAGGACAATGATCGTGCAAGTATGAAAATTACTTGGTGAACAAGGGCGACCATTCTTTCAGGCATTGAAGAGAGGAATCAGGAAAATGACAGAATATTCTTATTGATCTTTCCATGGCAACCTCGGACTCACAGACTAGGAAAGTGGTAAAAATACAAGGAGACAATTTCCTAATTCCTAGTCGTGGTCCTGTTAATTAATGGCAGGAAGGTCCTTAGGAAGTGGCACTACTTCCTCTGAAACTTGGATTTTGATTGCAGGTTGTTTGTCATCTGTATCAGGAATGGAAGGAAGCTGATGAGAAAGAGGAATCAATCCCTTTTCTCTGCAAGTTTCAACAGCTCCAACGAACATATCTTCAAGGCTGTACTTAAACTCAAAGCCCATGTCTGTAAGCTTCTTGGAAGAGAAGACAACCCGCGTCAGATTCTCGTCAATGTCCTTGAACCTGAGAACAAAAGCTGATACCAGTTAGTCTAACTTTATAAGTAACAGATTCCGATAATGCTGGGCAGTGTTTCGGGGGTTTACTTGGTGGGAACATTGTACTCAGGGTACTTCTGTTTAAGCAACTTCGCAAGATCATGGATGTTAGCATCATGAGAGGAGCAAATATAACGACCTTCTGCCTTGGAATTCTCGAACAGGAAGATGTGAGCAATGCAGAGATCGTCCAAGTGCACGTAATTCCCCTGTTTTATGATCCCATAATGAGATTCATTTCCTGTAATCAGGTTAAGCGTGTTTTTAGTAGCCTGAAGAACATCGAACAACCTCTGTTCTATGACAGTTTTTTAACATATATACCAGTAATGAGGGAAAGTGCAGTTATAAGACTAGGTGGCATCGAGGACATGATAAAAGGACCAACAACAAGAGTTGGTATGATTGTGATTAGATCAATATTGTTCTCGTTAGCGAATTTCCAAGCTGCTTGCTCTGCCAGTGTCTTGGAAACGAAGTACATCTGGTTTTTGAAGGGAAATCCTGTGTTAGTAATGGTTATGTATGTTCATAAAATCTGAAACCAGGATTTGAGAAATGGAATGTGATAATGATACCAACCCATCCAGTCATTTTTACGGACTGAACAAAGTCCAAATCACTCCAGCAGTTCTCATCGTAAACTGGTTTTTTGTGTTTTTCAACGTCCACAGTTCCTGCAGATGATGTGAACACTATCCTCTTCACTGTCTTTGCCTTAACACACGCTTTCATAATGTCCAATACTCCATTAATGGTCGGCTTTATCACTTCATTCTGCCAAGAAAAGGAGTTAACGGCAGAATAAGTACACATAAACCATGTAGTCAGCTGTTATGTCTGTCTTCCCACATCCTATGTGTAATCCAAGAAAGTGGGAATTCAATCGTTCCAACGATCATACCTCTGGATCTTTGGACTCGAAGTCCATGGGAGTGGCAACATGGAACACTCCTGTACAACCTTGAATCGCCTCATCGAAACTTCCTTCTTCGGAGAGATCAGCTTTCCACAGACTCAAGTGAGTCTTAGCATTCGGCAACTCTAGTAAGTGCTTCACCTTCTTTACATTTTCTAAAACATACACGACATAGTCGAATTAAAAACGAAGCATATATCAGACAGTTTATATATATAACTGAAACCAAAAAAAAGGTGGTGGGAATCAGAATCCAAACCAGGGTGTCTCACTGTAGCACGAACAACGTAGTCCTGCTCAAGCAGTCTCATGATGAGCCATGAACCGATGAACCCAGATGCACCAGTCACACATACGATCTTCCCTTCTGATCCCATGTTTATCTTCCAGAGAAGGTAGTGATGCAGAGATAATTAAAAACAGAACCAGGTAAGAGTTTTGTGGTATAAACCAAAACGTTTAAGCAAATCGACTCTAACATAACAACATATATATATTATTTTAAAAAAAACATATATATATATATATATATATATATGTGTGTACGGAATACTATTTTCATCTAACAAATTCGTTATTTTTGAGTTAGATCTCCCTAACAAGTGATTACCTAACAGTCTTTGCACGTGTGTGGTAGTTGTAGTTGCGGCTAGAATACAAGCTGAAAGAGCCGGTCAGTTGTGGTGTCGATGATATTTTAAAATTCCGACAACAAATTAAATAAAAAGTATAAAATTTAAAAGTTAGTATATAATTAAAATTAAAAAATAATTTAAAAATAGATTTTTTTATTTATGAAAAAAGTTGAAGTTTAATTAAAACATAAAGCTGTTAAATGAAAATTCATTTATTTATTTTAAGTTGGTTTAAAAAATTGATCACTTAATTAACAAATAGATTGATTTTTAATAATAAAAATCATTAAGATAAATAAAATAAAGAGTTGATTAATTTAAAATTTTAAAATTGAACCGGCTGAAATAGTTCAACTTTTTAATTATTAGTTGTAACTATTTTATTACCTGGAGATTTCAATTCGAAAAAATTAAACTTGAATATGAGTTTAATTATATTTAAATATTAAATTTTAGATATAAGTAAAATCAAGTGTAATTTTATTCCTTAATTTTAAGCTGTATTGATTTTATGTTTTATTGATTAGATTTGAAAATATATAAAAGTTAAATTTAAATTCGAGTTTTGGTTGATGAACATGAAACTCATGAGATATTCCATAATGATTTGATAATATGATAAAGAGACTGCTTAGTTTAATATTGATTAGAATGTTACATTAAACTTTAAGATATGGACTAAGCAAACAGGATATGATTAATCAGACAAAGAGGAGAATTCAAAGGCTGTACTAATGACTTGTGTTTTAAATTATAATTAAAACTCGGGGGCTTTTTAGTTTGAGGAATTTCAAATTGAGCCAGACGTATATTTAACAGAAGTTAGGACACATGTTCCCAACATGTGTGGAGTTTACCTGTGTTTCAGTCAACCAGATAATGCTATACAGTGTAGGCCCAATTGGAGTATTGGGCTTGATAGACTCTAAAATGTGACGAATAGAAGCCCTTTATAAAATAAAATTTTCAATGATACAAAATATACATTTTCAAAACAATAATTAAAAAACGAGAGGCTGGATGATCCAAACTAGGTGCCTATTTGGATGGACTTACATTAATAGAGTTTTTGTCGGTGAAGCTTTTATTAGTAAAGTTTTTTATAGAAGAGTTTTTTTAAGAAGCTCATTGATTGTTTGACTATCAATTAAAAATAGTTTTTTTGAAAGAGCTTCATACATTAGACTGTCTGACAACATAAAAATAAAAAATATTTTTATTAATTTTAACTATATTTTATTTTATAATAAAAATTATTTATTCATATAAATATTATTTAAAGTATATTAAACAATA
>JANZLD010000002.1:1503157-1529836 GCA_026413575.1 Erythroxylum carthagenense | reverse complement strand
AACATGTATGGGAAGTTGTTAGTAAATGCTATAGCCAAGTGTTCTCTTTTAGGGTTAATGATCAAAGATATATTTTGGCCATCTAAAAACTAAACCAAATAGACACTAACACTTACTAAATCTCAACATCTATTCGTCAAGCAATGAATAAGAGTCCAGTGAAAATTGATTTTGGGGTGGTTGGTGGTTGGGGGATCAGATTACCTGTTTCATTTTTACTATTTCAACTCTGTTATAAGTTATCTTATTTACACATTTATATGAAACCTATATAAATATGTGAATGAGATAAGTTGAAATAGCATTAGAACAGCAAAAATTGAACAGCATACATCTCCACAGTAGTTGGGGTGAAAGTTGATAAGAAAACATGATCACGTCACTTCTCAACATCAGAATGCCAAAACAGGTTGGAGCAACCTGTTCTAATTACAATGTTCCAACTTTAATTCAGTGATTTAATAAAAATGAACCATCCCATCTTCCAAGTGGCTAAAGCTCCCTCAAATTTTCTGATCCATCAATGTATCAATTCTGTGTCAACCCATCTCAACCATTCATTTATGTAGTTTGTTGAGATAAGTTGATGGACCAGAGGATCACGTCCCGGCAAAAACGAGGCAAAGGGTTCCATAAAAAAGTTTACATGTATCAACGAACAGGAGCACGAGCACTTTCCCATGCCACCGGACACATAGGTAGTGATGCACCGACCTCTTGCGCCAATCACGGATAAAAGCCACTAACTTACTTTGAGACTAAAGATCGACGGTTGGTCAAGTATGATACCCAATTACCGGTACATGTCACAGATACACAGTTCACATGATGCCCATTGGATAGTTGTCACTGCTTATGATATGCGACAGTTGACGGTTGCACATGGGGCTGTCGGAGGCGTAAAACGGTGATGTTTGATTACATATACGGTCTGTCTAAATTGAGAGTGCTTTGGAAATAAAAAGCATCGTGGTCCTAGCATAGAATCTAACCTATCCGCGGTCAGTGCATTGGGATTCATTTAGCAACCATTGGCCGGTGAGACTTGGAATCTTCATTGGCATGCGCACCGTAGCCAGGGAAAGTTATTATCCGTTAGAACGGATTCCGAGTAAATGACATACTTTGATTAAAATAAATTATAACAATAATACTAATAATAATATAAAATTATTTATCATAATAATAATAATAATATTTAATTTAATATTTAATTTAAAACTGTTAATAAAAATTAATTATTTTAATTTTAATTTATAAAATCCAAATTGATTAATTAATTTTTAGTAATAAATATTATTAAACTAAACTAGAAAATTCACACAAAGGTACTGTGAGTTGGAGTGGATTGCTTATAAGAAAATGTCACTTATTTGTGGGAAACATGACATAAAATGGTCCTACCTTGCGTTTGTTTGTTGTCCTCGTGGGTGAGGATAGCGGACAGCAACACAAAAATTCTGTCCTTCGTGCTGTTTGCTTGCTGTCCTTAGTCATTTTTGTTCCGTCTTTAGAGGACAAGAATGGAAATTTTTATTCCTTCCAAAACTAAGGTACAAGAATTCTTATTCTACAGACAAGAACTGGAAATGTCAAAAATAATTTTCTGAATTACATACGAAACATAACACGTCCCTTGCAATAAAATAATAATAATAATAATAATAATAATAATAATAATAAATAAAAATAATAAAAATAATCTTCTGAATTACATATAAAACCTAACACGTCTCTATAAAATAATAATAATAATAATAATAATAATAATAATCATTATCATCATCATAATCATCATAATAATAATAATTATGACTTAATAATAATAACAATAATAATAAAAATTAATAATAATAATAATAATCTTCTGAATTACATACGAAACCTAACACGTCCCTATAAATAATAATAATAATAATAATAATAATAATAATAATAATAATAATAATAATAATAACAACCTTTTGAATTACATACGAAACCTAACACGTCCCTAATAATAATAATAATAATAATAACAATAATAATACTGTAACAACAACAACAACAACAACTAATTCTTGTTCGATTTTGTCTCCAGATTTTCGTCTCGTTTCGTCTCTGCATGTTGAAGACACTAATCAAACGCATGATAAGTGACATAAAGAGATCCAAGGAAAATTGCAGGACGATGGGCCCAACCATCCATGATGTATTTTTATGTTTTTTATACTTTCACTGTCTTTATGATTTATAATATCATCATCATCATCATCGTTATCGTCATCATTATACCCTGAAGTCCCGCAATGAAATAGGGTCTGGGAGGGCCTGATAGTACGCAACCTTACCTCTACAAAGAATAAATACTTAAAGATTAAAAGTACATCCATATATATATATCTGATGTAGACCATAATCTGCTATTACCTTGCACCTTGCTAAGACCAGCTTTTCTTAGAGTGAGCTGCGCTAAGAGCCTTTCCTGATCAATGCCCTAAAAGTGCAGCAATCCCATGGTATTATGTGTCCATCTAAGGAATCTCCCCGTACACTTAGAAAAAAAAGGTGGTGGGGGTAAGAAGTGAGGACTCTATGTTATGTCGTTTACCCTTATCCTCATGTCAGACTGTTTTAATTCTAGCCACTACGGTCGTGAGGGCCAACTCTGATATATCTCCCTTGATCACCTTCCTTCAGGTCTTGTAAGGCCTCCCTTTTCACCTCTTATAGTCATGAAGGTTTATTTTCTTAACGCGTCGAACCGGAGTATCACAGGGCATCCTGCTTACATGCCCAAACCACCTAAGCCTTTTCTCTCTCAATTTGTCGTTTATACTAGCCACTTGTAACTTGACTCTCACTACCCTATTATGATTTATAATAATTTTTAAATAATTGAGATTTATTAAATATTAATATAATTGAAACATAATTGTTAAATATTAACTAAAATTTACTTTTGATGATTAAGATTGAGATCAGATTCTCTGTTTTAGTTAACCAGTTCTAACTCTATTATATTAAATCTCATTCATATATTTATGTGGATCTACACAAATGTGTGGACCATATTAAAAAGAACATAGTTGAAACATCCTAATGAAAACATGACGCTTCAAATGTGTGACCAGATTAAATAGTATATGGTTGAAACACTCTAATGAAAATAAGATGCCTCAAATGGTAGAGGAGAATTGGTTCGCTCCAACCCCTTAAGATTTTGTTAACAAGTTAGATCCTAAAAGAAGGATGAGACATTATTAGGTACGGAATTGTGTATGGCCACAACATCCTTGTGCTCTATCACCATCCGTTTGATGGTCCTTTATGGTTTATTTGGTTGAATGTTAATTGATGGAATTGAACGGAACGAAATAGTTTAAAATGGAATGAAATGGAATACAATAAAAAGTTGTTTAGAAGAGATGGAAGAATTCATAATGTAATGTAATGAAATATTGTATGAAAAATGGATAGAATGGAATGGAATATATGATAAATGACTACTATGCTCTTATATAACATTCTCACACTACCAAGAACCAAAAATGCAAAAAACACTCGAATATTATGATTTTAAAACAACAAAAAACTGTGACTTACGAAAAACATATCATGATCACAACCATGACAAACAATTAAAGTTACGGTTGTGACTTGAACAATAATATTTTAATATATTTTACATTTTTCATTAATAAAAATTTCATTATTTTATTATTAATTATATAAAATTATTATTATTAATTATTTAATAAATTTTATTATATTAAATTTTATTCTATTATATCTGATTTATATTTAAAAATAATTTATTTATATTTTTATTTATATAAAAATATATTTGTGACTTAACAAAAACACGCCATGACGTTGTGATAAACAATTAAAAAATAAAATTTAAATATATTTTTATATATTTATTAATAAAAATTTTATTATCTTATTATTAATTATATACAATTTATTGTTAATTATATAAAAATATTATTTTGATGTGTTGGTTGTTATTACGATAGGGTAAGAAATAATTGATATTATGAAAAATTATCGATGGTATATTAGGTAGTATTATTTATTAGTTAACGTTTAATCCTAGACCTCCCGAATCGAAGATTTCTCATTTTCACTGTTTAGAATGGAATGAAACATAACATGAAACCCTTCGCTTCAATTACATTCTATTTTATTATAAAACCTCGTTCCAAACGATAGAACTATGTTACATTCCATTTTATTTCATTATAAAACTCTCAACCAAACAAATCCTTAATTTCGAAGAAAGGTGGTAGGTTTGATTTACAAGGTCGTGATGGCCTATCCTAGCCTTCCATCCCTAAGTTGGATAGCAATGGGTTGCGCTGAGTTAGATTCCGACTTATACCCAGACTTGAGTTTTATCTAAAACTCGATTAGATTCAAAGTATATGGTTTGAGTTTGAGATTAGGCATAACTTCACTTTTTTATTTAAAATTTTAAAAATAATATTATTTTTTCTAAAATTTTTAGGTATTAGATTGAATAGGGTAGTGTAGTCTGATCTTAACCTAAAGTTCAAAATTTTTTTAAAAAAATTCCTAAATCAAACTCAAAGTCTAGTAATTTATTATATATATTCGATAATTTACTTAATGATCATCCGAAAAATCCAATCTGCTTATTTAAGCAATTGTGTCATTAACATAAATGTTCTTTTCTGCATAAAGATCCTCTTTTTCTCTGTAATCCTATGGCTCTGAACTCGGGGCACCGAAACAAAAAGTAAGTCACTTTCTCATATCTAAAATATATTGTTAGAACACTGTTAGCTCAACCATGATTATCACTGCAGAAAACAGAGAAAAAAAAAAAGACATTTCTGGTCTCTGCACTGACTTAAAGGACCATTCATTGAAGCAGAGAAATAGGTAACCATAATCCATTTCCTGAAGCTTACTATTTGTCTATAAGAAGAAACCTTCATTGAGTGATTCTGCATTTCAAGTTCTTTGAGACAAGGGGAGGAAGAAGAAGAATGAGAGAAATGAAACATCTGGGACTGTTTATCTTCCTGATTCTCCTCATTCAAGAACTGGGGATTTTTCGTCAAGTGAAAGCTGATGAAGGGTTCATAACAGTCAAAGGAGTGAACCTTATGTTGAATGGGAGTCCATTTTATGCAAATGGGTTCAATGCCTACTGGCTCATGTATTTGGCAACTGACCATTCTCAGAGAAACAAAGTTTCATCTGTCTTGGAGGAAGCTAGAGCTCATGGCCTTACTCTGTCAAGAACTTGGGCTTTCAATGATGGTGAAGACAGAGCTCTTCAGTCATCACCTGGCTCCTACAATGAGCAAACTTTCCAGGTTATTTTAAGTGATAATTTTGTGTTTCTATTTCCCTCCGTTTCCTCATGGTCTGGTTTCTTGCTTTTTCTAAATGTTGTTCTTCGTTTAAAGGGATTGGATTTTGTAATATCTGAAGCAAAGAAATATGGGATTAAGCTAGTTTTGAGTTTGGTCAACAACTATGAGAACTATGGAGGAAGAAGACAGTACGTGAACTGGGCGAGAAATCAAGGGCAATCTGTTTCATCTGATGATGATTTCTTTACCAACTCTGTAGTCAAAGGCTATTACAAGAATCACATCAAGGTGACTCAATTCTCTCCCTCAGAGACATTCATATCTCCTCTGTTCCTTCCCTGTTTTCTTTTCATGGAGTGAACGTAACATTTCTCTGATCATAATTTCAATCAGAGAAAGAATGGATATGGTTAAAGTTTCCACTTTGGATTAAAAGTTTGATGCTTTTGTCATAGACTATTCTGACAAGGCGGAACAGTATCACAGGAGTTGCTTATAAAGATGATCCAACAATCATGGCTTGGGAGCTTATAAATGAACCCAGGTGCACCTCCGATCCATCGGGAAGGACCATTCAGGTTTGATACGTATCTCCAGGTCCTTAAAACACCGCGATTTGGTCAAGTTACAGTTTTGGATTTGATTCATCACAATCTTGTCAGGACTTCTTCAACTTATTTTCATTACTGCTTTCTGATTGATGTTGACACATAAGCTTTACGTGTTGTTTTTAACATGCCAGGCTTGGATTACGGAGATGGCTTCATACTTGAAGTCCATAGATGGAAACCATTTATTGGAAGCAGGGTTAGAAGGGTTTTATGGACAATCATCGTCACTAAACCAACAGTATAATCCCAACTCCCAAACAGGAACAGACTTCATCACCAACAACCAGATTCCTGGAATCGACTTTGCCACAGTCCATTCATATCCTGACCAATGGTAAGCAATCTCCTGCTAAAAGATCAGAATCCTATTCAGTTGCTAGTGTTCCTAACTGAGAATGGAGTTTCTCTTCTTCATGAACAGGCTGACAGATTCGAACGGAGAGAGGTTGCAGTCATTCCTGAACAACTGGGTGGCAATTCACATCCAGGATGCTCAGAACATACTTCACAAGCCAGTTCTCTTCACGGAGTTTGGAAAATCATCAAGAACTGGCAGTTACAATCAAAGGGATCAGTTGTTCAACACCATTTACTCAGCAGTTTACTCGTCTGCTAGAGGTGGTGGAGCAGCTGCAGGTGGCATTTTCTGGCAACTGTTTACTCAAGGAATGGACTCATTTCGAGATGGCTATGAGGTTGTCTTCTCTGAGAACCCCTCAACAGCTAACCTCATCACCGATCAGTCTCAGAAGCTCAATCGGATTCAGAGGATGTTTTCAAGGCTACGAAATATGAAGACATTGCACAGAGCAAGAGATATCAGAAAGGCTCAGTGGTTGGCTGGGAACAATAGTACTATTGTGAAGCATTAAAAATTTTCAATAGATTTCTCATTAGTGTAGTTTAATATGCAATGTTTTCATAAACATTGGCCGTATCAAACAATCAAATTTAGGATTTCACTGTCTGTTAGGTGAAAGTCACTTCTAATACAGTTCTCAACCTGCAACCAATTCCGAACTTACTTTGTCTAATTGTAACGTTGATCATTTACCCTAGAGTCAAGTACTCGTTTGCAAAAACTATATCAAACCACAGTTATAAAAGGAGACAAATCAACTGACTTGCTTAGAAACATTCTAAAGTTACATCAGTGCCTCTTAATCTTAAGCTCTGGTTCTTATAAAGGCATCTTTTAGTTTCTAATATACAAGCATTGATCATCGCCAAGCAATCAGAATGGATAAAAGGATGTGCGCCTATTCCTACTCGGCTTCCACCACTAACCCAAAACTTAAATCACGATCTCGTCTTTGATCGTAGCATTCTTCTGAATGACTGTAATCCCTGACCTGATGTAAATTCCTTCACTTGGCCTTTCTGCTTCTTGAACGCCCTGAGAAAAACGAAACACTAGTTCAGCAGAGACATGCACAGCATGGAAAAGACAGAGACAAAAACACGGTTTCAACTGGTGTTGACATTCCCTAAAGGATGTGGTGGTGTAATCTTTACTTAAACACAGAAACTAATACTTACATCCGCATTTCTAATGATGACGTCTCGTCCAATCTTGGCGTTCTTGTCGATAATACAGTTCCTTGAAGAAAATGATTTGGGATCAGCAAATGTTTTGTGAGTATTTCATAACGAAATTAAATGACTGAACCTACCATTTGCTCACCTGATCTTAGTATTTTGTCCAACACCAATTGGAACCCTTCCTTGGGCAAGCAATGAAGCGATTTCCGCTTCGGTTTGATAATAGTCGGCCCCCATCATCATAGTATCCTGCAAAGAAAATATTGTTAGGCACTGAAATTCATTCAATGTAGTCTAAAGATTTACTGTGGGCTTCCGCACTAAAATCTAGATGCAGTTAAGATCTAGAGCATTTGGATGAAAAAGCCTCTACATCTACTAGTCTTTCCTGTTTCACTGACCAAACATCAAATCCAAATAGTATTTCTGATTTATCTTATTCATTTTGTTCTCAACATTGGGCAGTAGCTTCTATTCTTTCGTTGGATGTAAGGGAAGAGGAGAGGAATCAATAAAGCTAGAGGATGGCTAACCAGAAGCTCAACACCCTTCTCTAAACGTGATCGAACACCGACTATGGAGTGTTCCACACTACATTCCCTTAGGAAGCAACCATGCGAGATTATGGCATCCACAACCTGCAGCGAATAAATGGGTCAAGAGATGCAACAATCTAGTTGGAAATGGCCAGTTTGTCAAACCAAACAATCGTACCCTGCAGTTGTCAACTTTAGTTGGCGGCAAAAATCTAGGAGATGTGTAGAACGGTGTCTTTGGATCATAAAATTCGAACTTCGGTGGCTGCAGAAAAGGTTTCTTATCAGTTTGCAGAATCATATATGACACTCATTCTGTTCAACAATAGGACACAAATTTTAATTTTAGAGTGCAACACTTGTAAGGCTGAACAATTTTCTTCATCACAAAACAAGATTGAATAAAGAATTTGTATCAGTCAATAGTTTTACCAGAGAATTGTGTATACCAACTCCAATTCAATGTTTTAGTGGCGAAATAACGAACCTGTTCGGTTAGAGCCAAATTGGCATCAAAAAAGGATTTTACTGTTCCGATATCTTCCCAATAATCGTTGAACAAGTATGCCTAATCAAAAAATAAGTAAGATCAGTAACTGAAAGGTCAACTAATTTCTATAGATACATATATAGGACAAAGCAGAACAATTAGGAGAGTCCATGCTCCAAAAGATAAATCTCACCTGAACATTGTGGTCCTTCACTGCAGATGGAATAATTTCAGATCCAAAGTCATTGCAGGCCGGATAGCTCAATCTCAGAAGTTTCAACAGAACATCAGTTCTGAACACGTAAACACCCATTGAAGCAATGTAAGGAAATTTTATGGCTTCTTGCCTAGATAGTCCCAGAACAGTTGTATCAACTTGCTGCATCATTGTGAAAAAATCAGCAAGCAAGCTAATAAGGAAATATATATGTATCAACCTAGACAAGGTTGTGCATCAGGTAAGAAGAATCTGAAGTGAGAAACAAAACTATGGAGCTGAAGAATGAAAAAGGAGATAAGGCAGCCAACTACCATAGCTTTCAGGTCAGAGCCTTTAGGTTTCTCAGCAAATTGGATGATACGTCCCTTGTCATCAATCTTCATCAGTCCATAATCTGAAGCACGGCTGCAAAATAAGTAATATTTGGTGAATGCCAACTGAGAAACACAAGTTTATATCTTAGCTTGTGTCTACAATGAATGTTTTGAATGAAAGAAACTAGAAATCTAGACCACGGATCAGCGCATAGATCAAGCTGAAGTTTGCTTTGAAATGGAAAATAACCAAAAGCACCATGTTCATCAAGAAACAAGGTATCCCGAAAAATATTATCAATGCCATAGTCATACCTATCATCCATGGGTACACATGAAACTGTGATATCTGCATTTGTATCGATGTGCTTCTGCAAGTGAAGAATGCATCAGTAACCGAGTACAAGTCAAACTCCAGCAATCCGGAACAGAAAGATATTAGCAGCAATGCAATGCAGACGTTTAAAAGGTACCTGAATAAAATCCATATAGTCCATCCGGTAAAGATGATCTCCAGACAATATCAATACATGTTCCACATCCTTGTTTTTTGCATCCTGAATGGATCAAGAATAAAATCCATTTACTCAAATAATTGACAACACAAAATACCCAAAAAATGAAGGCACTAATCTGATTTCTAACCTCAAAAACCCAAACAAATTGCCTCACAGCATCGGCCGTTCCTTGGAACCACTTCTTTCCTGCTTCTCCTGATGTTTGAGTGGCAGCCAAGACCTGCTCCTCAGGAAAAAGCAATTCAGTTAGGATTTCACTAACTTATTGTCATACATGAAAGAGTTAAAGTTCATCAAATCCTTCTCACCTCGACAAACCCATCACCAAAATTAACCCCATTTCCAAAATTATATGTGCGAGCTAGGTGTCTATTGAGTGAGAAAGAGTTGAACTGTGTGAGAATGAAAATCTTCTTTATACCACTATTAATGCAGTTGCTCATAGGTATGTCAATCAGCCTGTAACACCCTCCAATTGGAACCTGCAAAAAGATATAATTTACAAAAGATAATTCCATTCACATTTTTGCAGAATGGTCAATTAACATATACACACCAATTAAAATGATTGCCTCCATGGGGCCTAAAGTGTTACCTTCTATACTGGCCAAAACAGCCTTTTAGGTTTGAATACTATTCCAATTGCCCCAAAAAAAAAAAAAGAAGAAGAGAGAAGCTAAAATTCAATCACGGAAGCCACGTTCGTTGACATCTTACCGCAGGCTTGGCTCTTCTACCCGTAAGAGGAAAAAGTCTGGTGCCAGCGCCACCACCCAAAATAATTGAAACAACATTTTTTGGGTCTGATCTTGGACTCTCAAACTGTGCATCAAATGCCTGAAACCACAGGCCAGTGCATTAAGTTCAAAATAAACAACAATGATTTAGAATCTAATACTAGGCCAGATCATGATTGTCATGTACTTACCATGGTCTCTTTGTCGATATTTGACGTGAGAACAGAGCAGGTAACCGCAGGCTTGAACTTTCGAGCTCCTCTATGATTTTCAGTTCTCAAATTCTTGGAAAAGTTGGCAGTCTTCGTCCTGACACTCTCACCCCAAAATAGAGTGCCTCTATTACAGTGATCTCCACGATTAACATCAAAGGTATTGGCGGTAAATTTCAAGGCAGCAGAGCAAGAATCCATCTTTGAACTTACTAAAACTGGTAACTAGAAGCTTTTGAAGAGAATATACCAGAAAAAGCTAACCTAAGATGTAAGATCTGGGGATCCCAGATACTAAAATATAAATCTCGAGGAAATGGTAAAATCAAAAACCGAAAAAGTTAACTCCTTTCCTCGTACGGTCCTAAATTCCAGCAGCAGTTCGAGGAGCAATAAATGAAAGAGAAAACTAAAAACGAATAGCCGTAACAGGAATCTAATGTCCAGATGACAGAATTTAGCGGAATCCCAGATCACAAAAAGGTGAAAAGATCACAACTTTGATGAAAAGATCAAAAGTTTCTGCAGTTTCAATATGTCAGTAACAGGAAACGTGGGAAAACAACTGCAAACTCCGGTGGCTTTGTGATGAAAACGAGAATAGTCACAGGTGGGAGATGAATGTGGATAGAAGTGAATGATGATGGTGATAAGTGTGGTTGGCTCTGTGATCCAATGTCACGAGAGGAACCACAAACAATGGTGGGCTTTGAATATTCCAACGAGCTCTTTTCAGCCTACAATCTCTCTGATCTGACGCCCACTTTTCACTGCAAGGTATGCGGATTAGCCACGGACTTCCTTGAACCTAGAAAAGCTCATCAGAGATCTTCCAGTTCATTTTAGCCCCGCATTTGTTGATAATATTTATTTACGGAGAAAATCTCAGCCTCTAAACATGACTTTCAGAGCCCTAGTAGTCAACTTCCGAGTCTTTCTCCTATGTTTTGGTTTGGTTTTCTTAGATTCATTTAGTTATTGTTTTGATTTCCTAATTCTAAATCAAAGGAAAGGAAAGACTACACCAGGAACTCGGTCAGTCTCAATGCAAGCGCTCTGACTTCTGTTACAGACTCCAAGCAAAAGTTTGGCCACGTTAGCTATGACAGATCGACAGTGAATAGGATACGGTGGTGACAGTTTTGTCCGGTACTCAAATTGTGGTGGTGGCTGGTGGACCACCGTAGGCAAAGAGTTTTTTTTTTCTTTCTTAAAATCATAATATATGTTAAAAAATTTTGTATTTTTATAAATAAATTATTTTTTGTAAATTAGACCTATAACTTAAAAATCATTTTATGCCACCATCAAGGTTTTGGAAGGGTTTAACATAACTTCTAATCCATGTCATAACTTAATTCAAATAATGAAAAGATAAAAAATAGAATAGTTACTTTTAAAAATAAAATAAATAAAATATTACTTTAATTAGTTCAGAACATAGAATAGACAAAAAAAAATTATGCAAATATTTGATTTAAAAATATAAATTTAGAATGATAAAAAAATAACTAACAAAAAGACACAAATATTCATCTTTTTATTATTATTATTATAAAAAACTTTCGAAGAACAAATATAAGTTACAATGACTAATTTAGCAATTTTCAAATAAGTAAATACTAAAAATTATTTTATTAATTATTTAATTAGAATTAAATTAATTAAAATTTAATTTAGTAATATGAAAAGAAAAAGTTAATGGAAGGATCTAGAAATGGGCATTGATCTGGTGGAGTGACGTTGGCGGCGTGATGAGGTGGTGAAAACGACAGTGGATTGATTTTGGACCGAGCACATGGGAACGAGGTACCCAACCTTTTCATGATGTTCGTGTGTTTGGTTGCGACAATTGACAAGTACAAGACAGCAACACCGCGATTCAACCTTGTGCAGTGCACTTGCAAAAGTATGAAAAGTACCACAACTTTTTTTTTTCAAAGAGACTATTTTTTTTTTTGAATCTATAACGTTTTTTTAGGAGTAATTTTAGAGCTCACTTTATTATTTGTCTTACTTTCTAATAGGAATGGGCATGAGTCGGTTTCACTATTTTTTAAAAATAATATATTTAAATTAAAAATATAAAATAATAATTTTTAATTATGTCCAAGTTTAATTTGTCTAGTCCTAAGTCTATTGTCTAACTTTGTCGTTTTATTTTTAAGATTTGAGTATCAAATTAGTCTAAGTACTTGTTTGAATGAGATTTTAGAAGGTTAATAAATATTTTTTTTACTACAAAAGCCTTAAAAAAGGATGTATAACTTATAAAATAAAAAAGCACTTCTTTAATAGATGTGACTTTTTTGACAACCAAAATATAACTTTTTAAGAAGCTCAAAATTAGAGTTTCTAAAAAAAAAATCTATTAAATGACTTTTTCGGATAAATTTTTCATATCAATTAATGATACTATTTTTTAGTTTCTTTTACTTTTATATTTTATACATTTCTCACAATATCCACAAACTCATCTTTACGTTTATCTTGCAAATTCATGTTCTCTAATTTATTGCAAATCTTCTTGTATTACAATATGTGAGGGAACACATTGCAAATCTTCTTGTATTGAAATAAAATGTATAATTTATTATGTATTTAACTATTTACTCAACTTATACTATTCATTTTGGAGTTTATATAATATTATTTAACTTTTTATATGCTTTAATATTTATTTTTTGATATTAGTTTACTTATCTATATAAAATATTTTGTTAGATATATTTTGATTTATGTTTCATATAGTTTTAAATTATATAATAATTAATATATTATACTTTACATATTGTTTAATATACTTTAAATAATTTTATATTCATAAATAATTTTTATTGCAAAATTAAATATAGTTAAAATTAAAAGTATTTTTTATTTTTATATTATTAAACAGTCTACTGTACGAAATTCTTTCAAAAAAATTTTTTTTTAAATGACAGTCAAACAGTCAACTGGTTTCTTAGACAAGTTTTTCTTAAAAAAGATCTGTAGAAAAAAAACTCTACTGATAAAAGCTCTACTAATATAAGTCAAACCAAACATAGGCTTAAATATAGATCATAAGTGGGCTTTCATAAGCTATAGACTTTTTAATAGGCAAGGCTAATGCAGCTGCTCCATATCTGGCCCATCAAGCCCAAGATATGTTTGCCACATATTTCGATTTTCGAGTATAGATATGGGTTTAAGCATTCGCGATAAACCGTAATTATCATTTTAAGAATTAATTATCTTCTAATTCCGTAATTAACCCATCAATCATTTTGTGCACTGACCCATAGAGTTTGCCGAGTGGAAAGCTTGTCTGATTCAGACATGGAAAGTATCAAGGTTAATTCTTTTTTAAAAAATGAGCTTTTAAAAAATTAACATTAAAATATTTAATTTTTAACAAAGATATTTCGATATAAAACTTTTCGATAATATGAATAATGTGACAATTTACGTCATATTAGAATTTTAATGAATTATACATTTTAAATAAATTATTTAGTAATTGGATAATATACAATTAACTAACTAATTTGATTAATCTAAGTAATTAGGGTTATCTTTCGATTTTGATCTGACTTGAAATTAATCGAGTTTAGAGTCAAACTCAACTTTAAAAGTTAAAACTTTCGCTCAACTTCAATAAATTTGAAATAAAATAATATTTATTTAATTACTAAAAATTTAAGATCATAATCATGAATTAATTAATAAAATTACTTTAAAAAAACTTGAATTAGAATAAACTTGTTTCATAAATGATTCGAATCCAATTCATCCCGTTACAAACTAGGGGTGACAATGGGTGGCTCATAGGCTTAGATTTTATTGCTTTTAATAGGCCGGCCCATGAGTAAAAGCCTAGACTTAAGTTCAGGCTCACGTTAATGTGAGACTCAACTCTTCTAAACAAAACGATATCTCCCAAACTTGTAAGCCTTTGTTTGGTTGAGCTTATACTAATAGAATTTTTGTTAATGGAACCTTTTTTTTTTTTCTGTAGATCTCTTATAAGAAGAACTTTTCTAATAAGCCAGTTAATTATTTAACTGTCATTTAAAAAAATAATTTTTTTAAGAGCTTCATATAATAGATTATTTGGGAACATAAAAATAAAAAAAACTTTTAATTTTAACTATATTTTATTTTGTAATAAAATTATTTATGCGTATAAATTTTATTTAAATTATATTAAATAGTATACAAAACACAATATATTAATCATTATATAATTTTAAACTATATAAAACATAAATGAAAATATATCTAACTAAATTTTTTATATGGATTATAATCTAATTAAAACTAATATCGAAAATAAATATTAAAACATATAAAAAAGTCAAAGAATATTATATAAATCTCAAAATAAACGTGAAGATGAGTTTATGAGTATTATGAGAACTATGTGTAAAACATAAAAATAAAAGAGACTAAAAATAAGCTCACTAATTGATCTAATAAATCTATCTAATTTTTTTTAAGTTTTAAATTTAAGCTTTTAAAAATTTATATTTTGACTGTCAAAAAACACATATCTATTAAAGAAGTGTTTTTTATTTTACAACCAAATACTTATTTTTTAAAAAAACTTTTATGACAGAGAAAAAGATTTATTGATTTCTCAAAAGCTCATCCCAAAAGATGCTAATTCCCTCTTACGAAATTTCATATCCAATTCCATCCTTGCATTCACTCTCTTTAAACTTTTTCAGACTCCATTAGTTCAGAATCCATCTGGACCATTTCCCTTTTCACTATCTCACTTCATTCTTTAATTTTACTTGTGAAGATGAGCATCATTCCAAAGTTGGCAAGATAAGGGTTTCATTACATCTACATCTACGACTGCCACCAGATTTCATTTAACAACTTTCTAGTACGTGCCATTTTGTGACTTAAGTTCATACATATTTTAACTTTAACCCTCACTATAGGATATTAAATAATGCTAAAACCCAGCTTGATTCTGCATACAACAAAAACGTGAAAACTGGGTTAGGTCTAATTTTCAATATGAAAATGAATAAAGGTAATAGCTGGTCATAAACGGTGACGCATTAATGAATAAACTAGTGCATAAAAGAGGATCAAAGTCTCAATCTTGCAACTACATTAATCTATCTCATACCCCAAACCTAATATGCTCTTTTATTTTCTTTATTCGTGCAAGTGGATAAAAAGTGCAAGAGCCCTTGACTTTCTTCATCACACTCTTAATTTGTCTTTCTATCCATTTGTTTTGTCCTTAAACAACCCATGTGATATGTTAAACTGTTATACATAAAGAAAAAAGATGATAAATAATAATTTAAATTATATAAATTATCGATGAAATATTCTACAAACATAGGAGTCACAATGAGAAGAGTCTTTCTCAATTCACTGGTATAAATAACGTCACATACTTTACTGATGTTATCTCCTGTATGCTCTCTGATTTAAGGTAGCTCTTGTGGTATGATATTAGATTAATTAAATGTTAATAAATGAAAATTTTTAAAATTTTTTGATAAATATATAATAATTATACTCAAGAAAATCAGTATCTTAATATTTGGTCGGTCTGACTATTAAGAATGAAACTCAACGATGATTGTTGCACTTATCATTGTCTTGAACCTAAAAGATTGTAACTTTTCTTCTCTGTTAACAATAATTTTATCAATCAAACACCAACCTTGCCTAACTTAATCATGCAATCCACTGTAGATATACATAACAAACCTCTTAATAGGTTAAGTGATATAAGCTGTTTCGTTGAGACAAGAAGTGTCGAATTACCAAATGTTATGTGTGGACTTGACCTTATGTAACAATGATATTACGAAGCTCCCTAAGGATGATCGAATTGGTGGAGTGGGAGAACATAAGGTCAAAAGATCCTATGTTTGAATCCTCCTATCTACGCTCTTTCGATCGAACCTGTCGTACAGAACTTGTCTAGTGTGAAGTACCCGATTGACGTGATTTGTAAGCTATTGCTTCAATCCGAAAGTTTATCCAGTGCGCATCTAAAGGATAACAACTATCGATTCCTCCGTTAAAAAAAAGATATTAAGGTTTTAAACTTAATATATAATCAATATTAAAATTTTTGGACGGTTAAATACAATTTGTAATATATACAATAATTCTTATATTATATCATTAAGAATAAAAATAATATCAATATCATTGCTTTTTAATTAGTTATAAAGGTGTTAAATAAATAAAAACTTATATGAGATTTGATTATAAAATAAAATATCTAGTTAAATTAACCATAAATTGAAAGGTCATAAAAAATCTTTGCCTGTATTTAATAAGTAAGTCAACAGATTTAATTGAAGAGCTAGTTTTTACTTTAATAATTTAAATAAAAATGAAAAATTTTAATAGTGAAAATATATTAAATTTATTTATCAATGAATATTGTTAATTATGACATTTAGATTTAATTATATATTAATAAATATCTATACATATTCAAATAGTAGTATGTAAAAATAAACATAATTAGTACACAAGGTTCTTTATCTTTTAAAATTTTGAAGAGGATTATTTGTTTACGTAATTTTATCTTTATATTTTTTTTAAAAAATTATTTTCGTGATTTGAACCTGTGTTTTTTCTGATCACAAAAAATTAATTTTTACCTTTTGCTTGAAAATTCTCCATTGTAATAAAAAAAACAGAAATTATTATTAAATAAATAATATTTGATAAAAAATAAATAATTCCCATAAAAATATCTATCCTCCAATTCTATTATAAAAAGGAAAAGACCTCCATACACGTCCCGTAGACTTCCTCTTTCGTCTCCGAAGACCCTCAAGCAAGACAAGAACACCTACAAAAGTAGAGACCAGATCAGCAGAAACTAAACTCAGATCACCAAAAATGTCTTCATTCGATTTGGACAAAGTCAAGGCAGAGAAAGCTGATGCTATTAGAACGTACAAGATCAAAAGAAACTTCAGCTTCTGTTTACGAGTTGCAGCAGCTCTAGTTTTCCTTTCGTGGCCCTTCATGTCCATCCCTCAAATACTAGGTACAGTGTCCACTCGTTTTCCTCTTCCGACACCGGAGTTCTACGTTTTTCTTCTTCTTAACGTTATCGTTTTGCTCGTCTACCATTCATCATCCACCGTCAACAACGCGGCCTCCGCAGCCGCCGCTTGTGAGACCCATATCTACGACCAGTACGTATCTTTATCATTATCAACTCGCCGGGATACAACCGCTGGTGAGTACAACCAACTCGTTGTCTCTCCGGCGCTGGAGATTACTCCACAGGTACCGCCACGTGTTCGCTGCAAGAGTGCCAATTGTGCTCCGGTGGCCGAGAACTTCGGTCACGAACTTGCTGTGACAGGTGAACATGCTCCCGAGCGAGAGGGGAAGCCGAAGCATTACATAAGGACTCGGTCAGAGTTGAGGGTGGCGGAGGAGAGGACCCGTCAAAGAAAGCTCCGGCGGTCGGAGACTGAGAACGGAAGGAAAACGGTAGCTGCCGGAGACTGTACGGAGGCAAGAAAGTCAATTGAGGAGATGAACAACGAAGAGTTTAGGAGAACAATTGAGAGCTTTATCGCTAGTAAAAAGAAGATTTTGATGGATGAAAATAATGCCTTTTGTCCTAGGATGAACGAAGCGACCTGTTGTTAGTGATGAATCAATCAGTACAGTGTAATTTCAGTTATGAGAAAGCGAAGAATCAAAGATGAACTACTGTTCTTGTATTTGTTCTCTTTTCCTGTGTTGATGATAATGACTCCGTTCAGACCAATGAGGTCTTTTGGTCGTATTGGGTTGACTACAAGTCCTTGCCGACAATATTTTGGTCAACGGAGACTGGGGTCTACGGGCAAAGCTCACCGGTGCCGGAATTTTTGTCGTCGGAGTGACGTAGAATCGAATGATCTTGAGTATAATTAACAAATGAATAGTTGTTAGACGTGTATGTCCTAACATTATCCGAAGAATGAAGCGAGGCCACTGCTCCTCCTTTTTATACCGACGGAGGGAATCGAGCTTCTGTCTTTGTAACAATACAGAAGTCACCCTCTTACTAGAATAACTACAAGTCTCTTCGCCTAATCTCAACCAACCCAGATCCCCTAATGTCAACCAAATCAAATTATGCGACATTTAGGACAATTTATTTATAGGACAAACAAAGCGATTTCTTTCAGGAAGGAGGAAAGACCAAGCTACATTGCTGTGCAACCTAACTCACGATCGGGTAGCAACTGCACGACCGTGGTAGCTAACTCACGGCCGTGAGTTTCAATTTATAAAAATCAAAATCAATAAACAAGCGTAATAAAGTTATAAATGAAAATGTAATATATAATTCCTGCTTAATCACTTTGATAATTTAAAGGCTTTTTATAAATAAACGTATTTATATTTTAGCTATGAGGCTTTTGACTTTAAAGAAAAAGAAGATCATAAAAATATACATTTGTTACATTTAAAGAACTGCTTTAACTCAATTTTGCATTAGAAAGATTAAGTTTACCCATTTAAAGATGTTAGAATAATGATTTTAGGTGTATTGGTAGATTTATATAGGTTAATGGTAGAAAAATATAAGTTAAATTTGTGTACCAAGATTTTGTAGCAATATTGATTATGCATTGATCAACCAATGGGTCATAATCAACCCAGTTGTTACATTTGTAAACCCATATTTATCAACCAATACAATCTTTCTCAAGAGTAATATTAATGTTCCAACAGTTACTACATTAGTCAACCGCTTATTAATTAATCAACAACAGTAAGTAGTAATTGATAATGATAATTTCTTATTTTTGACAGCTAGTTTAATCCCAAACTCAATAACTTTTAAGGACATGGTTACTCTTTTTCTTAGAATTGTAAAAAGAGGTACTTTTTACTTGCAAAAAATAAATTATTACAACAAATTTCCTCTTTAGTCTCTTGTTGAAGAAAAAGACTTACTTAAAATTTTAAGAAACGTGTCGAAGAGTGGATTTAGGCAAGAATGGTTTTTGAAACTAATATAAATTAGTTTTGCTTTCTTTAATTTACTTTTATCGTAAATTAGTTTTCCTTTCTTTTACTCCTTAATATTAAGTTACTTTTATCATAAATTGATAATCTTAAGAGTCAAGGTGTGATTCCCTAAGTCACGGGTGTGACTGGGGGGAGTCTCCCCAGAGTTCCGCCATAGCGTGCATTGCGTGTCATTGCCGAACGTCTCAACCATGAGAAAGAACCAAATATAAAATTTTTTATAACTATTTACAATATGTTTCCCATGCTAACTGGTCTCATGAAGTATGATCAACAAACTATACGAGATGCAAGGTAGATTGGATCGTTTTTAATCCAATTATACGGATTGATCTAACAATAATGAAATTTTTTATATTATATTTACAGGTTACAGAATCACATAAAATTGTATCTAACTTCATATGTGGATATGGAATGAATAAATTAGGTACGAACGGTGGAATAAAGATAAATTTATACTCAAATTTGAATTTGCAATAGATAATTAGATACAACTGAAAAGTAATTAAAAAATTCTACTTAACTTAGACTTATGATTGAGAAAGTTTTAGATAGAATAAAAAAAATTCCCTTAATATATTCTAATTTTTGCCTAATTCTTCTTCTGATGATCCACTCAAACTCTTATAAAAAAAAGTATACCTTGGTTATATTTCATATTTTCAACAAGTTTAGTAATGAGTATAATGACCTTATTGTTCCGATGAAGAGAAGAGCCTATGATTAGCTTTTTGGGAATCTTCCAAACAAATAATTTTAAATAAATATTTCATTTTCTTATTTTACTATGTGCAACTTTATGTATTCCTCTATTCGTAGAGCACATAAACAATTCAAAATGTCTCGATTTTTTTATTTTTAAGACAGGTCCTAGTCAAATAGCAATAATTCGAAGCACTTCTTTACACATTATTTCGAAAACCTAAGGACTCAATTGTATGGATATGTAAAATATAGGATTTTCAATCCTAGTCAGTGAATAATTTGTCCACTCCATAAATGCAATTTCGCCATAAATTTTATGAATTGTCTTATTCTTGATTATCGAATCTTGTTATTATTTAGTTTTAGTTTTATTGAAGTCATATATGTCTCTAAATCGAAATAATAGAACTGGATTTCTTTTTTATTGTGAAAGTTTGTTTATTTTTTCTTTTATAAAGAAAATTTTTTTGTGACCTAGTTTTTTCTTTCTTTTGATAAATTGAAAAAGCAATTTTATATTTCTTTTCATTTCCCCTTCCACTCATAGCATGGGACAGAAGTAAGCTTTAAAAGGACTACTAAGTGAGTTGAAAAATCAAATTGTATCAGTATTTTTGTTGTAGATCTTTCTGCAAAGACTTTTGAATTTAACCATTGAAATTGAATTGATTTCAATTATTGAATACAATTTCTAAATTATATTGGATTCGAGTAATTCAAGTAGAGTAATGTATTTTAACAATAATATTACTTTAAGTTTAACGGATGATTGAGAAAGAATAGAATAAGTTAATGAATAGAAAGACGAAGATACGTAATGGATTACTAATATAGGTTCTTTAATTTATTGAAAAGAAAATTTCTACAAAATATTGAAATTTAATATACGAAGAAATATTAAATTTGAGTATATAAAATTGAAAAAAGAATGATAATTTTCTTTTGAATTTGAAATTTTAATTATAAAAGAATATAAATTGGGGCAAAAAGTTGGTAGAAATGATGAGGCAGCACTTCCCTCGATTTCGATCCAAAGTATATTGTCAACCACATTGTTTCATCATTTGTGGTATTAATTTACCAACTAAAATATTACCCTTCTGTACTATAACCTTCCCAACAACGATTTCTTTCTAGACATTTCACTATAATGTTATAAACAAGAGTAATTTCAAATAGGTTCATAATCAATCATTGGCGGAAGATGTGCAAGGAATTGCCAAAAAAAAAAGATTTGTAGCAAAAAAATATGGTATTCTAGGCATTTTCCCTATATGTGCAAGTATAAATCTGGCAAATCTTTACTCGGAGTAGAGTACCAAAACTAAAAATAATTGAAAAACTCATTAAGGAACAAAGAAAATAACATTGTGATTGAATTTTTACTTTGATCAAAGAGGTTCTCTATCTTGGTAATATGTTCTTTTGTTAAATAATTGTTGAGAGGAATATCTACGAACATAAGTAAGAAAAATTTTTCTTTTAGTTATGTTATAGTTACGAAGAATTTCATGCGAAGTATTTACTTGTAATTTTGATGGAAAAATAAATGAGTCTTTCTTATATTGTTTCCGGATGTCTCAATTGCTAAAATTAGAAGAAATTCCCTCTTTCCAATGAATGAACGAAAGGGCCACTTCAAATTAGGATTTCAAAATAAAAGAATTTCGTTCTATCAAAATATTGCATCTTTTGAATTGATTAATAGTACATTTTATTTGACAACATTAGGAATTCATATTCCTAATGTGGTAGAAATGATTGAGGTAAATCAGACAGTTTGCGAAACTGATACACTTCTATGGTTTTTCACATAGGAATTGAGCAAACTACTCCAATTTATGCTATTAATATTGAATTCTTTATTCTTTTCATTCTTAGTTATTCATAATTAATATCAATATAGAAATAAAATATGAGTATTTTCTTATTCATAAGGATAGGAAAAAATGCTTTTTTTTGTAACCGGATTGTATGGTCCGGGAATATAGGTACCCAATTCTTATGGACTCACAGGGAAAGTCCAAGCTGTAAATTCCGTGTGAGGTGTGGAAGGGACAAACAAGTATTTATTTATTGTTTCTCAAAATCAAAGAAAAGATTGAACAAATGGATTTCTAAGTTTTGGGGGTGATATACAAGTCAACTGTTGAAAGAATCATGCAAATCTTTTTTTTTACCGATATTTAGACTCGTGTGATAAGTGAAGGCTCTGAAAAGATCACTTAAAAAATTCCGCATCTAGAAGGCCATTTACTTCAGAATTTAGAAACAAATTGATTTGGACAAAATGAAAAATAAATAATAAATAAAAATAAGGTAATGAAACGAAATTCTTGATTGGATTAGGAATACATTTTTTTATTACTTATGAATAAATGATGTTTCTATGTTATACTATTCCAAGTGTGACAATGAATCAATTTGATAACTCAGATATTGTTGTTCATGATATTGATCTAGTTGGGCATCATCACCATGGAATTCATCCCATTTAATTTATAGGCGTTATCATCTATATGGGATTCAATATGAGTTATTTCGAAGTAAATCATATTGAAAAGATAAGATTATGGAAGTAAATATTCTCGCATTTATGCCACTACATTATTCATTTTAATTCCTACTGCCTTTTAACTTATAATTTACGTAAAAACTGTTAGTCAAGTTAGTCAAAGTCATTAATTTGAATGAAACTTGACTTCTTACTTCTTAATGGATTGCAGAAAAAAAGTGCAAAGAATTCCAATTTTGCGTCATGCATAAACTTAGATAAATAATGCGGTTTACAATCAACAATATTCTATGATATCTGATAGTACAGTAGAATGAATTTTTCTTCTTTTTCTTCTTTTCTATCAAGAAATAAAGAAAATCTGATAAAATCAAAAGTTAATAAGGCCCCCTTTCGGATGTCAAAAAATTTGGATATTGAATGTATCCATTTTGGTTCAAATTCTTGATAATTAACAATAAGAAAGATAAGATGAATTTATTTATCCAAACCTTTTTAATGGAAGTTTCATTTATGCTTAATGAATTGGAACAAGATATGTTTGGCATTCGTGAGAACTTTTTGAATCAAGTCTTCTGTTTAGACTGACAAATCCATAATTAATTATTATATTCTCTATTCAGAGAGGAGAAATGAGTGTCGATGTTGTAATGATTCAAAAAAATTTTATTATTACATAATTGATGAAAAAGAGAATATTGATTATTAAACCAATGCGTCGTTTTTTTCTTTAGTCAAATCGTTGGTTTTTTTTGGCTTTCTTAACTAGTAAGTGGTTAGTTAGAACTATGCAAGATTTTAGGTTTTGAAAGCTTAGGGTTGATTTTACAAAAAGACAATCATTTTATAGAATCTGAACTCCCCATTCACCGCACCAATCACACCCATGCTCAAGCACGGGGACTCCCCAATCACTGCATTCACGATCACGGGTCTGACTCGAGTCACACCCATCCTCAAACACGAGGTCTCTAGTCATAGGTGTCACTGGGGAGTCACACCCGTGCACTCCCTAGTCCACGAGTGTGACTCCCCAGTCACTCCCATGACTGGGCACACCCGTGCACTCACACCCCTAATTATAGGTGTGACTGGGGACTACTCCCTAACACTCCCTCTCCCTCTACATAATCTTCACATTATGCTTTGCTTCTTCTCCACCTGTAGACCATTATTATTCCCTCACTAACGCATGCCCCTCGCCCAACGCATGCTTGTAATAATCTCTTGGTGGCCATTGCACAACCGTGCCGCAGTAGTCACCGTAGAATTGTGTCGCCGCTCCAGTTTATGCTGCAAGCCCCTGCATCCACCTACACAACCAGTTATGCCTCCAAGAACAAAACAACCCAAAGTTCGTTTGTCTCCACCATAAGAGCCTAATTTAGGTATTCCGTGTCTCATCTTTGAAAGTAGAGAGCACCAATAAAGGCATACTTTTCTTAAGGATCGTAAAATTATTCCGAATAGATTTTTAGATTCTCAATTACTTACTGAATTAGGAATATTTGATCGAGTCCACAAGTTGTTGCAAAATATAGGCTGGGAAAATGTTCATAATTTAGGAAAAATTCATATGTAGAATTGACATTAAAGTTTCTGACCACTTTAGAATTAGTTCGTGAAACTAATAATAGGAATACTGCGTTAAGTCTTCAATTTTGATTAATGAATGCATATTATCTGATCACTTTAGAAGTACTTAATGATATTTTTGGCTTTCCAAATACTGATTTCTATGAATATCCTAACGAATTTGTAGCTAGCGACTTTTGGTCATAATTGACCAATTCTAAGAAAGCGTTTGCCCCTAATCGGCCTAAATCATCTGCTATTGTGGACCCTGCCCTTCACTATCTCCATCAGTTTTTATCTTTTACACTATTCGAAAGAGCGGATAGTAGTGAGGCAATTTCTAAAATTGAATTATTTATTTTGTAATATATGGCACATGCCAGGCCCTTTAATGCTAGTAGTTGGTTAAGTCTGCATTTACATGAAGTGGCTCAATCTAATGTAGGTAAAATAGTTGTTGGGGCATTTGTGACTGAAATTAAGAACATCTTGGCTTGCTAATCGAGAGAACACCCATGCCGATATAGCTAGTTTTAGAAAACTCGACTCTCGACTTGAAATCTTTGGTATCGATAAAGGTTATCAAGCGGCAAGGCGATCACTATGTTCTTATCAATGATGACACAGGGGAAGTTTTGAGTAGCAAGCGATCTCGAGTTGCAAAAATGGAAGCTTCAGAAAAAGATGATGTTCCACCTCCCTAACCCCAACATATGCAACAAATATGTTTATATGGTTCTGTGGAGTATCAATCACTGACAAATCAATTGATAGTATTTGAACGATGAACAAATGACAGGCTCTAGAGCATTGAAGCTAGCGTGGCGGAGATCCGAACCTTCATGGCCAATTTGAATGCTAGCTTCAGACAACTTCCACCCCCATCTTAGTATTGTGCTTCTACCCTTTCCCTTTTTATTGGTTTTTGTTTTAATTTCTTTTTTCTTCATCTTTGTCCTTGCTTTTGTACTTTTGCCTCTTAGATCACCTTTTCATTTTCTTATCACATCAAGGGCAAAGTGATGTTCAAGTGTTGTGTGACTAACATTTTAAAACAAAAGAAAAAATTGATTATGTGTTTGTTTTCCTATTTAGTAGTTTGAGATGCATGATTATTAAATAAACTCAATATGGATTAGAAATGCATAATATGAGTGAATGAGTATACTTGTATGCTTAGACTAATTGACTTGGATTTTGGTTAACAGGACAATGCCCTATTGTGATAGATGAATGACACCTTTCATTTGGTAAGATTTTGTGCCTTTTTAAAATATTAAACACCAAATTCTGTAATTTTTTTGTCAATAGTGTTCTTTTATGATTAAGGAACTCCAAAATTTGCTTGTAAATACTAGTTCAAATCACACAATCTTATGCAAATATTGAAATGATTAAGGCAATTAAGATTTAGCCCTTTTGCTTAAAAGGCCACCATGATTTTATCTCTAGTAAACCCCCTTTAAGCTTAACATGACACATTTTCTTTATTTAAACCCAAATATGAGCCTTAACTTTGATTATTTATCGTCTTCGTTGTATCTACCATAAAGTAAGTTGAACATTTGAATGAGTATAAATGGGTTTACGGAATAAGTGTGGAGAATTATAATGTATAGTTCCCCATTGTATTAAGGATAGTATGGTTGTGGAGATTTTCACTTCTCCTTTATATTTCTCTTCTTTTGATTTCTTTGTTTTATAATCATAAATACAAAAAATGACAAACATAGTAAAAAAATAAGAAAAAAGAAAATAAGAAAAAAGAAAAAAAGAAAAGAAAAGGAAGGAAGAGGAGATGAGCAGAAAATGAAAAGAAGAGGAGAGAAAAGAAACAAAATAGAAAGTGTTAATTTTGTTAAGTGAGAGGAAAGAATTGAGTGTTTTATATTCATACTTTTGTTTTATGTTTAAATGCTTAATTTGTGTTGTAGTTTTAACCTACAATTTTCCTTTTTCCTACTCTTGGCCTGGCTCCTTTACAACCTAAGTGAAGATCTTTGGAATGATGCTTATGTTTGATATGAGTGGTGGAGATTGGATTGGTAAGCAAGCTTATGGTAGATGTCTTACATGAAATGAACGATGAGTGAATACATATCCTACCTTTAAATTCTTGAGAGGAAGAAGAGTCGAGTGAGTATCTATCACACTTGTTTGATGGTTATTTTAATTGAAGTGCTTGTTGATTTTGGCTAAATATGCAAATAATAACTTGTTCATAGAGTACTATTGTTAGCCCCAAAATTTTTTTTAAATTAAGCATGATTAGCTTAATCAAGTAAGTTAAGTTAGCATAATTAACTTGACATTAATTAGCATGTAATGGCATTAATGAGTTAGGTAAGAG
>JANZLD010000002.1:1482009-1495065 GCA_026413575.1 Erythroxylum carthagenense | reverse complement strand
AAATCTTTCATATTACTACTCTCATTGCCAATGCCAATATCATTCTTATGCTGCTTATTCTCAATTTCAAAATCTAATCGACGGTATGAAATAGATGTACCTTCCATTTCTACACTTGTCAAATTCACAGACGAAGTACCATTTTCAAATAAAATTATTAACATAACAAAAAAGGAGTGTTCAGAAAATACTGGGAGGTATTTTAATTTGCCACATATACCTTATTTAATTCCTATAATTCTTATAACAGAAAAAGTGATTGGAGAATTAAAGGTTTCACGGTAAATTCTTCTAAAAAATGAATAATATGTTTTAGAAGTTCTTAACCAGAAGTCAATATTAATCAACTCAACCTTTACGATATACGTTAATTATCACTCACTTATATGTATAAACAGAAACTAGGCAGAAACGAAAAAGTTAGATACGAATGAATTCCAAATAGCTTCAAAACTTACTGTAAGTAAATCATAAATAACAAATTCAATTTAACAACCACCAGAAGAGGCAATGACTAAAGTACCTGATATCTCTCCACATTAAATGTAAATAAAATGATGTATTCTCCTTAATAATTAATTAGAGATAGAGATACAGAGAGAGGGAATGATCACAAGAATTGCTTAAAGACAGAGATATAGAAAGAGAGACAGAGATATAGAGAGAGGGAATAATAAAAACAAGGAAAAAAAACAAAACTTATTTGAGAAGATAATTGAAATTCGTCAACGTATTATGTTTCTTCCCCTGCTGTGATCTTCCACTTCTTTACCAGCATTAAATTCTTCAAAATATTATCTTTCTTTGCTCGTTGTGATATTCTACTTCTTTACCAACAAAGTTAATTTGCTTTGTGAGAGGTAAAAAAGAAATCAAAGATATGAAAATCATAACAAAGAAGTGCAGAAACAAACAAGTTAAATGGTGAAAAATCTTAGCTAAACATTTCTTTGGAAATGACAAATAATTATCAATTAAAATCACCGTCATTATGTTCCCCTTATTTGTATTATATTTTTATATTTTGGTAAAGGGCGACTTTTGTACTGTTACAAAGAAAATGACATAAGATGTCTGCAAATGCTTCATTGCTATTCATGCTCCATCCTTCTCACTAATTTTGTGATAAACTTAATTATGTGATAAATTTACAAAAGTAAGAGAGAGGTGAAGCGAAGAGAGGGGGATTTCTAATACGAAGAAGATGACAAAGTATTCTTAAATTTTTGGAGTGATAAGAAGAAGATGACAGAGCACATCAGCTGGTCGACTTGGCTCATAAGCTACATATTTTGGAAGAGTAATAGAGAGTTTAATATTTAAGAATAACGACGATGTTTTATAGTTAGACAGAATAAGATAGAGTTATATTAGATAGATGATCTAGACTTCAAAAGAGGATGATTGGTAGCAAATTAGAGGTCATTATTATTAAATAAATAAGTAAATTTATATTTAAGAAAATATTAATATTTATCATTTATAATAAATACGTTTCTAATAACTATAAAGATTCATTACAATATTTTTCTTTTTCTTTTTGAACTCGCAATTAAGAGAAGAAGTTTTAAGGTATTGGGGTTTCAATTTTTGTAATACATGATTAATGGGTTTTACAGTAAAAATACAAAGTAACAGTGTGTTTTAAGTTAAAAATGGATATTAATTTATTTTTCTAACTACCTAAAATTATTCAAATACTCTTTTGATTTTACTAACCGCAAAAAATTTTCTTATTATTTTCAATTACTTAAAAATATTTTGTGATATTGAAATATCCTTTAAAAAATTTCTATCCAATTATTTTTAACTAATTATATAAACTTCATCACCTGTGTAATAATTAATTAAATTATATATTTATTAAAATAAATAAAGATTTACTAAAAATTAATGATTGAAAAAATCAATAATTAAAAATATGTACATGCCTTGAAAGTTTCACATTGGGATGAAAAAAGGTATTGGGGATGCATATGAACAACTATCGGGTTAGAGCACCTTGTTCTCGTTAAGGTGTTCTAACCTTGTGTTACTTAATTTTGTCCACATATTTATATAAACCCTTACATAAATATGTGGATAAGATTTAAAAGGTAGGAATTGATTAATCGGAGATTTAATCACGCTAATTCCAGCTAATAATAATTATTGTTAGTATAATAATGACTCCATTGTGTGGGAAAAGTTAAAAGCACAACCGATATAGTGATAATATCATATCTAAAGTTGGTAACTTCAATTGTGCTTTAGAGCTGAATTTGAGTAATAAAATTACGTATCGATTAAATCTTTTAAATTTTAAACCTCTTCTCTTATGTATTTAATTTTTGATCTAATTTTTAAAATATTACTAATTAACACATGAAACCAAGGTTTAGAAAATATCTAGTATTATTTAAGGATTTTGATGGTTAGTAAATTCTTAATTACATCCCTAAATTGCGGTCTTGATGGGAAGGGTTGGTCAAAGAATTTGTAGGAATACGTTATACATAACGACGAGGGACATCGAAAGTGTGGTTTGGCAATTGTGTTACTAAGTCGGCGTGTGGTTATTATGTGTGGTTTGGTACTGCGTGCTATTAAGCTCTAATCTAATGTCCAGGCACGGCAAAGGAGAAATGGTCAGTATTGAATTTTTAAAATGAGTAGGGTAGGGTCAACTATTATTCAAATATTTAGAACTAGTTGTTTAGATAGTTAACCTTTATCACTTATAAACTCTTGAATATTTTTATGTTTAATTAATATAGGATACTCTAACACTCCTCCTCAAGTGCAACTGGGATTGAACATTCAGATGGACAATCGAGAAATTAATAATCCGGACTAAACCTACTCTGATTTCATATTAAATTTTTAATATAAGCAAAATGTAGAGTTTACTAATAAGAATCGGACTTGGATCAACGATTGTCCAAATAACTAGAACTAGTTATTTAGATAGTTAACCCTTACACTACTTATAAACTTTAATATTTTCTTGTTTAATCAATATGAGATGCTATAACAGTAAGAAAGATCAATCAAGAAGAGCCTGAACTATATCAATGGATGGCTTAAATCTTTGCACCGGTTGAAGAAAAACTCCATTATCTCAGAGATTGCCGATAAGGAATTTAATCCAGAGCTGGAGCAACCCAACCTACAAGTCTGCTATGCAGACACTTGAGCGTACACCAATGGTGACTAAAACGCTTCGTTCTTCACAGACTTCCCCAAATATCTTGAACCGGATACACACAGTGGTCATGCTATACTCGGTACAGTCTTGTGATCACATTGCAATCCAATCATAATAAATGAACCAGTGAAGTATAGTATACATTCGAGGTCGCTCTTCTTTGGAAAGTGATACCACTCAATATGGCAATCCAAGCATAATAAATGAACAGTGAAGCATAGTATAGGTACGAAGTCATTTTTTTATTAATTATAAAATGGTTTAAATCACAAGATCCATAAAGTTTGGAGAATATCCTAATTAATTAAGATAATGAGATCCATAGGATCAGGAGAATATCCTAATTATTTAAATTTTATTAAGATCGTGAGTAAAAGTGCTTGATAATAACTTCTTTTGCAACCAAAAATGATTTATTTTTATTTATGTATATATTTAAAGAAAAATTTGAAAAAGATATTATTTTGAAAAAATAGTAATGAAGATAATATAACCATAATAATTTGATATAAAAACAAAAAAATATGAATATTACCAAGCATGACAATTCAACTCGAGCTAGGCCCTGCCTGACCCAGCCAGGTCTGAAGTAAACGAATGAGGCTCGGGTTGACCAGGCTATGGGCGAGACTAAAGCCAAGGCTATCCAGTCGGGCCAGATATGTGACCTTATCGAGAGAG
This sequence comes from Erythroxylum carthagenense, assembly GCA_026413575.1. Taxonomy (NCBI): domain Eukaryota; kingdom Viridiplantae; phylum Streptophyta; class Magnoliopsida; order Malpighiales; family Erythroxylaceae; genus Erythroxylum; species Erythroxylum carthagenense. The sequence goes on along the minus strand of JANZLD010000002.1, from coordinate 1,491,197 downwards.
ACAAAACGACGTTATTTTTAGAAATTAAAAAAAAATCCAACCTAGCTCATCTTTGGCCAGTCGAGTATGTGCATGTCATGATCCGACCCAGGCTCGGCCTAACCTATTCTTATTCATAATATTACTTAATTTGTGATTAATAATCAATTAAAACTTCTTATTAGGTTCAATATAAAAATATTGTACTAATATTTTTCCTTAAATAAAATTCATCAATTTTCTCTCGTATAATAATTCCAAAATCTGAAATGTCTATTAATGAAATTTTATATCAATGAAAATAATTTTAATTTACAAAACAAATTCATTCTCACGTAAGCCGTGATGTCATCCAAATAGCACATGTGTAATAATCTTTAAAAGAAATATAAAAGATTTGCTTGCATTAAACTAAATTATTAAAAAAAACCTAAGTTGACATAAAATAGATTATAAATATATGTAATATTAGTATAATTGAGAGACGTACGTACCTGTATATAAATGCGATAAGCATTCAGTACAAGTCACCAACTCATACACAATATTAGAAAGCTTTGGTTTTAGTATAAGGCTAAGCTAAATCAATTCGGGGTTGAAGATGTCGAAACAACTTATTAGCTTCATTACTATGCTCTGTCTTGTAAGCTTACACGTTTCGACAATGGCTGAAGGAGATTTCATCCCCATCCAAAGCCTTCAAGCCTGGGAAGATCAACTTAAATTCAATAAATGGGTATGGAGAATGTAGTTATGTGTGCTTCTTGTTGATCTTAAGCTATGTATCTCCTTGACTGTACAGTTTCTAACAACCCTCTATCACAGTCGTAGTTGAATACACTGATTCTGAAGAGCATTGTAAAAAATGCAAACTCATGCATCTTGAGTTCGAAGGATTGACCCACCTCTATAAAAAACTCAAGTTCTTAGTTGTGGATATATCTAAAGTTCAGGTAATATAGGTCTCTGCATTTCCTTCTGTAAGATCATAAGTTGAAGTTGTTTAAAATCATCTTCTTCTTGTTCCTACGTGTTTCTGCAGTCTGTTGCTGAAGCAGCCGGTGTGAAGTCTTGCCCTTCTTTTGTATTTTACAGAGAAGGGGTTAAAAAAGAAGTTATCGAAGGGGTCCACCTAGTTGAATTGGGGAAAGAAGTAATGAAGTATGATATTGCTGCTTCTGTTGATCCGTAGATTGTGAAGGGTGCAGTGCATGAAACTCGACAAGTCTTCGAAGCTGTTTAATTTGTCTATTACAGTGCTGTTGTGGTTTGGCACTTAGTGTCATTGATGATCTGTGGTGTGGTTTGACATTAGTGTTATCTGAGTGGCTTCTTCTTTAGTTCAGTTCAGTTCAGTTCAAGGATGTGTGGAATAATCACCAAGTGCAAGTAGTACGCTTTGTTCTTACCTTGTTTTATGCAATAAACTTTTGATGTAGCCGCTAACATATAACATGCATTAGCTACTAAAATATTAAGGTGAAAATTATATATTTAAGACAAGCTATCTAATTAAAATATAACTTTTATTTTACACTAATTGAATAATCATACATAATTGATGTGTGAAAACATAAAAATTTAAAAGCTTTTGGATTAAAGATCATTAAATGTACAAGATTAGTCATTACAGTTTACTTGTCTAATTGGACCCTCTATCAGCAGCATTCCTTACCCAAGCCGCCAAGACGCTAAGTCTATGAATCTGTCTTGTTTTTTTAGGATAGGATCTTCTGTCTAATATTGTATTGTCTTATTCTGTCTCATAAATCTTAGTCATTCATTTACGTGGGTCTTGCATTTATTTATATGGGACTCACGCGAGATCCATATAAATAAATGGCTGAGATTTATAGAATAAAATAAAGCACAATAAGATTAGACAGAAGATCTAAACTCTGTAATCACAAGAGATAGGAGAGTTCTTGGACAATTGTCAGGCCGAGAAACTAATAGCAATCATGCCTAGAGACAGACAGAATTTAAAAGATCCAAAACACGGAAAGAAATCCACTATTCTAATTAACCTTACTTTTTTTAATACACATAAAACGACATCGAATTTTGTTTATTAAATTTGGACGGCATGCCAACTTTAGCCATCCTTTACTTGTAAAGTCCAAAAGTGCTGTGAAAAGTCACCAGGATATGGTTGTAAAATGGGTTATCAAGGACTGCTGAGAGCATTTGATCCCGAGATGAATTGTCAGTTTCAATCCTATCTTGTTCATTAAATGACGGAAAGGGTAACCACTCAGTACGAACGAGGATTAATCTGAACATGATAACGACTTCAAAGTGCCATCAATACTTCAATAGTAACCCACTCCAAACACCTCGGTTAAAACAGAGAAAATGACGGGAAAGAGTAGACGTAGAAGGTGACAACATGCATGCTTGTGTTCTGTAAAGAAAGCGACACCTTAACTACTCCTTATGGTGCCATTTCATTCATCATCTATCGGCATCTGATTTAAAAAACTTGGTGTAATCAGTATATAGCGTATATAATACTTTTGGTAAAGCACATATCAGCTGAATTGTCTTTCTTAAGTACGTAGAATTGAAGAGAGATTTCATGATTCTAGAAAATTTCTATATAATGCTGTTTCTTCTACGCTCAATGGACAAAATACGATGCAGATGCATTAACTGTGACAATGCCTGCCTGAAGAACCAACCAACCATCCCATCTGTTATTTTCCTCCCTCCAACTCCAAGTAAAGGCTACATCTGTTTTACACTGTATTAGCTTATTGCCACTCATGAGATAAATTGCAGAATGCTCAAATTCTTTTGCATCTTCCAATGGAGATACTAGTGAATTTCCCACTTGTCTGTTCTGGAAACTCGAGATTCTGATATCTACTTTATGCTGTCTGATCTGAGTTTGTGATGAGAAAATTTAAGCAGGGTGTTGATGTGAGGTTATTTAATCTAGTTGAAGATTTCTGTACCATAAAAAACCAAGACTATTAGGTGAAACCAATGTTCTACGTCATCAAAAAGCTTGAAAAAATGTTGAATTTCTTCTGCTTTGAATGAGTATAGGAGGTAACATGCCATCCAATCAAGTGGCTTCTGACAGGCATTTACTTCTAAGTCAGTAGTAAAATACTTACATTTACTACTTGGGTAATTGTAATTTAAGTCCCCATCATTGCTCCACAATTAGATGAAACATTTCAGATACAAATTATATATGGTGTTTCTGATACAAACATGCTGTCTGCAGCAGCTTGTACCTGTCCAGTTCTGACAAAATCATCGGTGAAATCATGTCAAAGGTTATATTGTTGCTCGACCATGCTCTTCTACTGCTCCATCTGCTTGTACTGACACCGTTCAGTTCCTGCTGGGAGATAAATTTGTGAATCACCTGAGCCAGTAGAAAGAAAGTTCACATGACTCTTGACTCTTGACTCTGACTCTGACTTTGTTCTTTTTCTTTTTTTTTCTGCAGAAAACCGTCGTGTCAGTTCAATTGCTCTGTTCAAAATGCGGGCAGAAGGTAATGAAGTTAATTGCAGAACTTGAGTGTATAACTTCCATTGTGCTTGACCCATCAAAGAACACGGTCACCGTCATTGGTGAAGCTGATCCAGTGAGGATCATTAACAAGGTGAGGAAATTTAGAAGATCTGCATCAATTATGAGTATCGGGCCTCCAAAGGAAGAGAAGAAGAAGAAGAAGAAGGACGACCCTTCAAAGAAAGATGCTAGTAAGGACACTTCAAAGAAAGATGCTATTCCTTGTCCTCCACAGACATGTCGAAGATGTGATGTCTGGTATGTGGTTGGTGATGATTTTAATAGTTACTGCTCCATCATGTGAACCAAAAAGCGAATCAGTTTCATGACAGTTGAAACTGTGTTATTGTCCTTAAAAATCTCAGTACCATTTTCTAATCCAACCTTTGCCATTCCAATACCTAAATCTGCCATAACCCTACTTGTATAAACAGTGTAGAAAAAAGAAGAAAAATATATCGAGGATCTATCGTTTTTATTTCATATATGAAACAGTACAAAATGTTTATATATATAGCTACTTAAAACTAATCTGAGCAGGAAAGGAAATATTTTGAAAACTAGTTTGTTACATCAGTGAATACAACTCTTCTCACAACCTATAATTGACTATAGTAGCCCTCGATGTCGTCCATTTTTCTTCTGCATGCATGCGTGTAACCAACAACCCCCCTCAAGATGAAGTACATTGAAACAACTTCATCTTGGCTAACGATGAATGAATCTGTGCGGAAGTTAATGGCTTGGTAAGTAGATCAGCGATCTGACTAACAAAAGAAATATAAGGTGTGCGAATGAAACCTGAAACCAAATGCTCCTTGACAATATAATAGTCAATATCGATGTGCTTCATAAGTTCATGGAAAACCGGGTTGGCTGCAACGTGAATAGCGGCTTGATTATCACAAAACAAAGGTATAGGCAAGGTTGGCATGATCTTGAATTCACCAAGAAGATAGGCCAACTACTTTAATTCACAAGACGTTGTAGCCATAGCATGATATTCGGCCTCCGCTGAACTTTTGCTGACGATATTTTGTTTCTTCGATTTCTATGAGATCAATGAGGTTCCAAGAAAAACACAATATCCAGTCACCAAACGTCGGGTAATTTTACACATTCCCCAATTAGAGTCACAATATGCTTGTAAGTCGAAGGTGTTATCAGCTGCATAGAATAACCTCATAGTATTGGTACCTTTCAGATACTTAACAACATGCAAAGTTGTATCCATTTGAAGTTTTGTGGGAGCAGTTATATATTGGCTTAACTATTGAGTTACAAATGAGATATCAAGTCTTGTAAAACCTAGATAGAGCAATTCTCCCACCAGGCTTCGATAGCTGTCGAGGTTGATACATAATTCAGAATCATCAGCTAATTGTACCCATGAAGTGAATGGGTTAGCCACAGGTCGCGCATGGAATAATCCTACTATTTGCACCAAGTCCCGTATGTATTTTGTTTGTGAAATCAACATCCCTTGCTGTGAACTAGCTGGTTCGATTCCTAGAAAAAACTTGGCCTCTCCCATGTCTTTGATAGTGAAACAATCATTCAGCAATTATTTCATATTCTGGATTAGCTAAACAGAAGTGCCCGTGATAAGAATATCGTCAACATATACTATAAAGACTATGAAATTTGTTGGCGTACTTTTGGTGAAGAGGCAATAATCATGTATGGATTTTACGAAACCCATCTGTAGGAACTTATCAGTGAAGACTTTGTTCCATTGTCTTCCCGCTTGCTTTAAACCGTATAAGGATTTTGAGAGCTTACACAGTTGATTTTTACGAGCTTTAGTGTAGCAGTATGGAGGAAGCATATAGATCTCTTCATCGATTGATCCATGCAAGTAAGCATTATTGATGTCAATCTGGTGTAATGGCCAATGTTTTGCTGCCACTATTGCCAAAAACACTTGGGCTGTAACTACCTTTGCAACAAGAGAGAAGCTATCATGTTAATCAATTCCAAACTCATATCCCCGAGCTACTAACTTGGCTTTGTAGCGAGAGACTAACACATCGGGAGCATATTTAACTCTAAACACCAGTTTAGACGTTATCGCTTTCTTCTTTTTTGGTAAGGAAACCAGTTGCCAAGTCTAGTTTTTCTCCAAAGCTTCCAGCTCCTCTTGCATCCTCTTGATCTAATTTAGATTTGCCTTCGCTTTATGGTAGGCTATTGGTTCTCGAATCTTTGCAATGTTAGCAAGGAATGTCGAATGATCATCCGTGTACTAAAAAACATTTGCAGAAGTGTTAACACCTATATGATTAACAACAAAATCAGATAGCCATGTAGGTGGCCTGCTATGCCCGGTTGAGTGCCTGCGTACAACATCTTGAGCGAGAGATTGTTGTGGCAATTGCCTCTCAGCTGGAGAACTATTGTTTTCTGCTGTCTGGGAATTTGTAGGAGATGACTCCAGAACTTGTAAATCATGGAAATCAATTTCTTCAGTGGGTTCTAGACAAGCAAGTCCTTGTAATGGATCAACAGTAAAGCTATTTGGTAAAACAGTGACTGGTTGATGATCATTCTCCTTTTGGAGGAAATACAAACAACTGGACCGATAAGGGAATTGATCCTCATAAAATGTCACATCTCGAGACATACTGATCTAGTGTGTGTCAATATTGTACATTTCCACCCCCTTTGTCTAAGGGATCCTCCCAAATATATTCCTAGAAATGACCCGTTATCAAACTTGTCTCTACGAGGATTAGTGTTTAACACATATCCTAAACAACCAAATACCTTGAACTAGGCATAATCAGGAGTCGTTTGATACAAAACCTTATGTAGACTTTTCCAGTTTAACACCTTCGTTGGTGAGACATTGAGCAGGCAAGTGGCATGGAGAAAAGCTTCACCCCAAAATTTTGTTGGCATGTTAGACTGTTTTAATAAAACTCTAGCAGTAGTAATTAACGACCTATGTCGTCTTTTAATAACCCCATTTTGCTGCGGGGTATACGAGCATGTCTTTTGATGAATCACTCTATAGTTGCATAAAATAAGTTGCATGTTATGCCCGGTAAACTCTGTTCCATTATCGGTTCGAACCATCTTCACATGTTTATCAAATTGTGTGTGAACCATTTTAAAGAACCCTTCAATTAATCGAGCAACTTGATCATTGAAACAAAATTGTTCATATAGCTCTTGTAAAGTCATCTACGATGGTTAACTTGTAACTATCACCAATTAACGATTTTCTTTTGTATGGCCCCCAACAATCAATATGCAACAACTCAAGAGATTTCTTTGACTGAATTCTGTTGTTACAAAAGGGCCTTCTTGTTTGCTTTGCCTTGTGACAAATATCACAAGCAACCATCTGATTCAAATGAGGAAACTTAGACACATGCTGCAATTTTTCCTTGGACATGTGTCCTAAACGTTTGTTCCAAAGCTCAATAATACCGTCTAGATTGTTGCTTACAGAAAAAACAGAATAAAAGCTGCTGCTAAATTGTTGCAATGCTGAAGAATCAAAACAGGATTGATTGATGCAATATAAACCGTTGATCAAACTTCCAACAGCTACCACTTTTTCACAATTCTAGTCTTGCAAAACACAATGCTTAGGCAAGAAATAAACACGCAAGCTTTGGACCCTGAACAATTTGCTGATTGATAAAAAGTTGTGCTTAAATTGTGGCACATAAAGAACTTGCTTTATCTTGAATTCTGGACTGAAACACACATCTCCAGTATAAGTCACGATTTTAATTGACCCATTTGGTAAGTATACACGTTTAGGAAAAATGTAATTTCTCAATATTTTCCATATGAGATAAGGAGTTACTCGTATGTGTTGTTGCCCCTGAGTCTATAATCCATGACTCAAAACGGACAAAATCATATATGAATTGTGACTTACCTGCACATGCTCCTGCAAATGCCATAAATTCTACACCACAATCTTGTATTATTTTCCCTTTCAGAAATTTCCGAATCTCTTTTTGTACTAGCATCTGTATATCTTGATTACAAGCATGCTCTGTGTGTGGCTCCGAGTCGGATTCATCCAATGGTGTTTGTGCCTCGTGAGTCATATTTGCTTAGACTGTAAATTTTTTGGGTTTCATAAACTTTCTCCCTTTATACCAATCAGGGTAACCATTCAACCTGAAGCAGACTATCCTTTGATATCCTCCCTTCTTACAAAACGTGCAATACTTGTCTTCTTTGTTCTTGCTTGCCTTAGCATTTTTCTTCATATTACTACTATGAAAATGATTGCTCTGAGATATGGTTATGAAGGCAGCAGTGTTAACAAAGTCATTTTATGTGTCTAAAGCTACATCTCTCTGTTTTTCAATTTTTAAAAGCATCGAATAGGCTTTGTTTACTGAGGGAAGAGGATCCATGAGTAAAATTTGATCTCTAACACTATCAAAGTCCGTGTTCAAGCCTGAAAGAAACTGCATGAGTTGCTCCTCTTGACAGATCTCCTGTGCTATAGCTCGAGAACCTCCACATCTGCATATCGTCGTAGGTTTTAGCATTGCATACTCATCCCACATTCTTTTTATTTTGTTGAAGAAATCCACTATGGATAGATTCCCTTGTCGTGACGCACAAATCTCTCTTCGAAGATCAAAAATGAGTGGACCATTGTTGTCTCCATACTGTTGCTCAATCTCTTTCCACAACTCCCTAGAAGATGGAGCAAATAAGAAAACGTCTACTAATTCCCTTGACAGAGAATTTATGATCCAAGAAAAAACCAAGTCGTCAGATTCTTTCCACTGCACAAGCTCCTCTGAGTCGACATCTGGTGCATCATCCTTTAAGATAAAACTGGTTTTCCTTTTTGCACTCAACGCAAGTAACATAATCTTTTCCATGAAATAAAATTTTTCCCGTTTAACACAGAGCTTACGAGGGTTAAACCTGGATTGTCGCTGTTTTTTTTATTCACGACTGTGTTGTAATTGTTGGATGCATTTTCTCATTAAAATTAATGGCATTTTCCCTTCTTCTATGGATTAATTATTGGACTTTATTAATATTTTTCTTACTAAATTGCTTGGTTCACTTGAATTTACATTTTATAATTGTCCTATTTAATTTGTAGGAAATGCTCTTGATTTTTGTTGTAAAGACCACAACAACAATTACACGAGAAAAAGTCCGTAAGTTTGTCACAGAGAAAAGAGGGAGAACTAATAGGATCGAGGAATTAAATTGGAGGCAAGAAACTAACGCACTAGTGGGTAGCTCCAGCACACCATCTCAAAAGGAAAAAGAGGCACAAAATTTATACAAAAAGACAGACCAAAACGAAAATAAAGCAGAAAAGAGGGACTCACTAACTCTATCATTCATGTGGGATCAGCTCAAAAAGAACATGACATGTTGTAGCGCCCCCTTACCGTAGGGTACACGTCGGGATGCCCGCAGGTCATTCCGACACGTAACTCACGTTAAAGGTGCACTACTTAGCAACCAACTACAATCTACATGGCATCAAATATAAATATCACTAAAAATTGAAATCAAATTTCTTTTCATTACTCAAATCTATAATTACATATCTTGTCCAAAGCATTAGTCTAAACAATATACAAGAAACTAAAAGTTCTAACTAGGTCATCCAAAAGATCCCAGCTGACCCACCTCTGCGCCATAACTTCTCTTGCCGACGATCCACAAGGCAG
>JANZLD010000002.1:1423614-1459906 GCA_026413575.1 Erythroxylum carthagenense | reverse complement strand
AATAATTAATATATTGTGCTTTGCATATTGTTTAATATACTTTAAATAATATTTATATGCATAAATACTTTTTATTACAAAATAAAATATAGTTTAAATTAATTAAAGTGTTTTTTATTTTTATATTGTCAAATAGTCTACTATATGAAGCTTTTTAAAAAAAGTTATTTTTTAATTAATAGTCAAACAGTCAATTGACTTTTTAGAAAAGCTCTTCTAAGAAAAATTCTACTAACAAAAATTTTACTCACAAAAACTTCACTAATATAAACCCATCAAAATAGATTAGCTCTTTTAAATAAAATGATACTATTTTACTAAAATAATTAAATCTCAAATTAATCTAAATCTGAGTCTAATTTATAGGTCGATTCATTAAAAAATAGGCTCGTGAGTCAAAAATTGCCACCCCAAAGAGATAACAAATTAGTGGTTTGATTTGATATTCACGATATTGTTTAATTTAAATAATTTTATGTTAAAGTTTAATAATCTAAAATATCAGTTAAATATTTTATTTTATTTGAATTTTAAAATTTTATTGGACACATAAAATTTATAAAGTACACAATTAAAAATATTTGGGTAATGTTAATGGATTAAGACGAAGTCACCTTCAAAGGTAGAGCTTGAAAGATTAGTCAACCAAGTGATTGAGATAGAACTTAATGTGAGGTATAAATGTAGGCGCAAGAAAAGGAAAGTCTTGCGGCTATTTCGCCTTCTGCGATGGATTGAGACTTGGGAATCTACAGATGTTATCTTGTCACGCTCCAGTTGGTTGTGCCAAGCATAAATTGACCCTGCCAATGATGGGACGTACATGTCAAAGTAAAGGGTGGGATCACCTGTTTTCGTTAAGTATGTTAATTGTTTACACGTTATACATTTATTAATTTAATTATTAATTATATCAAAATTATTATTAATTATATAGCAATATTATCATTAATTATTTAATATATTTTATTCTATTATATTATATGTGCTTTATATTTTAAAATAATTTATTTATGTTTTTATTTATATAGAAATATATACAAATAATTAAAAATAATTTTTAAATATATTTGTTATTTTTATTAATAACTGTTTAATTAATTATTAATTATATACAATTTATCATTAATAATATAAAAATATCATTATTAGTGTACGGATAAATAATATAAAATATTATTAATTATATACAATTTTAGTGGATCGTAATAAATGAGTATGAAAAAAAGAGGGCAAGGGTTAGAAGAAATAATTGGTATTAAGAAATTTTATTGAGAGCATATTAGGTAGTATATATTTATTAATTTATATTCTTCTCTAAACCATCCAAATTCAAAATTTTTTATTTTTACTATTAAGATAAAATGAAACGTAGCATAAAACCCTTCGCTTCTGTCTCATTCTATCATATACCATTACAAATTCTTGTATCAAACAATATAATTATGTTAAGTTTCATTTCATTCCATTTAATTACCCCTCAACAAGTGCACAAGATAGATTGTTGATTTGGTGATTTCGGTTTGGCTTATTTGCTTTCGGAATTATCCATTTCTTCTTCTTGTTTACAAGTTGCTTCGAGTTTTAATCATCTCCTTTAAGTCTACGGATATAGATTTCTTTGTCTGGAGTGTTGCAAGAGTTTGATAAAACCGATAATGTTTAAACGATTGCAGTTCATCATCAATTAAGTTACAAGAGATTGGAGTAACAATCAATTCGTTAGTGGATCAAATCTGTTCAACCTCGTAACCTCTTTTCCTCAAGGTGACCAAATTTGCTCCACTAAAACATCCAACAATACGGGAACTTCATGTTCCTGATCTTGTCCGTATGAAAAATGAGGCACGTGTAAACTTAAGTTCCGCCGCCAAAATTAGGCGGCAGCCACATGGCTCCACCGCCTCCGACAGCGTCTCTGGATAGGTAAGACATGCAAGACAACGGCACCAGACACAGCCCTCGGCTTCTTAAATCTCTCTTTTTCACTTCCTCATTTCCGCCGCCCACCTGAAACCTGCTGCGAGTCGCCGTCATGTATGGGACGCTTAGTGTCTGCAGCAAATAATCAAACACTAAACGTTAAACTAATGACTTCTGTTCTTGTTCTTTTATGATCGCTGTTCTTCACCTGAAGATTGACCATGGAAGAAGAATGTTGGGAAAGTGAAAGTACCTCGACCTGGTTTTGAAGGAATTTGATGTAACCAATAGCCTCCATTAGTACGGATGCTGTGTCTGTCTGAAATCATACCCACCCCATGATCATGCAGAAAATTTACACGTCAAATCAAATTGAAAAAACAACAGATGCCAACAAAACTTTTTCTTTAATCGAAAACCAGACTCAAAAGAACATATATTCTCTAGGGTTTCGTGATCTCGACTTCCAACAATTTAAAACCTTAAACTAAATGCTAAATTACCTTGCCAAAAGGTGCAACCAGCTGCTGCAGAGCTGCGATTCTATCTCCTAGCTTTTCTTTCCTAATCTGTTTAATTATAATCACACCTTAGAACGAGAGAAAAAATTGTATTCAGGTATGTTCATGTATGATCTTCTAAGTACTCCTTAATCATTCTTTCACACAGAAAATGTATCTATCTGAAAATGGTGTCTATCATTTTACCCTTTTACGCACCTTCAATGGTGGGCAGGAGGCGGCGCGTGCCTCCACTCGTGACTTCTTTGCTGTAGCTTGGGTTGCCTTCGGCTCCATCAAGCTGTTAGGCCTCTTTGCATCGAAGGAGGCTAATATCTATGCATCACAAAGCAGTAAAAATGAAAACTTTATATTCTAAAGATATGTATATAAAAAAAAGACTGATTCTTCTGATAAAGAGGATCGTTTTTTAAGTGTGTTTAAAGCTGAAGGTAACACCTTTAGTCCCCCCCTAACTTATAAAAGGATCCAACTTTCTCTTTTGAGTTTTGAATCACGAATTATGGCAGATGATACTATTAGTAGCTAGTTCACAGTTAACGAGATCGTATGAAATACTCTGCAAGTCTGAGGCAACATCAATGGCTACTCAAAAGATGAAGGGAGAAAGAACTCACTTTACTAGATGGCCTCTGACTTGATTGCTGCATTTGATCAAGACTAAAGGAGCAGTTGTCTTTATACATGGCAAGAATGTCATTACAGGGCTGGCCAAAACCCCCACTAGAACTTGTAGAGCTCAAGAGATCCGAAGCCTGTAAGTTCATGTCAAAAGATCCTGAAATTGATTGATTCAAATTAGAAACATTTAGACTAGGATGTATCTGCATCTGACTAAATTTCCCTCGGTTTGGCATGTCACTCCTGAGCATGGAGGAGTTCTGAGTGTAAATTTCTCCTGATGACTCATACCCACTGATCGGAAAACCAGAAGATATAGTCTTGAGGAGGAGATTCGCCCTAAGATCGTTCAGATCTTTCTGCTCATTCTTAACATAGTTTGTAAATGACAGATTAGAATCCTCGACAGTACTGGAGGGACTGTCCACTGACATGTCAGTAAAATTGGGGAAACACCCTGAGAGCCCTCCTTTAATTTTTGGTTGTTGTAGTTCATAAGCATAGTGGTTGTTGAATGTTCCTCCAGTGTCGCTCCAGTGAAAGCTCAAATCTTGTACCATGGAATTGTTGAAAGGGCGGATGATTCCAGCATTCCTGCATGCAGAGTTTTTAGGGGAAAAAACTTGCAAGTGAAATTTCTACAGAAACTTTTTCCTGAAGTTTGAACACATCTGAAATGTTCAAAACCCTAGTAAACTAGCAACTGTGTTAAACTGTTAAAGTAACTCGGATTGATAAAGAATCAAAAACTGGCACATGGGTTTTCAATTTTGGGCAGCATCTGATTAATGTACATCAAATCAATAAAGAAAAAGTAGAAAAGAAGTTGATTTCAAATCCTGATACAGTACTACCGTAACAGCTAAAATATTCATCACACAAGCTTGAACTTAGTTAGGTAGAGAGAGAGAGAACTCACAAACTGATGTTTTGGGTCCAACCATGGAAGTTTGAAGTTCCATAGCTAGATGGTGTAGTTAAAGAAGAAGACCCAACAAGTTGGTCTTGAAGCTGATGTTGGTGATGGAAATTCGCAGACTCCATGACTGCAGATTTTTATATATGGGCTTGAAAATCCCGAGATTAGTGTTAAAACTTAAAACTCTCACTATTGCTAGACTAGCTTCCTCTCTCTCTCTCTCTCCCCAAAGGAACAGTATAGTTCAGGTGACACCCACAGTACAGACCCTCCTATTGCTTTTCTGGCTTCCAACTTTTCTCAGTAGCCTTGAAAAGAAAGAAAAGATGGCAAACATGAGTATAAGAACCTGTCTCCATACCTCTCTCTGACTTTTAACTATTATTATTTTCTTTTCCAGTCCATACTCCACAATCTGCAACTTATCAGAACCAAGATTGATTCCACTTCTTTGTCGCAAACTGTCTGCAATTACAGGAAGATGATTATAGTTCCTCTATGTTATGATTAAGATATCAACCTTCGATCCCAAGGCCCTCAAACAGAAGAGAAATGATGAGACTTATACTCTTTCTTGCTCTCTTAACCCCACATGTTTAAGGTTGCTCGCTTCCTCTATACTGCAATAGATTAGAACCTAACAAGTATCGGTTAGGGCTTTTATGGTTTTCACCAAAGACAAAAAGATTGGAAGGGACTAAGGAAGTGGGATGTGTTATTCTATGTAGTCCACATTCCTCTTATATATATATACATCTTTGAAGTTATTGACTTAATAATGTAAAAAAGTTGTATTCTATAACGACACTCAAGGTTTTAAATTACTAATCACAATTTATGTTAAGGGCACAATTGATTACATGCAAACCCCATTACTTAAGGCTTTTAGCTTTTTGAGGGTTAGTTTATAAAGAGACTGTTTTTGTAACTAAAATTTCTAACCTTCCGGTCATGAAGAAATAACCTTACCAGTTATTCAAAGTCTCATTCTTGATAATTTTTTGTAATTTGTGATTTATATTTTTTAAATTTTAGTTGATGCATTAATTTGTAATGAAGCATAAATTTTAAGACTATTTTTATGTACTTTTGACAAACTATATAAATATAATATAATAAATACTAATTTGGAACTCCAAGTTTATAAATTAGGTATAAATATATTACTTCATCATGGATAAAGATAAAAATTAATGTATTTTTATTATAAATTTTTTGTTATTATTTTAAATTATCCAAAACACTTTATAATAACATTAAATTTTTCTTTAAAAATCTTTTATTAATTTTTTTCTCGAATTATTTTAACAAAAATTATTAATAAAATTAATAATTAATCACGTAATAATTTATGATAAAATAGTTAACAATTTTTTCTAATTTTTAGTATTTTAAGATATTTCAAAAATGAAACTACTAGAACATTTCTTGTCTTTTACTAGTTAAGTGAAGAGAAGAAAGGGAAAGAGAGATTAGGGTTAAGTACATATATAAGATTGAAGTGTAAATTTAATGAGAAAAGGGTTATATATTTTATGAATTGGTTCATCTTCAACCCCACAAAGCTTCACATCAGTCGAAAAGTTGATGGGAGAACGTGAGATCAGACAAAGTATGGGCAAGCTTCAACTTCGCCTTTGCTCTGCCTTTTCTTATTGTTTCTCATTTACTATAAGCTTTCCTTTCCCCTTAAAAAGTTATGCTTTATTCCAAGCTTTTTCGGTCACCTTTTTCTTATTTCACTCTCTCGCTATCTTCCAAGTTTCAATTCTCAATAAAAGTTGTTCGTCTCTGCATCATAAATAATTTATGTATTTTTACATTGGTATTCTAATATTATTTATTTTATGATTAATCTAAACAAATTATAAATTGATTAGTGGTTGAGACGTTTATTATCTTTTTTTATATACAACTAATTCATTTTTAAAAATAAAATATTGCATAAATTGAATAAAAAAGGTTTATGTTACTTCTTAATAATAGGAGTATAACATGATTTATTGAAACCTTTTTTGAAAAATATGTTAGAGTTGATCTTCACTGAGGCAGTTGCTAGAGTTAGGAAAATCTAACAGGACAAAATAAAGGTTAACGAGACCACTTAGAATCATCGCGCCTCATACTCAGGATCACGCAATGAAGACTCCTGAAGCGGATGGCGACAAGAGAGCCAGTCTTTACAAGGTGTTAGATAATACTCCATCCGATTCATAATAAGAGTCGTTTTAGAAAAATATACGCTTATTAAAAAAGCTAATGAAATTATAGATATACCTTTATTAATACTCCCATAAAATTACCTCGTGACTCCGGTAATCAGCATCTTAAATTAAGATGAGAGAGAAATTGCCTTAAAATTGTGATATGTATAATTAAGATGAAAGATAAATGAAATGTTAATTTTGAAAGAAAAATTATAAACATACATATAAAGTCAAGAATGACACTTATTTTGAATAATTAAAATGTATCTAAAACGACACTTATTATGAATCGGAGGAAGTAACAGATCTGGTCAACCCTCAGGTATGTCCTTATTGTCATATTGTCTTATATTGTACTTCTATTTACTTAAATTTATCTCTCTGCATCATGATTTGTCTGTCGCATCTGCATGTGGGTCTACAGGAAACAGTCTCTCAACTATGTAAAGGTAAGGCTGCGTACTATCAGACCTTTTCAGACCCCACTTTATTGCTAGAATTTAGACTGGGTATGATGATAATGATGATTACTTACTTGTTATTCAAACTAATTATCAAATTTAGGACTGTTAATAAGGTAGATCAAATTCAATGTTTAATCTGAATCGGGTCAGACCAATTCTCTTCTAATTCATAACTTAGGGCAAAGAAAACATAGAAGGTCATGTATCATTCATATATATGTATATATGATAACTATCTCAGTTAACCTAAGTTTTTCTTTGTGTTATGTCTATAATACAGACTTTAGTTCAAGAAATTTTACTGAGATGTGGGATTTAAAAAGGTTTAATAATAAGTAGTCTTATCCTTAATTAATAAAGAGACTACAATTTCAAGCAATAATTAGATGAATAATTAAAAAATGATAGAGCCACCAAATTGACAAGTCAAAAAAATCCCAAAAAAGAATAATTTCCTCAGAGAAATGAGATAAAACAAAATAATAAGAAGAGTCTTCACGATTTAGTGGAAAGATGATGCAATACCTTTATTATTGTTCGCATTATAATTATCCTTAAAGTGAACATTTAATCAAAAAAATGATATGTGTCCCTACACAAAGATTATAATAAAAAATGGGTATTTTCCACTAAATGTAATTTATCTTTTTTATTCCAAAAAGGGGCAATCATAACAAAAGCTACACCAACAAAAGTTTGTATGACTTTCGTTTAAAATAAGCAAAAACCATTTGTTAAGATACACAGTATATATCTTTTTTATTTTGTTTTGGTATTTTATTTATTAATTGGATATATAAGATATTAATTAGACTTAGATTTAAAAAGATATAGTTATTATATTTATAGTTGAGAAAGAATCTTACACTAAATTGAAGTTTATCATCTGAGAAATTGTGGCATATCACGTTTATACTTGTCAAGGGTATTGCTAGATTTTGTGCAAAGGTAAAAAGGGTTTGTGTCTAGAATTTGGGTCTTTATCGTGTGTATCTTGAGTGTGTCAATTGTCGACGACCGTTGGGCTCTTTGATGTGTGCATTAATTGTGTTTTTCTGTTGAAATAGCTAAAGTGATCTTGTAGTTTTCTGGTTTTTGTTGAGACACGGTTGAGTCTTTGAGTGAGCATTGTAAATGGCTTGTGTTGTGTGTAGATTGATGGATTATTACTGAAGGTGTGGATGTTTTATATGATGGTGTTAATACCTGGATGTGAGGTGCTTTGATATGTATTAATTGGTAGTATCCTTGCTTGATTGATGAAAATTAAAAAGTACATTACATGTTTTCAGAGTGGGAGATCCATTGCTCTATTTTGATCATATGAGAATTGTTAATGCTAGATTGTTATCCTTGTAGAGTGGCTCACGGTTGAACTAACTTTATATGAACAACTTTCAAATCTCTTGTTGAGGAGCAAAACCCATACCCAAGTTGTTCTATTTCAATCTTAAGTGTGTTCATATTTTTCTATAAAATTTTCTATACTTGAGTCTTTTATTCATTGTTTTTTGATTAATAGATTGTTAAGATAAATTTTTTGTTAAAGTTAATATGAGTCGGTTATGCTATCAGGTGTGAAAATCTTTTATGAGAAATGAGGTTGAGATATAGTTTTAAGAATTGCGTAAATCAGCTTTGAAAATCTTTGTGTAAATCTATTAAATTTTCGTGAAAATGATTAAGCTGGGTAAGGGTCTCATAGATATAAACAATATGTGCCGATTTGCGTTAATAAATCTCAATTTTATTTATCATTTGTGTTTTTAATTTTTCTAATTTTGTGAAACAATCATCCCTGTATTTTTTTTCACCTTTAGTCTATTAAATTTGTGGCTGATTTGTCTTATAATTAAAGCCAATCATTAAATCTTATAGCTATCATTGGTCACTTTAAGGTTACATCACAATTTAGAAATAGAAATAAACCGTGATCAACTCTTATAGAGCGGAGAGTCTTATGTATTAAGATACGTTAACTTTATATCAAATTTTACTGAAAATTTAAATTTTTATTTTAATTATCATATTTTAAAAATTACTAGTTAATTCTTTCACATGTTATTTAATTATTGTATAACACTTTTTATTATATTTTATTATTATTTTTCATTTATGATTTAGAATCGAAGTCCTGGTAAAACTTAAAAATTTAAATATTACTTTATTTAAAAAGTTGTGCGATAATTATATAATACGGTATGAAAAGTATTTGTCAAAATATAAAAAATTAGAAAAATCGTATAACTCAATGTTTGAGATTAATTATTATATATTTTGGTGAAAATTTTTATAATCTGTTTGTTTCCCGAGAAACTTACAGTCACAACCTATTCCAATGCCATGGTTCTCTTAAACACCAAGAAATGATCAAAATTTGAAATTATTAACACAAAACAAAGCACTTAATCACCTTGTCATGCTTTTTCCTCACATCGACCCTAATAACGGGGAGTGTATAAAGTCTGGGTGTCTGAAATGAATGGATACATTTATGTTTTTATTACAACTTTTTGGGTCAAGATACCCTTAAAAAGAGGTCAAAAAGTAAGTAAAGTTGTCTGCGAAGAAGACAAAAGGCATTGGAACCGAAGAATATGTGCTTTGTCAAGTTTAGGGAATGGTTGAGACAACAATCCATGGCTTCTCTTTGCTTTCCAGTTTCAATCCCACCAATACACAGACCAGTAGAACCCATTTATACCCTTTATTCTGCAAGCTAACGTTTGTTACTCATAATGCTGAAACCAGTAAGAGTTTTGACTTGTCAACTAACAAGCATGGAATGTGAGTTTGTTTGCTCCACGATATGTATGTCTAATGAAATAGTAGTTATTACTATTTTCTTCAATAAGGAATCATTAATTTAACTAAATAATTACATGAATAACAAAACAAAATAGGCAAATCGTTCTTTTCATATAAAATTCAAAATGGGTTAATTATCAAAAATAGCCTAAATTTTTATCAAATTTTCAATTATATTACATACTTTAAAAAGTAGCAATAAAATGTTTAAATTTCAATCTTTTAATTATAGCTCAAACTTCCGAAAGTGATAATAAAATATACAAACTTTTAATTTTTTCAATTTTAGTCCGACATTATTTATTGTTTTCCCAATGCCCTTAACCCTTTGTTATCTTTTTGTTATTCTGATGCTTTAAACTACTTTCACATTATAGTTTATTGCACCAATAAACTCTTCGTTTTTTATTTGTTTTCCTGATGTCCTTAGTGTGAGGATGTCATGATTGCATAATGTGAAAATCAAAAGATAAGGGCATTGAGAGAATATACTGAAATCAAAACATAATGTCATCAGGGCTGTATAATCTGATTTAGGTAATTTTTAAACAATAACATCGTTTCATTAATTTTTATTTGTTGTGCTAATTTTGACTTAAGTGTATTAATAGTTAAGGTTTCTAAAACACGTGGTAAGTCACGTCAGCAATTAACGAAAACACTAATGTTAGGCTAGAATAAACAAGTTAAAAATTTAAGTATTTTATTGCTACTTTTTGAAGTTCAGGCTAGAATTTAAAAAATTTGAAAATTTGAATATTTTATTGCTACTTTTTAAAATTCGAAAGATAATTAAAAGATTAACAAAAATTTAGATCTTTTTTAGTAATTAAACCGTTCAAATTTTATTAATGTAATTCGATAAAATATTTAAAATTCGATGTAATCATAACTCATTCAAATCAATTTTAATTAATTGATTTTAATTTAAAATTAAAAAATTTTAAACATGGAACTTGATCCAATTAAGTAGTAGTAATTAACATGAAGATTTTTTTAAAGGAGCAAGTTCAAATCGGGATTCAAACTCAAAACCAGCTATTTGGTTCCTCTCTACCAACTAGACTAGCCCTTTAAATATAAGAGCACTTAAAAGAAAAGCAGGTGGTTAATTTCAACATCAATGCTTTAAGAAGAGCCTTTTGACTTTAAATATTTGGTTTGATAATTTGATATGATAGTGGTGTGACGGTCACTTCATTTTGTTTTGTTGTTAATTTGAATTTCCTACTGTCAAATTGTCGAATCGAATGGGGCATAGTTGATTATTAATTATAAAGTTATAATACAGTATGCTATATGTGTTATTGCATAGAATCCCAGGATTCATGGAACAATCATTCGGACAATAGTGAGTCGGGTTGGGCCTGAATGAGCTTTGCTCTATAGTTTTCGATAGAGCTTAGGCCCAAATCAAGACAGTTAGTGTGAACTCGAACTTGAGCCTGACCAAAATTTTATTTTATTATATTAAAAAGAAAAACAGCATTTTAAGCCTGAAAATTATAAGAAAAATAATATTTAAGGTCAAGTTTGGGCAGCCTAAGCTCGAGACTAACCTCGGCCCAAATATCATCCTTAATCACGAATATGTGCTATACAATGAGTAAAAATTTCAATGTGTTAAGTTAATTCAATAGTAAAAATTTTAAATTATCTAATTTTTTATTTAATTTTTAAGTTTATAATTTGATTTACTCTAATAACTTTTGTTGTTAAAAATTAATTAGTTTATTAATCAATCAATTAGTTTCATAAATTACTAATTTTTATTTAATAATCTCTTTTTTTAATTAAAATTTAAAATTTTCAATAGATAAAAAATACTTATTAGAATTATATTTACGTTATTTGAAATCATAATAATTTGATATGATTTGATTTGAAATGAACCAATTAAATTTAGATTAGTTACTATTAAATTCAAGCTAAGAACTTAATTAATAGAATTAAAATTAATTCTATTAATTTTAATAATTGTCTAAATTTTAATTGAGTGAATCAAAATTCAGCTTGAAAAGTCTAACCGATCCAAACTCTTGCACTAAACCAATGTCGTTTTAGTAGCAGTCCGAGGCCTGATAAAATTTCAAACCGTGAGCAATAGGTGCTAGGCTGGCCCGGGTCAGCAGTGAGCCGGGTTCGTTTGGACACTGTACTACCGTCCGGAAGATTAACTACACCCAACTGTCACACTGTCTCCTTAATTGCAACCAAATTACCTTCAACGTAGTAGCAGGTGAAGGTTCTCACATGAATTGAGAGGAGTAAGGCCATAAGATGTTCGTCAGGTTTCCATGAGCAAAGTTTTCAGGATATGGAAGGTTCCATATGTAGGGAATATAGAGAAAGAAATCTTCAATGCCATATGTGGATCATCCTCAATCGTCCGCGATTGTGCTTTTCCAATAGCTCTGACAACTAATGATGGATGCTTGATGAGATTCTCTTCAATTCAATGATCTCCATCATTAGTGCACTTGGGAATTTGTTTCTTTTCAACCTACATTGTATATAGTTTCCAATCACGAATATTCCTTTTCTTTTTCTGATTAAATTCATCTCAAACTTCCATGTGTTACTCCTTCCTAACACTTGATCAACACTTGGGAGAAGTGTTCGTTCTTATTTCATCGAAATGGTTTGTAACGTTACTGTTCAATTTCACAAGCTTTTTCATGTGTTTTGGACTTACGTCTGATAGAACTGTTTGCCACAGAGTTTTGGTGGTGGAGAAAAGAAACCCACCAGCGTCGGGCCATGGGGTGGTGAAAATGGAGTTCTCTGGGACGATGGAGTGTACTCGACGGTCAGGCAATTGGTGATAGCTCATGATGCAGGTATTGATTCCATTCAGATCGAGTATGATAAGAATGGGACCTCAATTTGGTCAGAGAAGCATGGAGGATCCGGAGGCAGTAGAATCGACAAGGTCAATCTTTTCCATCAAAATTTTCCTTGTTAATATGAAGTTTAGTTGAATCTTGGACTGAAAATCTGTCAAGCTACCATTCTCGCTAATGGTTTGAATCATGCAGGTGAAACTCGATTACCCAGACGAGTTACTTACTTCAGTCGGTGGATACTATGGCAGAGTAAGCGTCTGGGGACCTGTATTGATTCGATCGCTTATATTTGAAAGCAACAAGAGAACATATGGACCATTTGGAGTTGAACAAGGCACTTTCTTTTCATTGCCAGTGAGTGGAAGAAAGATTGTCGGATTTCATGGAAAGAGTGGTTGGTATCTTGATGCAATTGGCATGTACTTGAAGCCTCTGCAGAAAGAGAAGAGCTCCAGAGCTTTGGTCCACACTAATAGTTACCTTACTAATGGAACTGATAACGTTGGGTTCTCGGTTATACAAGGAAGTGCAGGTAATGGTTATGACATAGTTGTTGCTGTAAGGCAGAAGGATGACCATGGCAGCCCTCTGCAAACCAAACTTTCTCAAGAGTTCAACAATCCAGGAACAAACTCCAAGGTGATCAGTCACCTAAAGAAGTAGTTGCTCTCTTGTGAATCAAATTGTTCTTGTGTCCATTGTTATATCATAAAACTTTCTTTTAGATCGAATACTTCAATGCAGGGAGTTGCCATTGGAAGCGCTGGATCAAAAGTTGAAGGAGTGATAACATATGGACCATGGGGTGGCACTGGTGGTTTGGTGTTCGACGATGGAACGAGCTCTGGGATTAGGCAAATTCACTTGTCTCGCAGTGTTGGTATTCTATCTATTAAAGTCCAGTATGATCACAACGGGCAGCCTAAATGGGGAAGCAAGCATGGTGGCAGTGGAGGATTAAAAAATGATAAGGTGAGTGCTCTCAGAAAAATGGATTCATATCTCGACGTGTTCCGAATCAGTCAAGACATGTCAAACACGCTAAGCACTCCGAATTAGTCAAAACATGATAGAGATGCATTTTGCTCCAACTTTGATAGGTAATATTATACAGATTGTATTATTTACGAATGTAAGTGACAATCGGAGCTAGCTCCCTCCTGGAAAGAATATCGCCTAGTGGATCCTTCACAATTCAGATAAACAAACCCTCTGCTCTTTCGGTACAACTATATCTCTCTTACATACTCTCTCTCCTTAACTACCTATAACAAACTCATAACAATTTGCCTACAAGTGGCAGATTTCTCCTTCTCCATCTTGCTCTTATGAACATAAGTTTTAATGGGCTTAAGTAACATGGGCTGATCATTAGAAGAAGTGCTAACATTGTGTACAATTCCCTCCTCTTCAATGAGCACCTTGTCCTCAAGGTGAGTAGGAGGAAATTGCCCTTTAATGAATTCTGTATCGTCCCAAGTTGCTTCCTCTGTTGGTTTAGCTTTCCAACGGACGAGCCATTGTTGAATATTTTTACCCTTGGACTTAGTGATACGTGACGCTAGGACTACTTCCGGTTCAACCAATTCCGAGATATCCATATCTAAACCTTGAGAAAGATTATGCTCAATAGGATGATCGCCCACTGCCCTCTTTAGTTGGGAGACGTGAAAAATCGGATGTACTTTGGATGTTGGTGGAAGCTATAGTTTATAAGCAACCCGCCTCACCTTTCCAATGATCTTAAAAGAACCGTAATAACGTGCAAAAAGCTTGGGACAAATTCGCCTTGCAATAGTAAGTTGTCCATGTGGTCTTGGCTTAACAAAGGCCAAGTCTCCCTCCTGAAACTTCACCTCCATCCTGTGAACATTTGCAAATTTCTTCATCATAGATTGTGCACGTAATAGGTTGTGTTTGAATTGTTGTAAAGCTTCATCTCTATCAACCACAGCTAGCGCCACTGATTCCACCTGAGTTTCTCCTTGGGAAAAATGCAACAAGGTTGGTGGAAGGCGACCATAGATGACTTCGAAAGGATTCCTCCCAATTGAGACATGATAGTTAGTATTATGTCAATATTCAACCCAAGACAACCAATAAGACCAAATTTTAGGTTGTTCGGTAGTAAAGCAACGAAGATAGGTTTCTAGACACCTATTAACCACCTTCATTTGTCCGTCCGTTTGGGGATAGTAGGAAGAACTGTCCCTTGTAGCTTGAATAACTCTTTCAGAAATTACTAGTGAAGAGCGAGTCTCTATCGCTCAATATGGAGCTAGGAACGCCATATAATTTCACCACATCTCGGATAAATATTTCAGCCACTGTTTTAGTTGTAAAAGGGTGTTTGAGATGTAAGAAATGAACATACTTTAATAGTCGATCTACTACCACCATTATGACTTCATAACCATGGGACTTCGGGAGTCCTATAATAAAATCCATTGAGCCTTCATCCCAAATCAGCTTAGGAATAAGTAGGGGTTGCAAGAGACTAGCTGGAGATATAGCCATATATTTATTCTTTTGGCATATGGCACATTCACGAACAAACTACATCTCCGATAAATATTCCAGCCACTGTTTTAGTTGTAAAAAAGTGTTTGAGAAGTAAGAAATGAGCATACGTTGATAATCAATCTACTACCACCATTATGACTTCATAACCATGGGACTTCGGGAGTCTTATAATAAAATCCATTGAGACTTCATCCCAATTCAGCTTAGGAATAGGTAGGGGTTGCAAGAGACTAGCTGGAGATATAGCCATATATTTATTCTTTTGGCATATGGCACATTCAAGAACAAACTTTTGTATTGGCGACTTCATTCTTAGCCAAAACAATTCGCTAGCCAACCTCTTGTAGGTCTCTAGGAAACCAGAATGTCCCCCTAAAGATGAGGAATGATAT
Source organism: Erythroxylum carthagenense (assembly GCA_026413575.1). Lineage (NCBI taxonomy): Eukaryota > Viridiplantae > Streptophyta > Magnoliopsida > Malpighiales > Erythroxylaceae > Erythroxylum > Erythroxylum carthagenense. The sequence continues at coordinate 1,444,682 of JANZLD010000002.1, read as the reverse complement.
TCTTGCAGTAATTGGGGAATTAAAGTTGAAGTGGATGAAAGAACTAACCTGTTCTTATAGAACAACAAGTCTTCCCTTAGATGATAATCAGGTTTAGAGTTGGGGTTCTGTAGGAGAGCTGTAATGAGTAAGTTCAGTTTGGTATCTCTTTTGACCTCCTATCGGACCACATCTATATCAAGTCAACATGAGACTGAAATTGTCATGAACAATATCTTATCGTCTTCCACGCTAGAGAGGGCGTCTGTGGCTCCATTTTGCTTTCCAGGTTTATAAATAACTTCAAAGTCTAATCCTAATAACTTAGCTTGCCAACATTGTTGATCTATTGATGAAATCCGTTGGTCTAATAAATGCTTCAGACTCTTATGGTCGGTATAAACCTTGAAATGTATCCCAGTTAAAAAATGCTTCCAATGTTGAATTGCCATCACTACCGCCATCACTTCTTTCTTATACACAGATATGGAATAAGTTGATTTAGTTAGTGTCTTGCTGAAATATGCCAATGGGTAGCCCTCTTGTATTAGGACAACATCCAAACTCCTTCCTGAAACGTCGCACTCGATGGAAAATTCCTTGGAGAAATCTGGTAAGGCCAGAACTGGTGATGTAGTCATTTTCCTCTTCAATTCCTCAAAAGCTTGTTGGGATTCCTTCCTCCAATTGAACCCGTCTTTCTTGGTAAGTTCAATAAGTGGTTTTGCAATTTTATCATAATCCTGGATAATTTTTTTGTAGTACCCGGTAAAACCAAGGAACCCTCTTACTCCTTTCACATTCTTGAGAATAGGCTACTTTAAAATGCTTTTGATCTTCGATGGATCCATAGCTACCCCCTCACATGAGATAACATGGCCTAGATACTCCACAGATTGCTGTCCGAAAAAACATTTCTTCCTAACATAAAATTTATTGTCCAGTAGGAGTTGTAACACCTAAGCCAAATGTTGCCTATGTTGGTTTCAATATGAACTGTAAATCAAAATGTCGTCAAAGAAAATCAGAACAAATTTACGTAACAGAGACTTGAAAATAGAGTTCATAGTAGATTGAAATGTTGCGGGTGCATTCATGAGTCCGAAGGGCATCACTAGGTTTTCGTAATGCCCTTCATGGGTCTAAAACCCCTTTTATAGATATCCTCTTCTCTAAACTTGATATGATAACCCAATTTCAAATCTACCTTGGAAAAATTCTTGGCCTCACTTAACTCCTCCATCAACTCATCTACCTCTAGAATTGGAAACTTGTCGGGTACCGTGAGCTTATTCAAAGCCCTGTAATCAACACATATCTGCCATGGCCGATCCTTCTTTTTAACAAAAATCACAGGACTTGAGAAGAGCCTGATATTGGGCCTGATAATCTCGATTTCAAACAACTCTTGAATTTGTCTCTCAATCTCATCCTTGTGATGATGTGTGTGCCTATAGGGACGAATATTCACAAGTTCTACCCCTTCCTTCAGGTTGATTGCATGGTCATTAACCCTCTTAGGTAGCAGCTCTTTTGTCTTTTGAAAAACTGACTCAAATATGAACAAAACAGCCCGCACTTCCTTTTGTTACATTGCATTCAAGGTTCCCATTTCATCATATACAAATCCACTGATTCTTATGGATTACAACAACCCTTCTACTTCCACTTCCTAGCGCTTGAGTATCTGTTGTAGAGCATTAAGAGAAGAGCCTTGCATATTAATTCCTTGCAAAGTGACTTCTGCTCCCATTTAGTCGAATGACATACACATCTTCTTCCAATCAACCTTCATCACTCCTAATGTTTCTAACCACGCAACTCCTAGTATTATGTCAGGTTCCCCAGTATCGAAAATATATGCATCGACACTAAACTCAACTCCATTCATTTCCAGTTTCACCTCCTTACAAACTCGGGAGAAAGACCGATGCCTATCTCCCAATCTTACTTCGAAGGTTCTAGTAGAAGTAATGGAGATTCTCATGGCTTGCACCAACCTACTAGACAAGAAAATATGACTAGCTCCATTATCTACCAAAATTAAGATAGACATTTCATAAAGCTTACCCATCAAAACCATGAATTTCGAAGGTGAGGTCTAACCTTTTGCCATTTCTCTGAACTCAACCAAGTTGCATACCATCTCCCAATCCTCTTGTTGCTCCTCTACCTTCGTTCTTTACTGACTTTTTACCATATTATCGTCTGCGTCTCCTTCCCAAAAAGTCAATTTGTAGTTCTCGTCTAAACATTGGTGTAGTGGATCGAAGGTTTGGCCGCAATTAAAACACAACCCCTTGACCCTTCTCTCCATAAGTTTTTCATACGACAAATTCCTTGTTCCCCTCCACTTGGTTCCACTATTTCTATTATTGTCTGTCATGGCACCTTGGAATTTACTGGGCGTTTCCCTTTCTTTACTCCTCACATTAACAAATCCTCTATTTGAAAGATCCAAGGGATAACTGACGTTCCCATTTGCGAGCCTTGTCTAGAAGGTTGGGTTCCCAACCTTTGTCTTGGTTCGCTAGTGTGAATTACCCCTTCACTAATCAACTCCCTTTCTACCCTTCGCGCCACAGTCAACAACCGATTCCTAGTCAACAAGTCATGAGTCCTGACTCGATTCTTAACTTCTTCTTATAGACCACCCAGAAAATAACTCATAAACCCTTCTTTTGAGAAATGGGTGATTTGTGAGGACAACCGTTCAAACTCATCAACATATTCATCCACCGAACCACGTTGGACGACCAATTTGAGCTGCTCGATCGAGTTTCTTTCATGCTTCCCACCATAACGGTTGAACAAGAAACACTTGAAGCGTTCCCACGTCATGCATGAAGCTCGTGTATGGACATGAACCAATATAGCGTAGTACCCTCCATGTAGATCTGAACCATCGATAAACGAAGTTCAGAAAGGATCCCATGGATCAAAAAATAAGACTCTACACGTGTAACCCATGCAAAAGGATCCTCCTCATGGAACGAAGAGAGATCGACACGTCGTGCTAAGTTCCTAAACTCTTCCCACGCACGCTCTGTTGTCGCAGACATCATGCGATTCTCATGCAGACGAGTCTCTGTCCCATGAGCAGCATTAATCAGTTTTTTACCACCAGACGAGGAAGACGCAAGGTGAGCCAACACTGGTGAACCTTCAACTCCTTCCCCCATACTCTGGTTTTCTGGGTTTCTGCCAACCACAGCTTGGAATCCTTCCCTCATCTCCGACTGAAGGAGATTTTGGGACTTAGCCAATATCTTGACACTGGTCATCAAAGAACTCAACTGTGTTTGCAAGTCCTTCTGAGTAGCATTGTGAGACTTAAACATCCCTTCTTGAGCTGAAAGTGATGATTCTTATCTCCTAAGAGATGTTTCTATCGCCAAGACTCTTGATTCCATTCAAGTTTGCATACAATCTCTACCCTTCTATACCCTCCCAATGAAAGCACCAATTGATAGGTAATATTATAGAGATTGTATTATTTACGTATGTAAGAGTGACAATTGGAGCTAGCTCCCCTCATGGAAAAAGAATATGCAAGCCTAGACAATCCTTCACAATTCAGATAAACATACCCCCGCTTTTCCAGTACAGCTATATTCCTCTTACATACTCTCTCTCCTTAACTACCTATAACAAACTCGTAACAACTTGCCTACATGGCAGACTCCCCCTTTCCCATCTTGCTCTTACAAACACAAGTTTTAATGGACTTGGGTACTATGAGATGATCATTAGGAGAAGTGCTAACATTGCTAACAAACTTAGTCATGGCATGTTGTTAAAGATGCATAATGCTCTGAATTAATCATACTATGATTCAAGATAATGTTTTCTCCTACCCATTTCAGAACATGAACTGACTCAAATTTGCATTTGTTGAATTTCTTGCAGATAATATTCGACTATCCTTACGAGGTACTAACACACATAAGTGGAACATACTCGCCTTTAATGTACATGGGGACTCGTATAATCAAGTCCCTTACTTTCTACACCAACAAAGGGAAGCATGGTCCTTTTGGGGACGAACAAGGACCCTCTTTCACCACCAATATGAACGACGGGAAAATTGTTGGATTCCACGGAAGAGAGGGTCTTTTCCTGGATGCTCTAGGTGTACATTTGATGGACGGAAATGTAAAACCAGCAAGGCATTATCTTTCTGATGCAATCACTCGAACTGAAGCAGATGTTGCAGAAATAGATAACTCTCCGTGGTGTAACAAGCTAGTAGTAGCAAAACGAGGACAGATTGAAGAGGTTGCATGTGGAGTGATCAAAGAACCAGTTCCATGTGGACCAGGTCCATGGGGTGGAGATGGAGGAAGACAATGGGATGATGGAGTGTTCTCTGGGATTAAACAGATATTTGTAACGAGAACATCGGAAGCTATTTGTTCAATGCAGATTGAATACGATAGAAATGGACAATCCGTCTGGTCTGTTAAACATGGAAGCATAGGAGGAACAACCACACACAGGGTATGTAACCAATATCTCATCAAGATAGCTTAAAATTCAAGACATTATGACCCTTTTCCAGGGTAACGGTAATAAATGTTTACGAAAAGAACAATAATTTGAAATTCCACCATTTCTGTCATTTTTCGATGACATAAAGAATGTTACTCTTGCAGGTGAAACTGGAGTACCCTCGTGAAGTACTCACATGCATATCAGGATATTATGGTCCAACAAGTAGAGATGACAGGTCAAAAGTTGTGAGGTCGCTAACATTTTACACTAGTGGAGGAAAGTACGGGCCATTCGGTGAAGAAATTGGTACCTTTTTCACTTCCACAACGACGGAGGGCAAGGTGGTGGGCTTCCATGGAAGGTGTGGAGCTTATTTGGATGCTATTGGCGTCCATATGCAACATTGGCTAGGAAATTACAGACCACCAAAGCCTTCTCTTTTGAAGTTGTTCAGTTGATTGTCGTCTGACCTCGATCCACTTGGACAGAATAAGGACTTCCCGACAAATCAGTAATACTCGTCACTGATAAAACTCCATTCATACGTATTGTAAAACCACTTGGATCTCATATTGAGGTGCGAATTCCTCTTGAGTTTGGTATCAGATCTTCGTGCCTAATGCTTAATGCCCAATGCTTCAATCCTTCTCATTCATCCATAATATGTACTTAATCACTACAAAATGTAAACTTAAAGTGCTCCTATTCTTCTGGGTTCAGAAACGGAGGACTTGGTGCCTAGTCCAGTGTTAGAAAAGACTGTTTATAGAACAGAAAACTGATAATTGGTTTAGCCTATATTTGTTTGCAGTCCAAGAAAAGAGTAACATAGCATAATATATCAAGAGGGGAGGGGGGGTGATGTGTTTGCGGCAGGGGTTGAGCTAAAACATTATCTGGGGTAAAGATCATCATGAATTATCCTCTGCTTTGAGTTGCTTCCCAAATTTCATCAGTGCGAGTGAATATAACATCTTTCTCCTCACTGATGTTTCATCGGCAACCAATTTGACTGCCTGAAAAAACAATTATGCAAGCTGGGGTTTAATCCCTCCCTCAAATCTTGAAGTATAAACTAGTATGGTTCAAATGTGAAAGATATGGTTAATGCTACTGTAAAACATACTAAGAGTAGGTTTGCAGAAGTAGAAGGTTTGTATTGTTAACTATGGTTGTGATGCGACTCTCATTTTCAAATCAGATGTCTCTAAAGAGATTTAAACCAGTTGAATTCTCAAAAACAAAATCCGAAGCATTTAGCATGATTAAAGCCATATAATCATCCATGCAATGTTAATGAACACTGATCAAAGAAAGTGTTACCATTGATAAACTATGCCCACTGGAAATCAGGTCTCCCAGTTTGTGCTCGAGCTGACTCTCTGATGGAGTTTCAACTACAGTATCTGCTTTGCCTTGAATTAACATTGTAATCTCTCCCTTTGGTTGGTGATTTGAAAATGCTTCTTTGGCTTCTCCGAGAGTACCCCGCCAAAACTTGTTAGTATAAATAAAATGTTCATCAGTCAGGAAAGATGTATGCTCGACCAAATTCTTGTCTCTTTATTAAAATGTTATCCCAGTTTTAACATTGTTAGAAGTAAAAGAGTAGAAAGAACACCATGAAACTACCTCTTCGTGCACTTTTGTTAACTCCCGAGCCATCACACAAGGCCTGCAAAGCATTCAAATAAACTGTCACTTCCTGACATAAGGTCTCTCACCATTTTTAAAAAGACGGCAGGGAAGGACTATTTTAACATGCAAAAGCATTTTTACTAGATTTACGACCGGTTGGACCAGACGCTTAAAAATGCTGATTCATCTAACACCATATAGAGTTATTACTCCAATATAACATGTTCTATAATATGAGGAGAATCACTGCTAGTAGGCTTTAATCTATATTCTCCATTTTCACCGTAATGAGTAGACCTGTATCAGTGTTGTCCATCAAACAATAAAAATGCTATTTACCTCGAGTCACCAAAGATTGATGAAGTTTCTTCAAGGAATTGAGAAAGCTTATGAGGAGGAACATAGAATATTTGGGTTCTTTGTTCACTTGCAGAGGTGGTCAACCTCTCTCTCCTGGGTCCAGCATGCTTTGGAAGAAATCCAACTGCAGTATTATTATGAATTAGGACCAACATGACATTGCCGGCTAACGCCAACACAAGTATTTACCAAATGTGAACTCATCGGTGGCCAAGCCTGAGGCAGAAAGAGCTGCTACTACCGCGCATGGCCCAGGTATAGGAATGACAGGAATATGTTCAGCCACACACAACTTTGCCTATGTTCAAGACACATAAATCATAATCAACTTAAACAATACATCTACAAGGACCTCAGTACATGTTTTCAAATAGTTTCTCCTTTTTTCCTCCAAAGCGAAAAAAGAACATACTTACCAGTTCTGCACCAGGATCACTAATGCCGGGTGTGCCTGCATCACTGACAAGTGCGACAACCTCACCCTGTTTTAACCTCTTTAAAACTGTTTGTTCTCTTTGAGATTCGTTGAACTTGTGATAACTCAGCTGAAAATCTAAATCACACCATTAGAATGGATCAAAACTCATTGGGAAAAAAAAAATGTTGACCAAAAGATTCAAAACTAAAAAGCTTTCAACAAACTCACAAGTGGGGTTCTAATGTCATAGTACTGGAGCAACTTCCCCGAATGCCTTGTATCTTCTGCAAGTATCACGTCAGCAGATTTTAAGACTCGTAGAGCCCTACACGAGGGAAATTCACAGTTACAAAACAAGTTGTGCGATCACCAAAATGACCAACTACCATCCTTACCTCGAAATCCCAAATTGTAACAGCCACAGGAACACCAGAACAAAGACACAGTCCCTATGCACTCAGATACGACACTCTCTGTTCCTTTCATTCTATATCTAACTTAATCGGTTATATACATTGTTAATTTTCTAATTCAAGGTGAGGGACTGAGGGGAGTCGATACCTGAAAGTAATATCTTCAAGATTTCCAATTGGGGTTCCTACTAAGTACAACCCAGGTTTCAGTACACCCTGCAAGAACAATCTGAAACAGTAAATACAAGTAAACAACGAAAAACTACCAAGCAAACCCAGATGGGTCGAAGCAAATAAAATTGTACTGAGAATTAAAGAAGCAATCTTGTCAATAAAATAGAAGAGAAAGCTTAAGCTTACACGCTTGGACGATTCTTCAGAAATCAGTACGGGGAATTCTGGGGAAACTTGAGAGTTGGAAGAGAAGCATCGTCTAGGTGAAACAGAAATTGGGCTTACAAAAGGCATAAGCTTGGTTTGCGAAGGTAAGTGGTAGTTGGCAAGTTTAGACCGCCACGAAATGGCTATCGCCATTGAAGGTACTCGTCGTATCAACAATCCCGCGAGTTTGTGCTCAGCGGCCGATTAGTGTACGTGCGAGAGTTTGTACGGACAAGGTACTAAAATCGATTGGGTCAATCTCTGGCATACCGGGTCGGATATGCACAAGAAAAAATATCTAATCGGGATGTTCCACGTGTTGAAGACTCATTGGTTATCAAACATCCCTCACACGACGTAGTATTATCTGATATTTTCCATATCTCCAGAATGCTAAAATAAGCTGAAGGGATTGGATGGAGTGGACTGTGAAAGAATCAAAGAAGAGTGACGATGTTATGGTGCTCTTCTTGCTCTCTTCCTCGATTCTCAACCGCTTCAACTCTTTACAAGCCTTATCTTTCATGGACGCAAACTCTCAAATTACCTAAGGTCTCCATTGCTGACAACAAAACCAGGCTTGGAGTTTTCCCGGAAGGCCTTGAAGTTGTGTCCTCCCAAGACGACGACTTACAGGTAATCGAGACCAAGGATGAAAAGCAAGAGCACCTCCAGGAACTCGTCAATGGAGCGGCAGGCTCTGTTGATAAGAAGAAGACAAAGAAGATTCCAGTGGAAGAAGATAGAAGTTTCGAGAGCCGTTACAAGCTTCGAAATGGAAGAGAGGTTTTGGAGGAGAAAGCGTACCTAGTGGGTGTTGCGCGCAAAGGTGAAACGGAGAATGAGGTTGTTTTTGGAATCGAGGAGTCGCTCAAGGAATTGTCTCAGCTCGCTGATACTGCTGGACTATTGGTTGTTGGTTCTACTTATCAAAAGTGAGTATCATGTACTTGTTCTTGTCCTTGTCTTTTTAGTATAATTTAGACTAGTGGTTAATCATTTTTTTGGGTTGTTTTTGCAGATTGAATTCTCCAAACCCTAGAACGTATTTTGGGTCTGGCAAGGTTGCTGAAATTAAGAGTGCAATACATGCGCTTGGTGTTGAAACTGTCATTTTTGATGATGAGCTTTCTGCTGGGTAACATTCAATCCAATTTTTGCTTCTTTCTCATTATTGCTCATTTTGATTGGTTTTCGGTATGTGATAATGTGCTTAGGCAATTGCGTAATTTGGAAAAGATTTTTGGTGGGGATGTGAGAGTTTGTGATAGAACTGCTCTTATCCTTGATATTTTTAACCAGCGAGCTGCCACCCATGAGGCATCATTACAGGCAAGATAGTTATATTTTGTATATCACTTATTTTCTGTTCTATACGTTAAAGAATGCCACTGCAGCACTTTTGCGTGTATATCTGTTGTTTGGTATTGCTAATTGGACATATTAATACTTTATAGGTCAAGTTATTCAAGTTTGATTCTGAGCTTCAATGCTATTGTCGGGTGTAATAACTATTTGGCAAAAGATGGTCTATAATGCTGATGGTTATTAATATTTTTAGGTTGCATTGGCACAAATGGAGTACCAGTTGCCTCGACTAACCAAAATGTGGACTCACCTTGAACGCCAAGCAGGAGGACAGGTGAAGGGTATGGGTGAGAAGCAAATTGAAGTTGACAAGCGTATCTTACGTACGCAAGTATGTACATTTTACAAATGAAAATTTCTATTCAAATGATCTCTATTTCTTTTGCAACTTTTAATAGTTAAGGTGATTAATCTCCTTCAGGAACTTCTCTATTCTATGTTTTATGGGCTCCTTGTTCATTTTCTAGCTTTGACTAGGTCATTATTGAAATTTAAATTTAACTGGAATTTCCAACTTGTTTGTCTTTCTAGATTGGTATCTTGAAAAAAGAGTTAGAATCTGTCAGAAAGCACAGGAAGCAGTATCGTAACAGGCGTGTCTCTGTACCTGTTCCTGTCGTATCCTTGGTAAGTAGAAAACTTTTATTCTATTATCTGCTCAATAAATTTCTGGTTATTGAGGTTGAGGTATGCCGATATATACCCCAATTTTTAGGTTGGTTATACAAATGCTGGAAAGAGTACACTTTTAAACCAATTGACTGGAGCTGACGTTCTTGCTGAGGATCAGTTATTTGCAACCCTTGATCCAACTACAAGAAGAGTTCAGGTTAGTCCAATAGATGAGAAAATTTCGTCAAAGAGAAATTATTGAAAAGACTCATGATAATGTGCTCAAGAACACATTTATGCTTAGTTGTGCACTTGCAGATCTAACTCCTCAGCTTATTGGCCTTATTAGATGTCTTTCTTCATTTTATAGCAGATGCATTTTATACTTTTGTCTTGGTAAGTTAGTCATTAGATTTTTCATGATCATTTTATCGATGAATAATATATGCTTCAAAATATTTTTTTCACGAGTTTGCATGCTAAAGCTAGTGGTAACATTACAATTATTTTTTTGTTTCTAGATGAAGAATGGGAGTGAATTTCTTCTCACAGATACTGTTGGCTTTATTCAAAAGTTGCCAACTACACTGGTGAGGACCCTACAACTTGGATGTGAATTTCCATGTTCACCTTTCATGTCATGTTTTAATGCACTGGGATACTGAATTACTTATATTCCTGAGGTTCAGAATGAAAATTAACCTGTAAAAGTTGATCCTGGGATAAAGTACTGCAAGTTTTTGTTTCAATTCTGAGTGTTTTGCGCAGGTTGCTGCATTCAGAGCCACGTTAGAGGAAATAACCGAGTCATCACTTCTGGTGCATGTGGTAGACATCAGGTATATTATTATCATCATTTGAAGAAATCACTCAAGATGTTTGTTGGCTATCTTATGCCTCTGCATTATTATGTTCAGCCATCCACTGGCACAGCAACAGATAGATGCAGTGGACAAAGTTCTCTTGGAACTAGATGTGTCGTCAATTCCAAAAATGATGGTTTGGAACAAGGCATGATATCATTGATCTGTACCTTTTGAGTGGACCATTCTCTTTAGGCTCCTTTCATTCATTTTTAATATATATACTAGCTGTCTTAGGTTTTTGAAGTATCTTTTTGTTGTTGACAATAAGTAGTTCGCAACATTCATCTGGACTTTAAATACCAAACATATGGGTTAACAATTACCCACCTGTGAAGTTGAGCTTTATGGGTAATCATAAGGATTTACTGCTTGAAACAAGTTTTAAATTGTGTACTTTTGCTGACTTGCTTTTGTTTTGGTGCATGGCTGCTGCTATTCGATGGCAGGTTGATAGGGTTAGTGATCCTCAAAACTTGAAGCTGGAGGCTGAGAGAAGAGGAGATACAGTTTGTGTATCTGCTTTGACTGGTGATGGCTTACAAGAATTCTGCAATGCAGTTCAGGAAAAATTGAAGGTTTTCAGTTGGCATTGACATTTCCACTTTTTAAGCATATACCTTTTATTCATTCATGATTACTTCATACTGCTGTATACAGGAGTCTATGGTATGGGTGGAAGCTTTGATCCCATTTGACAAAGGAGAGCTTCTCAGCACCATACATAAGGTTGGAGTGGTAGATAAAACTGTGAGTATTTTTGATACGTTGTTTTCTTTCTCCTTATATTCGAGAGAGAAACTCGATTTTTGACCACACGTTTTCCATTGGTTTTGTCATTTCGAGCAGGATTACATGGCAAATGGGACGGTGGTCAGAGCTCATGTCCCCCTTCGCTTTGCAAGGCTGCTGACTCCTTTGAGGCAGCTGTGTAAATCTTAACACTCAGCTTCCATGAACAATTCTCCAAAGCCATAAGCTGCTGCGCGCCATTTCTCATTCATTTGTATAGTACCTAACAAACCAATAAACTATTCATCCGGAAGCTTTGTATTGAGAGAGAAGGAGAGGAGGTCGATGGCAGCTTATCATGTAGTTGTACATATGCTTTAAGGCTTTTTGTACAAATTATACCAAGTTTTCTGCATTATCCAAAGCGTGATAGATCTGATTGCCATCATATTTTGGTTAAACGAATTTGTAGTCTTTCATATCTTTCTAGAAATTTGGTTGGAGGACAATTTATGGAATATGATTTATAGAATATATGATAATTAGTTCCCTTCTTGTTAGGTTCAACTTGTTAAAGATTGATTTCTGTAGAGGCTTATTCGATCATGACAAGAAACATCTATGTAAGTTTGTCTTGATCATTGGATGAGTTTGGCATTTGACTCTTCAAGCTTATGAATTCGCAGGCAGTACTTAACTATTTTCTATATGAAATGCTCTGATGGAAAGCTGTTCTCGTAATGGGGTTGTTGCTGAATTGCTCTGATTAGGTGGAACATTTCAATTAGCTAAATATTTAATTTGTCCAATTTTTATCCAAGCTTTTAGTGACACGAGACCATGTTCTGTTAATTTGTCTTTACAAGGTTAATATATCCTTTATAAGTAAAAGCGAATGTGAAGTGCCATTTTAGCTATCAATTTTACTGGCGTGATCAAACGTTGATGTAATTTCTTTAGCAAAATGTAAATATTTTTCAAATTTATCAGGAGAATAAGTTGGGGTAGGGATGGCGATAGACCAGATTTGAATCCTTGAGTTCAAGTTAGATTGAATGAGACAACTCTAACTTGAAGTGTGCAGATGGATAAAACTCAAAATACGGCCTTGGAGCAGGTAGTACCTGAAACTCTCATAGCAACCAAATTCAACAAACATCCACATGGCTTCTGCATGTGTACACTGTTCGTACGCCTGAAGTGACCAAAAGCAAGAAGACTTGGTCATAACTAATCTGTATTGGATGCTTAGAAGGTTTCTGGCGAGCAGAGTGGTTGGTTTTGAATCTTTTCTGGTGCATATATAATATACCTGAAGTGCCTGCCTCAGTTGCTCCTATCCTATCAACAAATGGCGTTCTCCAAGAACATTGCTCCTAGTTTCATTGCCAATAGTGTGCTTGTCCTCTCATTCACAATCTCCATAGCTCACCCTGGATTCTTTGGCTGGGGTGGTTACAACGGACCTTTTGGTGGTGCAGTTTCTGTTCTGTTTCCTGAATTTTATCAGTTCTCCTGCCCTCAGGTTGATGACATTGTCATGTCAGTGCTCAAACAAGCTATTGTCAAGGATCCAAGAGTTGCTGCATCTTTGCTCAGGCTTCATTTCCACGACTGCTTTGTGCAGGTTTAAACTAATCTTCCTCATCCATATTTTTATGAGTTTTAGGTTTATTTCGCCAACGTGCACTGCATTCTCTACAGGGCTGCGATGCATCAGTGTTATTGGATGATAGTGCAACAGTAGTGAGTGAAAAGAATGCATTACCGAACAAGAACTCTCTGAGAGGATTTGAAGTAATCGATGAGATGAAGTCTAAGTTAGAAGAAGCATGCCCAGAAACTGTTTCTTGTGCAGACGTTCTAGCTCTAGCAGCTCGTGACTCCACTCTCCTGGTGAGCTACATACATACGCCATTTTTACACTTTTGAGCTCTTGTACTAATGCTGGTCATGCACACACACACACATATATACAGTCTGGTGGCCCAAATTGGATCCTTCCATTAGGAAGAAGAGACTCACAGACGGCGAGTATTGCTACCGCAAACAGCAATATTCCACCGCCAAACTCCACCATCCAAAATCTGATAACGCTTTTCAAGCGTCAAGGTCTCGACGAAACCGACCTCGTCGCACTCTCTGGTTAGTTTAAACTATTCCTTTCTTGTAAACTTTCCATGCACCATATTCATCAACTTGAACATGTATGATCATCACATGAAGGAGGACATACAATTGGGGTTGCGAGGTGCACGACCTTCAAGCAGAGGCTATACAACCAGAATGGAAACAACCAACCTGACCAAACCCTTGATAAAACCTACTACGCCGGATTGAAGTCTGTGTGTCCAACATCAGGTGGTGACAATAACCTGTCTCCGTTGGACTTTGCATCTCCTGCAAGCTTTGACAATGCCTACTTTAAGCTCATTCTGTGGGGCAAAGGGCTTCTCACTTCTGATGAAGTTCTCTACACGGGGAACGTAGGGGAAACTATGGACTTGGTAAAGAAATACGCTGAGGACGAAGGGATCTTCTTCGACCAATTTGCTAAATCCATGATTAAGATGGGAAGCATTAGTCCCCTCACTGGCCTTCAAGGTGTTGTTAGGAAGAATTGTAGGAGTGTTAACTGAACTTTAAGTGTGTTTTATCTCTTTAGTTATGATCTAACCTACTATGGCTACCATATTTGAATGTTAATTGCAATGTTTCTACTTATCTCTTTTTTATCTAAATTTAAATCTCTAAATTCAAATTATAAATAAAAAGTTGTGTATATATGTATAAATTCACATAATTTATATTTAAAATTAATTTGTAAATTTGTTGAAAATATCATGTTAATGACTTCATTCAATTTTTTTCCCAGTAATGAACTCATTTTAGATCTTATCAAAAATATACTAAATAGAAAATTTGACGAGGTTAACAGTTAAATGTTAGGTCAATACGACATGACATAATTTTTATATTTTTAAATAAAAAGTCTACCTCATTTTCATATAATTAATTTTTTAAAATTAATTAAAAAGTGAATCTCACATAACGAGGCACTATTTACACACTACTTTTTACTAAAAAATAAATAATAATTTCACATCAATATTAAGGTGACATTTATCAGATAAAGAATTAATCTCATCAAATTTTTCATCAATTTAAGCAAATTTTGAATATTTGACAACATTGGAGTTTAATTTTAATATTTCGAAACATAACGGTTTGTTATATATTTTGTTGTACACATTGAAATTAAAAATGAAATTTTAATCTTTTTATTAATATTAATCTTGTTTTGACTCTTATTTTATAAAATTCTAAAAATTTTAAAAATAAAGCAAGATCTTTTAACTAAAATTTTAAAATTTTATTAAAACTTAACAACTTAAATTTTAATTAGATGATAAAATAATTATATTTTGATATATTATTTAATATTTTAATTTTAATAATTGTATGTCATCCTATGAAGATAGGCAAATTACAAATTACAAATTTATTTGGTGGAGAATAGAATTTAATCTATTAAGTGAATTTATATTTAAATTTTAAGTTGAATCTTTTCCCATTGACGAACGATTAGGACAAAAGTACAAGGTACAGCCCAGCCCAACATTCGCGTCATGTCATGTCTCGAAAGTCATTAGCCATTAAAACATCGAAACCAAACCAAGATCTATTACTGCTAGCTAAACGGCAAGGGAACAATGCACAAGAACGTATGGCTACTCATGATAATCGCATTGTTCGCTCTATCAACTCTAATGGTGTTGTTCATGAGATCAGCATTCGACTCATGCCACTCCATAACAACAACTAGCAATCGTTTCGGTGAAGCAACCCAGGACACGCAAGTCCCGATTCGCTCTTCTTCCATAAATGGCGGCCCAAACCCTCTCGCTTTCATGAAGTCAAAGCTCGTTCTTTTGGTCTCTCACGAGCTGTCACTTTCTGGTATACTGTAATTGGGATTCTGGGTTTTCTTTTGCTTTTGTTTTCCGTTTGTTTCCCGAGAACAGTTATGAGTTAGTTTTGGGAAAATATGAGTAGGTGGGCCTTTGTTGTTGATGGAGCTGGCGTTTTTGCTTAGAGGAGTTGGTTCGCAAGTCGTTTGGATCACTAACCAGAGAGCTGCCGATCCTGATGAGGTCGTTTACAGTTTGGAGCGTAAATTGTTGGACAGAGGTGTACAGGTGATTTTCATTTTCATTCGAGTTATGATTTTATAGGTCAAATTAACCGAAAAGACAAATTTTATCATGAAAGATGATAACTTTCTGTTAATGCAGTTCTATTAAGATCGTCTGAATTACCTGTTGTTGTTTGGTTTCTGACAGTTTCCTTATAGCGGGATTTGTACATTGTTAGGTCTTCTCTGCAAAAGGTCAGAAAGCTATTGAGACGGCTCTTAATGCTAATTTGGTGGTTTTGAATACTGCTGTTACTGGAAAATGGCTTGATGGTGTATTGAAAGACAAAGTTGAGGAAGTTCTTCCAAAGGTTCTGTGGTGGATTCACGAAATGAGAGGGCATTATTTCAAGCTAGAGTATGTTAAACACCTCCCTTTTGTTGCAGGTGCCATGATTGATTCGCATGCAACAACAGAATACTGGAAAAACAGGACCCAGCATCAGTTAGGGTATGGTTCTTAGTTTTCTCTGGTGTAGAGGTTGATTTAGTTTTTGTTCCATCTAAGCTCATTGTTATAACCTTTTCATTTCCAGGATTAAGATGCCTAAAACATATGTGGTACACCTTGGAAATAGCAAGGATTTAATGGAAGTGGCTGAAGATGGTGTCGCCAAAAGGGTTCTCCGTGAACATGTTCGTGAGTCTCTGGGAGTCCATGATGATGATATACTCTTTGCCATCATAAATAGTATGTTCTTCTTATCACAGTGCAATCTGTTGTAGAATGTTGCCACCTTAAAAATCCAACTTTTATAGAAGAGTTATAGTTTTATGCTAATCATAGGTTTCATTATAGTAAGTTCTAGGTGTTATTTTGATGCAGGCGTTTCACGCGGAAAGGGTCAGGATCTTTTTCTTCGTGCTTTTAAGGAGAGTCTGCAACTAATCCAAGAAAAGAAACTGCTGGTGCCATCAATTCATGCCGTAATTGTTGGAAGTGATGTGAATGCTCAAACAAATTTTGAAATGGAGTTACGTAAGTTTGTTGTGGATAACAAGATTCAGGATCGTGTTCACTTCGTCAACAAAACCCTGACGGTGGCTCCATATTTGGCTTCTATTGATGTTCTTGTTCAGAACTCTCAGGTTCAAACTCTTGATTCAGTTTCCTGTTTGGAAATCAATAAACTGTCATATTTTGCTTGAAAATATATTCAATGAGAAAACGTGGGGCTATCTTTGTCTACCAATTGAGAAAAGGTACTAAATTTTAGTTGAGAAGGAACATGAGTTTCCTTTTACTTTGATGGAGGAGTCTTCTGTGGAGAAACAAACATATTCTTTTGTTCCATTTGAAGAGCGTTGTTGACATTGTGTTCTTAACAAACCTTCATGGCTTTCCCGTTTCACTCTTAACTCCAAGAGATTATGAGTAAACAGAAGATTACCTTGAGGCTAGGCTAGGCTCCTTTTCAAACACAACAGTATCAATTCATTGCTCGAAGATGTTTAGTTCAAACTTGGTTAGGACTAGACTTGTGTACCATGTTATTCAGCAAACCATATTTGTCGAGATAGTTTCGGACAGGAAACTTGCATTTATTAAGGCTTAATCGGCATCTTTTTTTGTATAACGTCTGTTATGGCACATATAGTGTGGTATTAAAGGAAAATAAATCAAGGTGATTATGTGAAAGTTCATTATTGGCTCTTAGACATCCTGGTTATATTTAGTTAAGGAACAAAGTTTGGCAACCGTCAGGGTCCTGCTATTCTCCCCGTTAGTTTCTTGCTACTGTAATCCATGCATTGAAGTTTTTCGTGCCTTTACTTTGGAAGATTAGAACTTGTGATTTATGTGCAGGCCCGGGGGGAGTGCTTTGGAAGGATAACAATTGAAGCTATGGCATTTCAGCTTCCTGTATTGGTAAGCTATTCTGTATATAAAAAAGGCTCTGCTTGTTTGCTTCCATATAGACAATGAACTTTTCAAGCTAAGCAAGAATCAGTTTGCAATCTAATTACATCGATAACGTCTTGCCTTCAAGTCAGAGATCTATTTACCCTACATTAATGTGTTTTCTTTTGGTTCAATTGGAGCATTGACATGGGACTTGGATCGTTTTATTTGGTCAATTCTTTGTGCTTCACTAGTTATATATCATTGCCTAGACATGAATGCTTGTTCAGGGCACCGCAACTTACTCCTCATATGCAGTAGAATTCTGTATCAGGTTTCTTCTTTATAGCTCAGAAAACGTGCAACATTTCAGGGCACAGCAGCTGGAGGAACAATGGAGATTGTAGTGAATGGAACAACAGGTCTGTTGCATCCTGCTGGGAAAGATGGAGTAACAACTCTTGCAAACAACATAGTGAGATTAGCCACACACGTTGAAAGAAGGCTTACAATGGGAAAGAAAGGGTATGAAAGAACCAAGGATAGATTCTTGGAACACCATATGGCCCAGAGGATTGCTGTGGTCTTGAAGGAAGTATTGAAGAAGTCAGAGTCTTCAAAAACTCAATAGAATTTGACCCTTAAACCTCACGCTTTTGTTAGATCCCTGTATCTCAAGGAACTACTAGGCATAAAATGGGAGTTTTTGTTGCACTATTCATTTAAATCTGACACTGAGGGAGAGAACAGATCCTGCTTGTAAATTCATTTTCTAATTTCAGGGCCCCATGTTCAAGCGCTCAGGACAGGGTAGACATAAAAAAAAACCAAGGCACTGTTTGTAGTGAATTAATTAAATTTCAAGTTGGGCCATGTATAGAGGTGGAAAATGAAAGCAAGCTTATCAACACATCCATATTGTTATCAATGAAAGAGCGTCTCTTTACAATCCTGACAATTACTTTCAACTTGGGTCTAATTCGTTTTCACAGTACATCTAACTTCTTTAGTTCCACTCCACTTTTGAAGCTTGTACTTCACCATTCTCACAATCTTGTAAAACCAGAAAGCACTCACTAGCTGCAGTCCCAGTGCTGTTGCCTGATCCAATTACATAATTATGTTCCTAATCCATAAAATTAACAACATAATTTTCATTAACTGAGGTCAAGTGAGTACCTTAATAATGAATGGATTTTGGGCAGTCAGAGTAACATAGGTAAGGTAAGGTCCTCCCACCATTCTTGCAAATGAGAATATAGCTGCAAATAAAATCTGTCACAGCAAAAGACCACATCAGAAACTTGTGGATTAATCTCCAGAATTTCACTTTCTCGACTTAGAAACAGGAGCTGCATAGAACTCACATCAGCTGCTAAATTAAGTTCAGTGTCTCTGTAACCAAGTTCCTTGAGAAGTTCCCTTAAATGGAGGAAAGGGCTCGAGAGCTCGGTTATCCATAAAGCTGCTACCATTTCTGATCCACACTGCAAGCAGTGATAGCTTCAGCTTGCAAGCAAACAATTTAAAGAAATCTAAATATGTCTGTATATTGTATCGGTCATCAGTGAACTGAAATATATTATATGGACTCTTAAGAAGTTGCAGATAAAAGTTTTCGAAGTTTTCCGACAATTTTGTCCTTCTCAGATAACTATTGATTATATTTTTTGATTTTTTAATAATTTATCGGTTAAGCAATTTAATTCAGACAAAGATATTAAAATGACTCAACAAATAATTTAAATTAATGGGTCAAAGTTCGAAAAGAAATAGATCTCGATTAATATAAACCGGATTCATATGGAACTTGTGATGGGGATGTTAAGGACAATCAATCACAATAATCAAAGAACAGTGCAGAAAATAAACGAACACACAGATTTACTTGGTTCACCAAAAAATGACTACCTACTGGTAGTTAGGATTTTTTTTATTCACTGTAAATTATTTTCCGATAATACGATACACTAGGAGAATAGAATACAAAAGACATAAAGTCTAGTATATTTTGTCAGGCTTCATATCTCAACAGGGAAAGTCCGATATGTAAGATATATATAAAGATTAGGACCTCCTGCAATTTTTTTATGTAATTCATAAATATACAGATCTCGTAACTTATTAAGAATGCTTACGTATTTAGAAAATTATAGAAAAACGTTAACTAAGTGTCTTGAAAGTTTTCGGTGAAGGTCCTGAAAAATTGAAACTCGTTTTGATATCGAAATTGTTTCGAAAAATCAGATGAAACTAAAATAAAGTATTTTACATTTCTTTTATTTTTAATCCTTCCGTAAACGATCCGAATCATGAAATAAAGTCTGTTCTGTATATTACGTTGTAATAAAGTCTGTCCTACTTGTTATGTCAGGTGGATCACCTGACTTGGAAAAACAAATGAAAGGGGTTGTTTTGAGAAATGGGTTACCTTCTGATAAGCAAGCCCAGCTCCAATTCCCACAATGCTCACCAAATGGTGAACAGCGTTGTCCAGATTGAATCTCTTGTCGAAGAAGCAACACACCATGTCATATATCAGGTACGAAACACTCACTGCCAGCGCTCGCATCTTCTCAGGACACCAACAACGTTACTCAGATTTGTTCTCGAGCCACAGATAGATCAAACAAACCAAATCCAGTAGAAATCTAACTACGTACCTGACTTGGTGAAGATTTGGAAGCCAAAGGACAAACTGGGCACCTCCAATCTTGGACAGTTAGAGTAGCCAACGTCACTGCCAGAGTCGCATGAACTGTAGACACTAAACGATTACAGAACTCGAAACTACGTTTAGGTAACAGTTTCCTGAAGAACAAGAACAACGCTGTCCAGGAAACAACTCCATATACAATGATGTCAACCGCAAACTTCTCCATTTTCTTGCAATTCTAAACCGCAGACAGACCAAAACAAAACGCTTTTCAGGGTGATGATTAAGTACCACAAAATCACCCTTCCCTACAAACTGCTAAGCATGTGGAAGGTATATTCTGGTTGTGAAGCACTTGTTACACTTGAAACCTGAAATGCCAAGGAAGCTGGTTCTTGTGTTTAGTAGTTGAGTTTCATTATATTTATTTTATGGTTGTTAGTTGGAGGTTTGGCTACTATTGCATTCTACCTCATTTACTAATAATAATTGATGTAACTGCTAAATTATATTTATTGTTTGGTGTTCTAATTCTTCTGAATCATACTAATCTAAATTAGTTTGGTTTTGTTTAGTCTTTTCGTAAGATTTAAGATTTTGTGCCTTTTAACAAAAATCTTCTTCAAATCTACCCATTTGTTGGCGGGAAAGTAAAATGAATTTAAAATATGATTATTCAGAAAATAAATATATAGAAAATAAAGATATTCACATGTTTAGATACTTATAAAAAATTTAACAGGAAAATTTGGTAGATTCTTATTATAGTGTTTGGTATGTAACAGCATTTTAAGGAATGTAACTTAATTTTGACTTGTGTTTTCAATTATATTCCTACGAACCAAACAAAAATTGAAATCATTAAATAAGAAAAAATATGAACCTAAAGAGAAAAATATTTAAAATCCAAATACCGGCAGATACTAAAAATTTTAAAAAATAGGGGGGCTTTTTTGCAAAAATTTCAAAACTTTTTCAAATTTTCCTCCCTTCCTCCTATCTCTTCTTCCCCTCTTTTTTTTCAAAGTTTTTTTAATTTGTTATTTTATTTATTTCAACTTTTATAATTATTGTGAATTTTTAATTTTTGTTTTTAAAATAATAATAAATATTTTT
>JANZLD010000002.1:1393730-1407531 GCA_026413575.1 Erythroxylum carthagenense | reverse complement strand
TGGTGTTAAAATTTGGTCTATAATGATTGGAGTAACACTAAATTTGGTGTAAAATTTTAGTGTAATAGTTGGAGATGACCTTAGCTGATAGTTGATTATACCAGCGAATAACATTAATTGATTTGATTCGCAGATAATATCAATTGTTTATTAAAAATGTTTGGTAAAATTATTTGTTTAATATTAGCTGTTTATGTATAAAATGACTTAAAAATATATGACTTTAAAAAAATTACAACGACGTGAGTATTCTATCTTAGTATTTTCTTGAATATTTTCATAAGAATTTATATTTCAGATATTTAATTTTACAAAAAATTATGTTTATAAATATAATAAAAAACATAATAATAATAATAATTCAACGTTAAATTTTCTATTAATATGGATGATGCAGCTAACTACATCATATTAGTATTTTTTATATAGTATGTATAAATTTTGTTATTTAATAAATTAAAATATTTGTAATTATAGTATGACACATGTACAATATAAATCATAATTCAAAAATTGTGAAAAGATGGTATAATTGGTTTTTTACCTATAAATTTTTGGCTTATTATTCAAAAAGCTCCTCTTATGGAACTTTCAGAAATCAGGTTATTGGAGTTAAATAAGCTAACCATAAATTATTCATCAAAAATATCAATAGCTTTTTAAGATAGTCAAAAAGTTAACTTTTAATCAATAAGCTTAAAAATAGTTGATAAACTGTTTGCCAAACACCTCCTAAGTGAAATATCTAAAAATATATACCCTTGAAAAGTATTAAAAGTTTATATATGCAGTGTGACTTTCTGATCAAGCTTGATGACAAATCAAATCCTCCGTTCTAGTTATTCTGTTCCTCCCATGTTCTATTAAATCTCATCTATACATTTATATGAAGTTCACATAAATATGTAGATAAGATTTAATAGAACAAGATAGAAACACCATAATCGAAACCGAAGATCTAATCCCGCTTGATGATGTTGCCCGTGAACTTGTCAAAAAGAAAAAGAGGAAAGAGAAAGTTGTCACTCAGAATTTGATGCAACGAGCTACTATTAGTCAGATAAGGAGGGTAGAATAATAACAAGCTTGTATTGATATATATATATATATATAACTATAATGTAAAATAAAGACCTATCTTCTTTTTTAATACTTTTAGTGTAAGAAAAGTCACCCTAATAAAGGGCGATCCCGTTCTGATCTTCAATGTGATACTTCTTCTTCGGTGTAATGTAACGTATGCTTAGTCCATTATCACAACTTGCATTTCTTTTACTTTTTATTTTCTTGTGAGTTCTTGGAAGTTGAAAATGACCCCTCTATCCGAGCAATACCGATTTGCCTGCTCGATCAGGAGTCAGAATAAGCGCTAGAGCAACTCCATTGATTACGTAAAAGGAAAAAGGAGCGGCATAGCACTAACATGGCCAATTGCAAGGCCTTTTAAGATCAAAAGGGGTTGGTTGCTTCAAAGATGAAATATAGCATCAATCAATATGGGTGAAACAGCATAAAGTTCTGATCTTAGGAATCGGGGGTGAAGATTTGGGGGGAAGGTTTGTGGTCCCTTTGAGACGTAGATAACCAATGAACAGCAATCTCATGTAGTTGCCAGTTTGTTGGAAAGCAGGAACACACATGGGTTTCACTTTGTCAGGTTTCTTAGATTTCCCTGTTAGAACAAGATTACTTTTCCAACGTGTTTCACTTTGATGTTGTAATTCCGGGGTCGAATTAAAGGGTCTAGCTTGCCTTTACCATCTTTTTGATCTTTCACATTGGCGTGCTTTTGGTGGAATAGATTAATACTGAATTGATTAGGTTTTGGACTGGCTTTGTCTCGAGTTGGGAGTGTTTAAACCCAACACCATTGTTTGGAAACTAAAACTACAGGAAAGCAAAAGTTAGGCATGCTACGCATCCAAACTACTCCATAGATTTCCTTTTCGGAAGCTGAAACCTCTCTTTCTGTAAAAGAAGCAAACAGAAACTTGGTTTCATTCATGGAAAGAATCTCCAGTCCCAAAATGAGTATACTCTACCTCCCAAGTTTCCCGACGACTGAAGTCAGATGTTGGAAGTTCGAGAGTTCATGACACTTCCTCACAGGATTCTTGGATGAATCTAAGTCTGTAACGTTCTTAATATCTGTCATGCGCAAAACAAGCCTGCTCAGGATTTTCAGGTGTTATCTATACCAATTCCAACCTAGTTGCTGCCCATATAGTCTTCCTTAAACTAAAATATTGAAGCTACTCATGAATAGTGCTTATAGATACCAAAACAAAAAGAAAAATCCACCACGTTGTAGGTTTACTTCTTTATTCACTGATGGGGTCAAGTACACAGATGGAGCGAAGAAAGCCGAAAAACGTGTTACAATGGTCGGTTCAAAGTGGGGTCGATAGAGGGGAACATGTCGGCTTTACAAAATAGAAAAACTTGTACCATACAGAAAAATTGGGGAAATTTAATTGATAGACACCCTTTAATGTATATAACTTGGCACATTGTAAAAGCAGGCTTGTTAATAAAGAAGCAGAGCAGACTCAACAAGCCCTTCTAGAATGGTCAAATGTGGTTGCCACTTGCCAGGAATGGTCGTAGTTAGTTCCTGGCAAACTGTTGATTTTTCCGGAAGGTGGAAAACATGTTCATAATGCTGGTAACACCACAATAAGCAAGTGATAGAGAAAGATAGTGAATGCTATAAGCCTACAAGAAAATGGATCACTACTTCGCAAGGTGCTAACTTTTGACCTCGAACCTATGCTCTTTAACTTTAGTATTCAACTCTCTGAACCACGCGAAATCAATATAGATCAGCATAGTATTTGAGTGATGCTCTCCAAGGTACTGGTTTCCAACTTTATGCATGAAAATAAACATTCTGATGCATTATTGAATCCCTAAATTGGAAGAAACAGTAAGCAAATCCTACTTTGGCACGCCCATGTGAGACTTTAGTGGTGAAGGGAAAAAGCATCCATCAATTTCTCACCTTTATCTTTTTACAGTTCCTGATCTTCACATACAACTCTCCAAAAGCAAAAAATGGGCTCCTCCAATAGCACAAAATTGTCCCTGGAGGATTACTGATGAAGTTATCGTTGCAATCAGAGAAAGATGCCATAGAGCTCTAATATGTTGTCTTTCATGGTCTAGGTTACGAATCTTGAGACTGACGACTCATTTTCCGGGTATATAGACACTGCACCTAGCTACTGCTTTAACACAATGGTGATTCTTCTAATAAAGAAGACGCATAGTAATGGCTGTACCAAAACGAAGACCGTTGCAACCTTGCTATAAATAAAAAAACTAACTAGCATCTGTAACGTAAAAGGATGTAAGCTCCTACTACTATATATGCAGATTGGCGTGGAGTCTTGACAACAGCGCTCGATGACAAACTTCAAAAGGAACAGAGATGATTACGCAATTTGTTGAAACCTACATTAGCTATGCTCTTAAGATCATTTGAGGATGAATTACTTATTAAGCAATATTCAGGTCTTTCAAGAGAACCATGGAAATCCCAACATTAACAAGAACTAGCATATACTAATAATAATATCCATCAACTCTTCATGTATCTTAAACCATACCAACCAAATTTGACAGCAACACAGTACAAAAACTATAATAAATTGCATTATTGAATGTTCCAAGAGAATAATTTATGCATATCAGTCTAAAATTAATCTACACAAGTAATTATAATAGGAGACACTAATACAGTGATTATGAGAGACTTGGACTGTCATCGTACTTTAAAAAACATCATGGAAAGGTGCAAGTAATAGACAAATACATATGTGTACAGTCTGCTAATATAAACAAGTGTAAACAAGGAGCAGAATAACCAAAAAAGGGTTTTTTTTCCAACTTATTTAACACAGACCACGACAATACTGAAACATCTGCAGTGCCCTTCAAGGTAATTTACAAATAAAAGTTTACCCACAAGCATACAAACTCATACCTATGTACAAACTTATAGGATAACCTATACTACGGAGCTGAAGTTCAAAAAGAAGCTCTGAAAAGATAAGTTAGTAATATCATGCGTCAATAATACTGTCTGATGCATAGTTCCTCGAGATTTCTCAGGCAAAAGGGGGGAAAAGAAAGAAGAAAGAGAGTGCACGGCACAAAAAGAAAGGAACACTGACCAAATCTTCTTCTCTTGAGCATAGTAAACCTTCTGCAAAACAAGATAAAGTTAAGAGCACACTTCTCCATTTGCTGTAGCAGCTTCAGGATGGTAATGGAGCATCTCCTTCCACATCATTTCCCTTATCATCTCTTCCCCTAAATCCTCATCTATGTCAAGATCAATTGGAACTTGTGCAGGAGGGTTGCAATTGGGATCATACAGTGGGGACATGTAAGGGTGTTCAAGGGCTTCTGTAACGGTAATCCTCTTAGATGGATCGAAAACAAGCATCTTCTGTAGCAGATCAATGGCCAAAGGATGGGCGTTAGGATAAAGGCGGGAAAAGGGAGTTCCAAGGGAATATGGCAGTGACTGGATGTACTTTCTAGCCTTTGGGTTATCAATGAACTCAAGATCCTCCTCCTTTTGGCTGCCAAGGTTGTTGATAATAAGTTTAAGCTGGTTGAGACACTCTGTGCCAGGGAAAATGGGCTTTCGCCCAAGGAGCTCGGCAAAGATGCACCCAACAGACCAGACATCAATGGACCTACCATAGTTATCACAGCAGAGGAGCAGTTCGGGAGCTCGATACCATCGAGTAACAACATACTCAGTCATGAATTGGTCCTTACCACTACTAGTACGTGCCAGCCCAAAGTCGCAAATTTTTAGATCGCAATTGGCATTGATAAGTAGGTTCCCAGGCTTCAAGTCACGATGGAGTATATTTGCTGAGTGAAGATACTTCAGACCTCGAAGCAGCTGTGGAATAATGCATAAATTGTTAGGAAAAAGTGCCTAACAGACATACAAATATTCAGCACCAAATTTGTCTTCAAAATCAAAAGTTATTACCAAACTAAGCAGATTGAAAGCCTAAAAATGATAGGACATTCAAATCCTACTGTTTCAAATACCGAAAATAAAGTACTCCAGCAGCATAAAATCAGTATGCAAACAGTGGAGGAAACAAGGAAAAGTTATGTTTAGAACATGAGATGGCTCGATTCCACACCATGAGACCACCAAAACGTTAAAAAACAAACAACAAGAAACTTCAGTGCAGCAGGATAAGCTTGCTACTGAAGTAGAAGAAAATCAATTACATCTCAAAAGGCCTCCTATACAGATGATGACTGCTCATTAGTATGCTACCTTCTCAAGAGCATTTCAATGCAAAAGGGTTGAAGCTTAAGAGTGAAAATATATTAATAGCTTCAAAATGCAATTCTTATTTAAGGGAACGACAAACTCCTCCCATCATGATTACATATTTGTCTGAAATCCACGCAAGGAAAATTATGGAACCAAATATCTTCCAGTAACCCATAAGAAAGGTCAAAATGACTAAATAAAAAGTCTTTATAGGAGACGACTAAATAAAAAGTCTTTATGAGAGTCCCTAACATGTATCAGTTTTGCCCACAACGGTGTAGGACAAAATATCATATGTCAAATAATAACAAACAATTTCAGTTTTAAGGCAAACAGCAGATCTAATTTTCACCAGCATACCTCTAAGACAAACAAGAAACAAAGAACGAGAAAGATACAAGAACATTCACAGAAATTTCATCAATTACATTGCACACTGAACAAGCCACCGTAACAAATGCTTCCACATGTTAACCTTTCTTTGATGAAATCAATGTTAAGCGTTTCGGTATTGCAATACTATAATATACCTGAAATAGGAAGTACTGGCAATGATCATTACTAAGTGACTGAGAAGACTTTATGATTTGATGTAGATCAGTATCCATGAGTTCATACACCAAATAGACATCCTTGAAGCTTCTCCTGTTGATAGGCATCATCACATCTTTCAGAGATATCACATTTTCATGTCGTAGATGCCGTAGAAGCCTCAGTTCCCGCAAAGTTCTGAGGGCATCAATGCGGTTCTCAAAAGCGTTATGGATCTTTTTTATTGCAACTTTATCATTGGTTTCTCTATTTATAGAAGAGCAAACGATACCATAAGCCCCTCGGCCAATAGGCTTGATGGGCACATACTTCGTATCAATTTCAAACAGAGCTTGCCACATGGTGTAGTAATGCTTCCCATTAATTCTAATCCCATTGGGAGGCTCAACAGGAGTTGCCATTCCCTACAAGACATCACAACTACAACTTCCTCAAAAACAGGACAAGTAAAAATATATTAAAAAAAACACATCAGTCAAGGATTCTGCAATCTAAACGTTCATGTGTCCAAATAAAACCCAAAAGATGGATCATAGACTGAGATAATTGCTGAATTCCATTATCTGCAACCAAGTTTAAAAATACCAAAACAACCACGTCCCTTGTATGCAATCACTCACAGAGTTCTTACAGAATTGGAAAAGGAAAAAAAAAAACATATGGGATTTGTTTCAAGTTTCCATTGAATGCTCATTGACATCATACATAACAGCACAAAGAATCCCCCCTCAGAATCTGGAAGCTCAATACAAACTAAAATTTAGAAACAAAACAATTACCAATGTCGGATATGAGATTAATTATTTCATAAAAGGAAAAATACCAAATCAGGTAAACTAAAAACACAAAAAGTTCATACCTTTTTTTTTTTTTTTCCTCCAGCGCCTCACAAACACCAAAAAGTAAAACAAAAAACAGAGCTGATCCCCAAATTCGCGCTAAAAACCAAAACCCAACAACGCTTCTTCTTCTTCTCCGAATTCCCAACTCGAGCTTCCACAAACCATCATCTCTCAGTAAGTAACCGAATTCTCTAAAATAGCATCTCTAAGCTCGATCCCGCTTCGCTAAAACCTCGCAAAGCTCTCACTTTACATATGGGTATTACTCATCTAGCTGCAAGATCCATCGAGTCGTCAACATCGAAAAAGGGGTGTAAAAGATCAAGTATGTTTGACTTAAAACAGTGACTTTGACGGTGGCCAATTCGGCGGTAAGTAGTAATATAATAATTCAGTGCAAAACGGAACAAGTTGCTTACCTAATCTGAAGAGCCTGTTTTTGCTCTGGACCCCATTAACCAAGTAAGATTTCATCTTTGAAGTAATCCTACATTTTGTGTAATATGTCCGTACCGATGACGACATTTTATCCAATATTTTCGCGACCTTGTAAATATTATTTCATTTTTTGTCGGTGAAGGCACCATATCAAAACACGACACGTTTAAGATTATGTTCTTATAACCATCGAAGGCTCTCTTATGATTGGAGAAAATGTGCAATCATCTTGGCTAAATAACCAAAATTATCGATAATGTGAGCTTGTTAGAAACTCAAAACTTGTCGTCATTGAATAAGTACATGTAACATGCGATGGATATTCACCAAAACTCTCAATTCCTAAAACTTGGTTTCAAAGTACCAAGTCATTTAGCTTATTTGATCCAAGTCATTGGTGTATAAGACAAGGCGTCAGGTCAGGTGAATCAAACACGAAGCTACCATCTACGTGTTTTGGCGAGAAATCAAACTCCAGCCACCAAAACCCTTTCCCGTCTCTGTAAACTTTTGAATTTTGCAGCAAGAAACAAGAAGCTCGCGGGCAAAATAACTGAATTAACAGATAAAATCTATTTTTATTATAAATTGAATTTGTCTAAATCTTTTTAAAAAAATCAAATTTTAGATTAAGTTGAATCAAAACGTCACCTTTAAATCTCAAACTTTCGTACCTGCTTGACATTGATCGGGCTTCGTGCCCATGCTGGCTCTAGCTCCGATCGATCCATCCAGCTTACTAGTATTCCAACGTCAAAATCTACGAAAGCACAATATTGTAGGAACCAAGCATGTTCATCTCTCAAAAGATAATTGCAGAAACTTAAATGTGTTGGAAGAAGCTACTAAAAAAGAGCAATCCTCCATTGAGTAAAAGAAATAAATTTTATATGTTTTTCCAAAAGAATTCTATAAAGTCTTTAATTTTTAAAACATTCGAAAAGACTTCTCCTAAAAACTTTAAGTTTTATATAAAAAACAACAATAAAATGTACGCAATATAAACTTTAAACTTATACCAATCAATCAATTGCGATTTGATTTTTGTTTTATAGTTGATAAGATGGATAGAAGTAGTGAGTTGGTTGTGTTACGAAATATTTGTAATAATTTGAAAGATATTCCTCTCTTGAGCTTTGGCTATACATAGGAAAGGGGTTGAGGGTTGAGGTATCGACAATTTCATCATGGAGCGTCTGGATAGTCTTTTTGCAAATGAGGCATGAACTAATATTTTCCCCTATCACAAGCTCTACAATCTGGCTAGTGTTTATTTTGATCACTCCCCTATTAAATCTATTGCTTTACATGATTGGCCTTGTAAAATAGATGCCAGGTTTAAATTTGAAATAACTGGTTCATGGAAAATAAATTTTTTGAGGTGTTTGAATTATCCTGGCATGTTGGAGGGGGTTTAAATCTAATGGAAAGATTAAAAGGTTGTTGTAATAGGCTTGAAAATTGGAATAAGGACCTAGATAATAATTTTCAGGAAAAAATAAATAAAAATTAAAGCTGATTTGTTGAAGGCAAAGAGTGAGGGTGTAGATGATGATCAGGTTTCTATGTTAAAAAAGGACTTAACCAACACCCTTGTTCAGGAGTCGGTTTACAGGGCCAAATTATTTTGGTAATGCTAATACCCATTATTTTCATAAGCAAACTATGGATAGAAAATGCAGAAATCATATTCATGTGCTTTTGGATAATTTGAGTACTCCTCAAACAAGCCATGAAGCAATGAGTTTGATTGTGCTGGATTATTTTCAAAATCTTTACTCGAATTTTGGAGGTTTTGGATTTGAGAATTTTGACATGATTCAACAACTGGTAAGTGAAGAAGACAATGCTAGTTTAACTACCCCTTTTCAACTGGGAGAATTTAAGAAAGTTGTTTTTCAAATGCACCTTGAAAAAACTCCTCGACCAGATGGCTTCAATTCAAATATTTTTCAAAAATGTTGGCATATTATTGGAGATGAAGTTTTTAATCAATGCACCAATTGGCTTAATCAGGGTGAGTTTCCTTTTAATCTTAATGATTCGATTCTTGTTTTAATCCCTAAAAAAGATAAACCCGATTAGATGAAAGATTTGCTTTATGTAATGTGTTGTATAAAATAATCTCAAAAGTTCTAGCTAACCATTTGAAATTATTTTACCTAAATTAATTTCATCGATGGAGTCTGCTTTTGTTCCTAGTAGACTTATTTCGGATAATATCCTTTTGGCTTTTGAGATTACCCAATATATGAAGGGCAAGGGTAGGGGTAAATTTGGTGATGTTGCCCTTAAAGTTGAAATAAGCAAAGCTTATGTTCTGGTAGACTAGAATTACTTACAGTTCATTTTGATTAAATTGGGCTTTCATGCAAAATGGGTGCACTGGATTATGCTTTGTGTTAAGAATGTTGCTTATTCGGTTTGCTTAAATGATCATTTGATAGAGACTATTCTTCTGCGTAGAGAGTTAAGACAGGGTGATCCTCTATCTCCTTATCTTTTTATTTTATGTGCTGAGGGTCTTTCATCTCTCTTTAAACAAGCAAAAGCTAGGGGATTTCTTCATGGCCGTATTATTAAAAAGGGGTGCACAAGTATGTCGCACTTATTGTTTACTGATGACAATTTTTTCTTTTTTAGAGCATATCCAAGGGAGAGTCGAGTGGTAAAAAATATTTTGACTATCTTTGAGAATGCTTTTGGTCAAGCCATTAATTTTCAAAAATCGGGGTTTTTTTAGCTCAAATACGAAACTTGATGTTCGGACTAATATTAAGAGGGAGCTTGAAGTGGTAACTCCTATTGATCATGGAAACTATTTAGACTTACCCTCTTTAATTGTGATTTTCTCATTTATTAAATACCGCATTCACAACGGTTACTTAGTTGGAAGAATAAATTTCATTCAAGAGAGGATAAAGAAGTTATTATTAAAACAGTTTTTCAAGCTATTCCCTTATACCGCATGGGTGTTTTCATGATTCCGCAGTCTCTTTGTGATGAATTACAATGGATGATGAATTCTTTCTAGTGGGGATCAAAAGATGGTAATAGGTCTATTCATTGGGCTAATTAGAATAGGTTGTGTGTCCCAAAGAAATTTGGAGGTTTAGGCTTTCGAAATCTTCACTGCTTCAATTTAGCATTTTTTTGTAAACAAGGCTAGCGTTTAATTAATTATCCAGAATCTCTTCCAAGTTGTATTTTCAAATCTAAATATTTTCCTGATGAGGATTTTTCAAAAGCTTATGAAGGGTCTCACCCAAGCTTTGTATGGAAGAGTATTTGTTGTGCAAAAAAGTTGCTTACTAAAGGTACTCGGGCGAAAATGGGAAATGGAGAAAGGATAAGAATTTTTGAAGACCCATGGTTGAATGATAATCACAATTTCTTTATCAATTCGGCCCCTCTTGATGGTACGGAGAACATGCGAGTTAGTGAGCTTCTTTCAGATAATGGGCAAACTTGGGATATGAATTTAATTAATGTAGTTTTTGCTCTGTTGGATGCAGCTCGAATTTTGAGTATCCCGATGAGTAGTAGAAGACCTTCCGATAAGCTTATTTGTCATTTCACAAAAAATGGAGTTTACTCAGTAAAAACAGGGTATAAAATTACCATTGAAAATTTTTCAAATATTCGTGATTTTTTGTTGAAAGTGATTGGAATCATCTTTGGAATAGTTTGCTCCCTCCTAAAATTAAAGATTTTTTTTGGCGAGTTTTGAGGAATTTTTGCTATGTAAAACATAGCTTGTTGCAAGGGGTGTTCTTATTGATACACAGTGCCCAAGACGTGGAATTAGGGAAAATGAAAACCATGTGTTATTTAATTGTGTTTGCATGTGTTTTTGCTGCAAACACTTGGCATATTAAAGGTGTGAATTTTGCTAATACTCATGAAGTGAATGTCATTTGGGGCTTTCTTAAGGATACAAATAAATTAAATATGCAGAAAATGGGGCCAATCTTATGGTACCATAGAAATGTTTTTATTTGGCAACAAAAATATGTTTCTTGTACTAATGTGATTTCTTTGGTGGATAACTATATTACCTCTTGGAACCAATCTCATGTTTCTTTGAAAAAAGTTTCATCCCGTGCTCCTGCTGTCCCATCTCAACGAAAATGGAAAAAACCAGCCCTATATTGGTTGAAATGTAATGTTAACGCTTAATTATTCTCAAAAGCCTCGAGCACAAGTTTGACTGCTATTTTACGGGACAAAAATGGTAACTTTATTGAAGCTTTTTCTAATTTAATTACTATGGTAGTGAATCCGATTGTTGTTGAAGCCTTGGCCTTGAAGGAAGCTTTATCTTGGCTTAAAGATAAGGGCATGAATAACATTGAGGTTGAAATGAATTGTTATGAACTTTTTTGTCTAGTTTCGGGAACTTCATTTTCAGACACTGAATTGGGGCTTATTATGTCAGATAGTATTGATTTTAAAAAGCATTTTATATCTTTGTCCTTTAAATGGACGTATAGGGATGCTAATAAAGTAGCTCATTGCATTGCTAGGGCGGCTCTATTACAAGCTCACTATGTTTCTTGGTCTAGTCCTCGTAGTTGGCTAGATGATATAAAAACTGGTCCTCATTCTAACACATACGCCTATTTTTTTTATGTTTTTTCAACATCTAAAAGAAGGATTATTGAGAGAAATATGAGAGAAATCAAGTTTCTCCATATCCAATCACTTTGAGGAATTTTTCTCAGTTACAATTATACAAGTCTCATAGACCAAGGTATGTAATTCCTATTTTATATTTTAGTGCAAAACACAGAACATGTGGTATCAAAGGCTAGTTCTAAATTCTATTACTTTTCCATTAAAATATGTTTAATTCATATTATTTCCGCATAATTGCTTGTTGAATCTATTGGATTATTAAATTTTTTCGTAACTCATGTTTTGTTCTGCCGCATGGATCAAGTTTTTATGGCATTAAAAGGGAGATATACTATGTTTATACTTGACTGTCATGCATATGTGTGTGTGTGTGTGTTGTTTGTTTAATTAGTCTCCTGTGTTCTTGCCGTTTATAAGCATCGAGGTGGTTTTATGAAAGAAGATGACTTTTTTTTACGATTTCCATTCATGCATTGAATAATAAATGGGTCAAGTTATGGATTAGAATTATTCACAGAGTCAGTCTATTACCAAGGCTACATGTAAGCATTTATATTTTTTGTTTTATTTCACTGATATCCACATTATTTGTTTATAGATTTGTATATGTGTACTATATGCAGCATGGATGAAGCTTATTATTATATGAAAGTTTTCGAACCCATCTATATGAGAGTTATTATTATTATTTTTATTAGTATTGTTATTTTACTATAATGTAAGTGAGCATGTACATTACCGATTAAAGTATGATCTATTTATGCATATTGTTAATAAAGACAATCAATTGGAAAATCAAATGTAGGTTCAACAACCTAATCTACATAAGCATTCACATAATTGCAACAATATTGGATCAGTAACAAAGTTTACAGACTCAATAACACAAAAACATTTCTCACCTCATAATGATTTGGTTGTTACAACATTCTAGAATATGATGAGGTGGCCTTGCTGAGCTGTAGTTTGTTATAAATATTTTCCTATAAAAGCAAAACAGAATTGGTTAGAATTCTATCTATAAAAGGAATATCTATAAATACATTTAATGAATGACTGATTTTTCTCTTTGTGTTCAAACGAACACCTTCTCTATTATTCTTTCTTTTTATCAATTCAACAATGACTACTATATCTCTAGATTGTTAAACATTTTTTCACATATGTATAATTTTAAGTGTATCGCTAGTTGAAGTAAATTATGTTATGAATGGTACATGCTTAATGTTGTTAGTCACCAAAATGGCCAACCTTTGATGTTTAATGGATATTAATTTATGAGATATTTTAATTAATTTACCTATGATTTACGGATGCTTATTAGGAAAAATTATATAATGAACTTATGGGTATTTGAAGTTCATTAATTATAAAATATTTTAGGATTACCCAAAGGTTAATCAATTAATTTTAAAATTTGTGGACAAAAAGTGTTAATTTATATGCTTAGAATGAATGTGTTTAGTATATCAAAAGATAGCTAGCATGTTTGTTAGAGGTATATTTAATTAACAATTAAGTAATATAAAATTAGCAACACTATTGTAATTATGGTATGTCTTAAAATCCCCCAAAGGAGATCTTAGATATAAACTAAATATTTTATGTGGAATAGTTGTTTTAAATATGATTTAAGTGTTAAGTTTTATGACTCAAAGAATTAATGTGTGAGCATTCTGTTATATTTTGTTGTTTATGTTCCTATTAACTTTAATTTGGTTGCTTCATTAATTCCATCCTTTAATGAATTAAATTACTCTTACTAGTGTGAACAAGTCCAATTTCACCTTGGTGTATTAGATATTGATTTGGCACTCCAAGTTGAGAAGCTAGCTACTATTATTGATGTAAGCATTGCCGGATGAGAAATCTTTCTATAAAGCTTGAGAAACATCAAATAGATTGAGCTTAATGTTTATGCGAATGACTGTTGCTAATAATGTAACGCCCCAAATTAGGGGTTAGCATATTACGCAAATTTAGTCCGATTTATGTTCTGTCTCTTTGATATTTTGAC
>JANZLD010000002.1:1373624-1384372 GCA_026413575.1 Erythroxylum carthagenense | reverse complement strand
TCTCTTTAATAAAAACATAATAATAATAATAATAATAATAATAATAATAATAATAATCCAACCTTAAATTCTTTATTAATATGAATGATGCAGCGAGTTATATCATATTAGTTTTTCATATAATATGTATAAATTTTATTATTTAATAAATTAAAATATCTATAATTATAGTATGACACAAATATAATATATAGTAATTATATACTAAAAATATTGATTTTATTAGACTCTTTATATTCAAAAACTTAATATTGTGACATTTTTAAACGTAAACTAAGATTATAAAATTAAATAAAGATTAAAAAGTTTAATTAAACCCCTTTATTATATTATTCCAAACTTTACAATATAATTGTACGATAAAAAAAGCCAATTTTGAAAACACAAAAAACAAAAGTAAAGACTAAAGTAGAAGACAATACTCTCGTTAGGTAAACAGTTAACTTCAAAAGTTATTCTTCTAAACTTTTAGAAATTAACTTGTTGAGATTAAATAAGTTAACCAATAAATCATTCATTAAAGGTATCTGATTTGGGTGGGTTAACCGACTTACGTGGTTGCGGTTCAGAATTCGGCCCAAGATAAATTAGTATTGTGCCCTTTGGTCTGCCAAAGTGAGGTTGCGACTTAAACCCCTGACCAAAGGGTTTTGTTGCGTTGAGACGCACGCCTCTCACCACTGGGCTACGTAACTTGTTCGGTGCGACCAAAAAGTACAAGATGGTTCACTAAAGGATCTAGCGACTAAAGGGTACAAAACCTGTTCGGCGCGGGCTCACCCAAACCAGTATCAATTATTTTATAAGATGGTAAAAAATGTAACTTTTAACCATCTTGTAAATCGTTAACTTTTTAAATAATTTTATTCTGTCATTGATATATATTATGTAAAAGAGTAAAATAGAATGAGAAAACAAACATTGGTATAAGGTATTAAGGTCCTTAATCCAATCTATGTTCTTCTTCGTGATAGCCATTTGGTTCTTGGTCCAAGAGTTCCTTCATGTAATACTCAAACCTTTCGACCAAACTCTCAGGCACTGAAACCAGGATTCTAACAGCATCAAAATCACCAACAACCGGTAAAAACAAGCAGTAAATATCACTCGTTAAAGGACCCATCTGCAATGGCTTCCCTTCTCCAAAATCCAAATCCTCCAAACCCAGTTTGGACCACTGTGATATCACCAAACTCATTGAAAGGTCAGTTCTTACAGTTTTATCTTCCAACAAATCAACCAGCGATCTCACGTACTCGTCCGTTAGACATGATTTGGCTCGCTGCACCAACTTCACGGTCTCATGCAGGTTACTGTCCACCAAATCCTTGACAATTGACTCTGCACATCCTAGTACAAACCCATTACCGTAATATCCTTGCGGGATTTCCGGGACCAGCTTCTTTCTAACGTTGACGGAGAAGAGTAACTTCGCGTTCCGACAATGACCGAGGTCGAGTGTTCGAACCCAGGAGCGCCAAGTGTGGGAGGCCAGCGTTTCAAAGGTGGTGCACTTCAACGACGGGACGCACTGCCTTTTGAGGTGTAGGATATCGGGGGTGGTGAAGGTTAAGGAGACGGGAACCAGTGGTTGAGACCGTAAATATTGGATGATGTGGTCATTATCACTGGGGGTGTTTCTGGTAAAATGAGCGTGAGTGAAGTTTACCTGCGGGGGATTTCGGGCTCTTAACACGTGGCGCGAGTGAAATGGTTTGATCGGCAGAACTTGATTGGGCATGGTCGAAAGGTGGGCCCACGCATGTAAGAACTGCGATGTGCCTATGCCGTCACACAGACAGTGGTTGATGGCGGTGCAGAGTATCATTCCTCCACACCGTAGTTTCGTTACCTGCAAATAATTCATCGTTCTGTCGTCACAGAGTCTAAAATTTTACAGTAAAATAAATTTTTAGGAATTTAATAATACATAGTTTTATTTCTACAATAATAAAATATTAAACTATAATAAATAATTCTAAAAATAATGCTAAAAATAAAAAAACACTTTGGATTCCAAAACTAAGACTCAGAGAGAGACTGGCAAACGACGTCGTGGGCAATTCCTAGTACTAATGTCCTATTATGAATCTATTGTATTTGTTAAGCGACCATTTCACTACAATAGTTTAAACTGTTGTGTGAGATCAACTCAATTGATTTTATATATTCTCTAACAGTATTGACAGCGTGACTCTCGCTGATGCGTATGATTGAAAAAGAAAGATCAAAGTGAACAGCTTGGTACTACATTAATCTACAGTTGGATATGTTAGATGGCATTGGCGCACTATGGTTATTGGGAATCTCCACAGCTTCAAAGAATTTGATGTAGTATATTTTCATCCATTGAGCATCAACAAATATACCAGTTAATCAAACCACAAGTCAATCAATAAATTATGGTAAAGAACTAATTCTACTTGTTAGAATATAAAACTTGTGTGTGATTTTTTATGAAGAATTTGTTTTATGTGCACAGGCTGAGTGATGGGAGAGCAGCGTGAAGACAGAACATTTAACAGAAAGAAAGCTCTTAATTGACTCTCAGAAGAATAAGATAAATCGTACCTGAACTACGAGGGGAGGGAAGTCCAGGAAACTCTGAGCTTCCACTCTACATAGAAACTTTCTCCAGGACCTGTTAGGTTTCCTAGAAAGTTCAAGGAGTTCTTCAGCGGTGATATCCATGAAAGCTTCAGCAAAGATAGCTCCTTCCCCGTTACAATTAATTTCAAGCTTTTGATCATCTTCTATGCTCGTTCTCAACCTTCCAGCTAATGGATAGTACTCCACAAGAACGTTAGACAGTGAAAACTTCAAGATATCTGAGCTCACGGACTTCTTATAGACATAGAGATATTTAATGGAGAACCTGAGGAAATTTTGGTCATCAAGATTGGATAGATGGAGAGAATGCTTTGGGGTTGGTTTACTTGGGGGGATTAAGACTGGTTTGTTTTGATAACAACAATCTGGTAGCTCTCGTGACATGCTTCTCTCCCGAGCTTTTGCTCTGAAAACGTTTCTTTTCCTCTTTCAAGCACACTTTTTTTTTTTTTTATCAGAACCTGTACAGAGGGTTTGGCTACAGCGACACTGAATAAAGAGAAGCTAAGAGAAACACAGGTGCTACGTAGGCAAGAGGAACGGAGATCTATGGTTGGATATGGCAGAGTACGATCAGATTCCTTTTAGGAACGGGTCTCAGGAGAGTGCGTGCAAATGGTACACCTTTTATAGGCTCACCTTCTCATAACAAGCATATTTCCGTACACATTTTTCATTTGCCTGTCCATATGAAATAGATCGATTAAGATTTACTCCATATCATGTCTAAAAATGTATAAAAATAGAGAAACAAATGCCTAAAAAGTCGTAAGATTATTAATAACCACAAATACGGCGTGCATGGTATTTTTCTTGATTGATTCACATAAATTTACCACATGCTCGAGCTCTTAAACCAACTAATGATGAGATGGAGTACATATAGAAATTTGCACTTTCTTCTTTATTTTCTTTTTTGACAATTTGTCACCAAAAGGAGCAAAATAAACTTCTCTACGTACACAAATACATGTTAGGTTTAGAAGGAAGCATAGTAGCATACCTGAGGAATGGTTCAGTTTTCAACAACTACGCTGAACAATCTATCCTGAAGAGGTTAAAGGTATTGCCACCAAATGGGTAGAGGACATACTAAAGAAAATTTCGTGCTTGAGAGGATGAGAGGCTGAATCATCAATCGCCAGTTAAGCAATACAATAATAATAGATATCATTATTGTCTGATCTTGAGTAATTTTGTTTAGTAGTTGTGACCTAAACATGAGGTGAAGACACGGTCCACATACTTTTTCCTACCATTTAGCTTTTTCTTCCACCAATCTTGAGCTACAGAACAGTTTAAAACGATGATTTGAACCTTGTGTCTCCTCTATTCTCTATTTTTCTTCGGAATATTGTGTCCTGTTGACAATCATAAACATTGCTCAACAACAGTCTAATTTAGCTAAAACTCTTAAATTGACAGGCCAGGATTCCCGGACGCTGCGAGCTTTAATCATGTCGACAAAGGTGGAAGTGATGGGCAGCCAATACAATCTAGAATGGATTCTACCGATTCCCTTCCCAAGTAAAAGCTTAAGGAGGAGCACATGGTTAATTCCTTCCTAGCTTTATCTAATATCTATAGCCGCCTCTCTTCATTGATTTGGACTTTCTCCTTTTTAAATTACATCTTTAGGGGTCATTTTCGGTTCAAGGAATAATGCTTATGCATGATCTATGATCTAAAGCCATGGTTGATTTTCAGTTTCAAGAAGCTTTAGTTGGTTGAGAAATGATTAAGCATGATTCCCCTTGTCTTGACAAAGTAGTCAAATTGAAGCACTAAAGCTGCCTATCAAGACCCAGAAAAGGGAAATAAACTTTGACATACTTAGCAACCGAACTAGCATCAAGTTCTCCAAAACAAGAACTTCTAAATATTTTACGTCAAATTAACAAAAGCTAGAAAAGGTATGGAAAACCTAGTGGTGTTTCTTTCAAGTTTCTGCTTACTAAAAGAAGGATACATTCCCTTAGGACTTGAAGAATCTATTTAGCTTAGGAGCATTTTGTTCTCCCCTATTAGGATAACAAGATATACCACCTATTGTCTACGTTGATTATTGCTTTTTGACCGGGGAAAAGTGGAATCAAGTTCCTGTCAACCTCATCTTAATGATACACATACACGCCCTACCCAGAGAGCATTAGCGTTAGATTCTCCAGAAACTCTATGTATTCATCTGGAAATTGCAGCATTTTGGAGTCACCACGTGCTCAACTGGGGATATTAACATTTTAATAGCGGGCTCACCTCGTCAACCAGCAATATCACATGACTACGTGCAATCTGCAAGCATAATCTTATTAAACGGAGCGACATATAAGCAAGAATTAATTACATGCAAGTCCGCATGACAAATGATACCTTAAGTCTTACTATGATAACATGATAATTGAGGATTAAGCATATAATTACAAGATACCAAACTATTATTGCAACCATTATTTGATAAGAAAAAGAAAAAGAGAAAGAAAATACAAGTTAGATGATCGAGGGCCAGAGAGGGTCAGCTATAGCTCACCAAGTCCTGAAACTTGTTTTTCACCGATTCCAACTGATTGCAGTTGTACTGGAATGGGAAAACGGGCAGAACCAGAAATAAGGGGGTACAGTCACAATCGTGCAACGCAGGAGTTTGCTTGTGTGACGTATCTCACCCATCTATACGGATCAGAGGTTGACGATTTCTTTGCCATTTGCAAATATTTTACCTGTAGCAGGAAACCGGAGAAAAGGGCAATTGGTGTTTCAATATGATTCAACGGTGGATGTGACAACACTAATCCACAAAATGCACCACCACATGGATGCTCGAAATCGTCAGCCCAAGAATCTAAAAGCCGAAGTACTATGATCCCCAAGGAAGGCAGTGTGAATAAGCAGGATGTTAAAACAATTCGAACAGGGTAAGCTGCTGGTCATCACAATTAAGCTCTTATTGTTTTTTTTCTCCTCTCATATGAAAATTTGCAATTGTCATCAATCGTCGTGATTTTTAGAAGAGAATAAATTCTCATAACTATGCTTTTCATGTTACTGAAGCCCTGACACATTATGCATTGGAATGGTAAAGGTCATGTTAATTGGTCCAGCTTCCTTGGAGACATTTCCTGCATCAAGGGAACAAATTTATACTTCCCAGCTTATGATATGAAATTTTATTAAATGGAACAAAATGAAAATCTTTTACCATGCATCTCATGTGAGAATGTAAGCCTCGCATGAAGCGTGTGTTCAGATCCTCCAAAAATCTAACATTTATAAGTTCTTATGAGTAAGATTAATCCGAGCAATTACATACTGGAACAAGAAGCCAAGGGAGAATTCCTGCAATACTATATGGCCTATATTTAAGAGTGTACCATGGGGGAAATTTGTTACCTTCTTCAACCCCCAAGTAACTCTCTTACTTGATTCCTTAAAATCAGTAGTGTTCTCAACTTTTCCAGGCTCCAATTCAAAACTAACCCTGAAAGCATATATATACCACATTTTCATGAAGATTTGCACGAAGTGTATGCTCGTAAACAGGATCTTAGCAATTCTGTGAATTTTCATGCATCTTTATTTATTAAAAGACAAAAAGAAAAAGGCGGAGTTCATAAAAGCAGTGAAAATGTAGGCGTAATTACAAAAGCAAAACGTTCTGGGATTAGCTTTCCCGTTTCTGCTTTTCCATGGTGAGACATTTTTATACTTATTCTCTCTTGTTTTATCTGATATCCTTCACAATATACCTTCTTCTTCCCTTAAGTTAAAGCCAGCTTCCTGTCTAACTCTTCAAACGATCCAACTTGTCAGTTTTTGCACATAGAATATATGTGCCCAAGAAATAATTGTCCAAGATCCATGTTGGCATACCAAAAGACAACTAAAAAAACCATTTCTGCAAACTTATTGTCCTTGTCATTCTTCATCTAAAGAAAGCAGTCAAAAGTGAAACAAGCAAACAAGATGACAAAAGAATTACTTAAGTTCATTAGCCAATTGTCTCCTAGACTGAAATCTTGCTTATTCCTCAAGACAAAAGGGCTATATTTTTAATAGAAACACCTGTTAATATATGGTGGCACTGGAATCTCCACAAGCACAGTGTTTGCAGTAATAGCAGAGTAGAAATCAGCTCGCACTTTGACAATCAATTCAGCCTGAGAGAACCTACTGAAGTTAAGTATAGAGAGGATATGAGACTCTTAAGGCTTATACTCACCCTAAAAGGTCCCGCTCAGCGTTAATGCGAAAAGGTGGCTTGAATGCCTTGGTTATACTGTAGTTCATGACATGAAGTTCACCTTCAGGTGCCACCTATCAAAATTATCCTCCATTACTTTAAAAATATAAGTAAAAGCATGTGAGACTTACATGATTCACATTACATTTATACTAACCATAGTCAACGTCCTATCTACATCAAAACTGTGGAGATGTACTAGTTCGTGGAAATTACAATCATCCAGAATCACTCCACCTGACCGAGATGCACTGTAATCTGTGGCAAGAAGCAAATAAGTATTATACAAGGAAAATGAAATGACTTGAAAATATGCCCAATATTATGCACTGCAGTAAAGGTAGCAAAGATTTCTTGAAGAAAGAATAATAAAATTGAAAATTGTAAGGGGAACATAGCAGACATTTGTTTGTCCTAGAGTTCAAAATGACAAGTTTAGACTTGTAAAACTCAAATTTCATGAACATACTGATCACATTTTCCTAATGTATGATGCAAGAGCCATCAAACATATGAAGAGGAAGAGGCATCCGAAGATCCAAAACCATTTCTACTACCAAACTAGCATAAATTGATGCTCACCTCTTCCTACGCTCAAATCATTATTTAGAGCTAGCCGGATTTCTGGATTGCCTCCAAGATAACTTTTCATTTGAATTGTTCCATCAATTTCAGAAGTGAGTATGTATCCCTTTGTGATCAAAGTTTCTCCACACATTACTAAGGAAAAAACCACATAAGACAAATGAAATGAGAAGAAAATAGTAAACGTGATGTCTTATGGAGGTAACACTCACACTAGAGCTGAATGTGACGCTTATTTTCTCAATTACATCCACAAAGATTTCTTCTGTCTTCCTGCCCGGCTCCTTAGAAACAATAGATTTTGTGATCGCTGCTCCTGGCATCCTTTTGGCCCCTTGCTGACTGTGGATTTAAAAAGGTAATTAAACTCACCTTTCAAAGACCATAGCTGCAGTTTATGTTGCTAAAACAAGTTGTTATCACAAAGAACGAAGCAGGACCAAGGCTTGGCAAATGTGCAGCATCCACTGCAATTGGCTCATTGAATACATATAGGATTTCATAACCTCAGTTGATGTTGTTTGCACATAGCCAAAATCCTGAATGCATAGAAGGAACAAATCATACTGCAAAAGTTGCGAGAGTCACTGGATAATCAAGCAAGCCTTGAGCTTTATTCACAATAAGTTAACATTTTTTGTTTCTTTTAATTGAAGATTAACAATTTTTGTTTCTTTTAAGTGAAGATACTCTTCCATCACCATTTAAAAACATCAAACTGGAAATATCATCTACCAGAGTTCTTTGACAAACATCTAATCAGATCGATCTTCACATGCAGCAGTTACAACCAAGGAAACAGAATCAAATACACGAACCATTTCAATACCAGCTTACACCATAGTAGAAACCCCGAAAACATCCAAGAAAGGAAAAATTAAAGAATGAAGCGGAACTTACAATAACTTCATCCAGCAACTCATATACAAGCACAAAATTTTTGCACAATGATTCTTCATTAAGAACACCAAGATAATCTTTGATCACACGTGCAATTCTTTGTAGGAGTTCCAGAACAAGAGATGGAGAGACATTAACTCTAGTAGTAGCAACAAATAACAAACCAGCAATCTCCACATGAAAGTAGTTCACACCATTCGAGTTCTGGCAAACCAAAAAGATCAATAAAGACAGTATTGATAGATATTGTACATTACAATACGTTTTTTCATGGAAACAATCAAACACACAAATGCCAAAAAAAAAAAAGAAGTAGTTTTAACAT
Organism: Erythroxylum carthagenense; assembly: GCA_026413575.1. Lineage (NCBI taxonomy): Eukaryota > Viridiplantae > Streptophyta > Magnoliopsida > Malpighiales > Erythroxylaceae > Erythroxylum > Erythroxylum carthagenense. Next base: position 1,375,715 of record JANZLD010000002.1, on the reverse strand, counting down.
GACACTGAAATCACGACATACTCCATTATTGAAGATTGAGCTCCTTAGCAGACAAAAAAAACAAAACAATAAACTAAGCGACACATCAAAACAGTTTCAACTCGATAATTTACAAAAAGAACTCACAAATATAGGTGGACCATCTCCTCCTCCATCCTCCTTCCAGAACTTGACTTTGCGGAAGAATATCTCGGTGGTTCCTTTTTGTACTTCACTGCGATCTGCAATCGTTTCAGTGACATTAAATCATATTCTTGCACACGCAATCGGCTAAAATACACCAGAATTACATGCAAATTACTCATACACATGTTAATTAAATGATCAACAGACAGATTAAGAAGAAGAGATTCCAAAATGAAAATTAAGACTCACAGTCACGGAAGACAATGCAATCGCCTCGGATAGAGAGAATGAAGAACTGCGAAACATCACCTACGTTCAATTTCAGAAACCGCTCACTCTCAACGGCGTGTGCGTGCGTAGTCTCTTACCTTATTTCTTATGTTTGGCTTCGTTTAGTTTTACCAGCAAAAAGAACAAGAAAAGAGAAAGCAAAGCAAAAGTGGCATGCACACGGATTCCGCGACACGTGTTCTTTCTTATTTCCCATTCTTGCTGTTTATACGGTGTCGTATATCCGGTTCATTTCCTTGAATGTGGCCGGCTCAAAGAAACGCCAATGGCCCAACTCACAACTTCTAATACAGATATACGGCTCCAAGGCCCAATAGGCACCAACTTAAGGAACGAACAGGGAAGCATTTTTTTATAACAAAAAACTATAATTATTATTTTTAATACGTATTTAACAATTTTTAATTAAATCATAGTTATATATTTAAATAATTAAATTCAATTTTTATCACAATTAAAAAATCAAATCTCGTATTTAAATAATTAATTGTTTTTTAACCAAAACTATTAATATAAATCAAATTAAAAAATAAAAACTAAATTAATTAATAAAAATTATAATTAAATCGCCTACCAATTTGATTTTTTAATAATAGCTATTTTGAAGGCCTGAAATGATCAATTATCGAACCAAGTCTCGACCAATTGATTTAACCAAAAAGATGAAAAGGCGGACCATGACCATGAGCACGACTCACTAATCCAAAGCCCTATACACCCGACGTGACGCGGCATGTGTCTCGTCTAGGGGCAGGTGAACAGTAAACTAGCGTAGCACCGACGTAAACGGAACGGAGATCTAGCGGCACGCGGATTGAAATGGTCTCTTTCTAGAGTTAAGACGAAGGAGAAACAAACGCCGTCAGTAGCGGCGGTGTGTTGACGGTGACAAATAAAAGAAGAAAAGGACAGAGCAGGAAGCGTTGGAGTTGGACCCACCCAATAAACAATAACACGCCTATCTAAATTACGGATGTCCTGGAAACACGACGGACCCGATTTGAATAGCGACCTTTTATAGTCGTGGTTGTCTTCATCATCGTATCATAATTGTATCATTGTCATCGTCATACTTCAAAATTTGCGGTCAAATAGATTACGAAAAAGTTTGATAATATACAGTTTTATTTTTATATTGTAGAAATATTATTTTCAGTAAGTTTACATAAAAATGTGACAGAAAAATTGACAATAAAAATATATATATATACCAGATAGTGACTATAATTTACTATTATTTTTTACCTTGTAAGGACCAGCTTTTTTTATTGCTAGTTGTACTATAAATCTTCCCTAATCAATGCCCTAAAAACACGACAATCTTACGATTTTATATGTTCATCGTGAGAATCTTCCCTCTACATCGGATTGTCAAACATAACCATCATCCAATCACCAAAGAATTACATCTCCATGCCTGCATATTCATGTGTAGAGTATAATTACATCTCCATGCCGGCATATCTCTAACCCTGCGTTTGGTTAGCGTCTGCAGACGCGAGGACGGAGGACAAGGACATAACCGTTCTGTCCTAAGTGGTGTTTGCTTGTCATCTTTGCTCATTTTTGTTCCGTCTTTAAAGGACAAAGACAAAATTTTTTGTCCAATTCAAAACTGTGGTACGGAAATTCTTGTCCATAGGACAAGAATTACAAAAGACCAACATACCCTCT
>JANZLD010000002.1:1351375-1362837 GCA_026413575.1 Erythroxylum carthagenense | reverse complement strand
GGGAAGAAAATTTGTGTCTTATGTAAAAAGGTTAGTATAAAAGGAATTGAAGTTAAAATGTTGAGTGGGCCACCTAAAAGACGTGTCTTTCTTCGAATTATCGAGTGGCAAAGAATGATACAAAGGGTCTGTAAAACAAAAAGTGACAGAAAATGATAATCCAGGACAGGAGAGTAAAGTGCCTAATTGGATCAAGTAACGTGGCATTTTCAATCCATGTCCCTCACCGACTCTGTACATCACGAACCTAATCCACCATTAAAGAATAACTTCATATAGAGCCAAGCTAATAGTATACTCTATCTCTCTCTCTTCAGTGATTGCTCTCTACCAGCAATCATTATTTCTTACGAGCAAGCCTATAATTGGTTTCGTGTAGTTGGCGCTACGTTAGGAGTCTGGTGGTGGAAATGCCATTATTGTTAAGAAAGATACTAGCTTGGAAATGCCATCCTCTGTTTTGAATTAGCATGCAACGTTCATTTTTTTATGTGAAACTAAGAAAGATCTCATCAGAACCACTGCATCAAGTTAATTTCTTTGTTTTTTTTTAGTTAGGTGGAGCAACTTCTCTTCTCTAAAAAAGCACAGCTATTTAATGTAGATCTCCTCTCTCTGTTTTTCCCCCACATGAAAAGTTCAAGTCTTTCTAGCAATTAAGCATTATAGCGACAAGTCGAAGGGTAGTGGTACATTTTAACAGAAATTGCAGATAAGAGTAGCAGATAAAAAGGAACCCATAAAAGTTTTCTGTCTTCTCTGTTTCTCTTCACGTTTAGCTACTCTTTTCAAATATTTCCCTCCACCTCCCGAGAGAGATACAGAGAGATGGGAACTATCTCAGTTTCCAGGTTGTTGTTGAACGTGTTCTTGATGGTCCTGGTTATAGGCTACAAGCTGATTCACTGCAGTGTAACGTATGATAGGAAGGCCATTATCATCAATGGGCAAAGGAGAATCCTCATCTCTGGCTCCATTCACTATCCCAGAAGCACTCCTGATGTATTTCCCTTTTTTTCTTCGTTTGTGTCATTCTCTTTTTCAATTTGAAATGCTTAACATGTTTAGGAACTTCTCAAAATGACGTTTTGGTTGTTCTCTTGATTTGTTTCTTCCTTGATTATAGATGTGGGAAGATCTCATACAAAAGGCAAAAGATGGAGGGTTGGATGTCATTGACACTTACGTTTTCTGGAATGCCCATGAACCTTCTCCTGGCAATGTACTATCTTTAGATCTCCAAGTTTGCTTGTTTCTACTATTCTGCTTCTTCTAGTCTATTGAAACTTGCATAATCTTCGTGTTCCTGAGCTTATTTCAGTGTCATAAGTTCAATTCGGTAATGTTTGTTTTGTAGTATAACTTTAAAGGTAGATACGACCTGGTACGCTTCATTAAGACTGTTCAGAAAGTGGGACTCTATGCTCATCTACGCATTGGACCTTACATTTGTGGAGAATGGAATTTTGGGTACGCCATTATTATGGCTTTCCTTCTAATATTTATAGCCTTTGTTGCTTTCTTCCATAGTTTGTTTCAGGTTGCAGATTACATGCCTGACAATTTAGGATCTGTTTCGTTCTCTTTGTTCCTGTTCATATTTATATATTTTTCTCTTTGGTTTTGCTGACTAGTTTTATTGAGAAGAACCTAATTTAAACGCTTATCACATTCTCTATCCTCCATAAATGTGTAGGGGGTTCCCTGTTTGGTTGAAATACGTTCCTGGTATTAGTTTCAGAACAGACAATGGCCCATTCAAGGTTTCTCCTTTTCCAGTTTCCATTGTTCTGAGACACTTAAATTAAAAAGGAAAAACTTCAACTAATTAATCTATTTTTTCTTTAAATGTTCGTTCTCTTTCTGTTGCTGCAGAATGCAATGGAAGGTTTCACCCAGAAAATTGTGGAGATGATGAAAAATGAAAACTTGTTTGCATCACAGGGTGGTCCAATTATCCTCTCCCAGGTGTGTTCTCTTGGTGTCGGAACTTTAGAACTGTTCTGCAATTTGTTTTGCTGGAAGTCAAAAGCCTGTATTATATTACCAAATGAAACTAATGCTCCACGTGTTGTCTGTATTTAAATTCCATTTGTAGATTGAAAATGAATTTGGAGCAGAAAGTAAGGCTCTTGGAGCTGCTGGTCAAGCATATGTAAATTGGGCTGCCAAAATGGCTGTTGGGTTAAATACAGGAGTTCCATGGGTGATGTGCAAGGAAGATGATGCCCCAGATCCTGTGGTAAGCCCTCCTTTTCTCTGTTTCTGCCCCCGAGTCCTCCTCAATAGTTCCATAGTTCTGTTGGAAACTGATGTTTACCTTTTTTCCTCAGTAATCTGACCTCTTACTCCCTTTGAAACTTTTGTTACAGATAAATGCATGTAATGGTTTCTATTGCGATGCTTTCACTCCCAATAAACCTTACAAGCCTACAATGTGGACTGAGGCTTGGAGTGGCTGGTAAGCGGTGATATTGTTAGCTTATACAATCAAAGTCAATCATCTCAACTTTTTTGTTTCGTGAAATAAGGTTTACAGAGTTTGGTGGTCCAGTTTATGAGCGACCAGTTCAAGATTTAGCATTTGCAGTCGCTCGTTTCATACAAAAGGGTGGCTCATACCTCAACTACTACATGGTTAGTTATTCTGCTTGATCTAAAACATGGCGTAATTACACGATTTACTTCTTAGCACATGGCTTAATTGCTGTGTTTTTTGCAGTATCACGGAGGAACCAACTTCGGACGCTCAGCAGGGGGACCGTTTATTACTGCAAGTTATGATTATGATGCTCCAATAGATGAATATGGTAATAGCACAGATTTTCATCCCTGTTAAAAGTGGAAATGTCTTACTCCAGAGTGTTAGCAAAGCTGAGATGACTGATAATGTTCCAATTCTTGCAGAAGAAACTTTTCAGCATCTTCATATTTTTCTGAAACTAGTGTTATTTACTGATTTCTTGTTTTGTATTCTCATCCCTAGAGCTTCATGTAGATGATGAGTTTTGCTATATCTGTAAGTTATGACCATAGAAACTTCAACTGGTTTTTCAATTTTCTAGGTTTGGTCAGAGAACCCAAGTATAGTCATTTAAGAGAGCTGCACAGAGCTATCAAGTTAAGTGAACATGCTTTGATTTCCTCAGATCCAACAGTAACTTCTCTGGGAACCTATCAGCAGGTCCACCATTTCCAATCCAAAATTAACATTTTTCTTTGAACTAGTTGTTGTTCTTCATCATGGCGTACTTGAATGACTTTGTTTCCGATATGGCCAAATCGCAGGCTCATGTATTTTCTTCAGGAAAAACAAGCTGTGCAGCTTTTCTTGCCAACTACAACTCTAAGTCTGCTGCTAGGGTCACTTTCAACAACATGCACTACAATTTGCCACCTTGGTCAATTAGTATCCTTCATGATTGTAGAAATGTTGCATTTAATACTGCAATGGTAAGTCAGCTTTAGCTGAAATCTGTTTCAAGTACAAACAGAAAAGACTAATGTCGTAATCTGAAATTACTGATACATGGTGTTGATGCAATTTTGTAGGTTAGGGGTCAAACTTCAATCCCACAAATGTCTCCAAGTGGTGTAGGGTTGCGTTCTTGGGAGACTTATAATGAAGATATTTCTTCGCTAGATGACAGTTCAAGGATTACAGCTGAAGGACTCTTGGAGCAGATCAATGTAACCAGAGATAATAGTGACTATCTCTGGTATATGACTAGGTAAGTTGGATGCTCATACTACATACTGACATGTTGAATCTCTGGTATCCTTACAGGAAGCAGCTCTTCTGATTCAGTTCTTTGCAACTAATGTGTCTATGGAAAATATCACTGTATAAGAACATTTTAAGCCAGACATGAACAAATGTTCCCTGTTATAAATCCAAGATAAGAAAACCTGACAGAACTAAGGTTGCTGATACTGTTAGTATTTTGGATTCAGTATCTAACCAGCCACACTTTTTGTCACTGACTGTGCTGTTACTAGTAGAATCATCTTTAAATGTAAATTCACAAATAAACTCTTTATCTTCTTCAAGTATCGACATCAGCCCATCAGAAGCCTTTCTTCGAGTTCGACAACAGCCGACTCTGACAGTGCAGTCAGCAGGCCATGGAGTTCATGTCTTCATCAATGGGCAGTTCGCAGGTATGCTTTGAATCTTGTACTCTAATCAGTTGATTTGTTACTTTGATACTTGAACTACATTTTAGTTATGCTGCAATATGATTACAGGATCAGCTTTTGGAACCAGAGAGCATCGACAATTCACCTTTACAGGACCTGTCAATTTACGTGCTGGAACTAATAAGATTGCTCTCCTAAGCATAGCTGTTGGACTACCGGTTAGTTACCTTCCAAGGACCTGAGGATGAATCGTTCAGAATTCAATTGTAATTTTAAGATTTTATGAAGTTACTTAACTTCTAACTACATATGCACTTGTAAGAATGTCGGATTGCGGTTTGAGACCTGGGAAACAGGCATCCTAGGTCCAGTTACACTTGGTGGTCTTAATCAGGGAAAGAAAGAGTTGGCAGGCCAGAAATGGTCTTATCAGGTTCAACTCTTTTTATCTTTTTCGAGTTATGCAGTTTTGCTTACGGATTGTAGAAGTTAAAAGTCATAAAGAACTGTACTGTAACAGGTAGGGTTGAAAGGAGAAGCCATGAACTTGGTCTCTCCAAATGGAGCTCCATCCGTTGATTGGACCAAGGTGTCGTTAGCTTCCCAAGAACAACAGCGTTTGAAATGGTACAAGGTAAGTGAAAAGTTGACAGAAGATGTCAAGGATTGAAGTGATGCTTACAGGTCTGAATCTTTTCAGGCTTACTTTGATGCTCCTGGAGGAGGTGAACCATTAGCTTTAGACATGCGCAGCATGGGAAAGGGTCAGGTATGGATCAATGGAAAGAGCATAGGAAGATACTGGATGGCTTATGCAAAAGGTAACTGCAACCAATGCAGTTACTCTGGAACATATCGAGCTCCCAAGTGTCAACTTGGATGTGGCCAACCAACACAGAGATGGTAGTGAAAGAAAGAAATTTCAACTTCTAGTTTTCTTATATACATACATGTTGCAGGATACGATTGGTATACTCTTTTAACTTCTTAAATCTGCTTGGAATCCTCAGGTATCATGTTCCAAGGTCCTGGTTAAAGCCAAAGGGAAACTTCTTGGTAGTTTTTGAGGAACTTGGAGGGGATGTATCAAAGATTTCTCTTGTCAAGAGATCAGTGAGATGATAAAATTCTTTGGTCATCCTTGCTACAAGAGAAACAAGAAGCAAAGCTCGTGCCATTCCAGGCTCTTGAATGCTCGATACTATGCCCGAATAGTTAGGTTCAGATTTGTATCATAACTACGAATTGCAAGCCGTTGAGGTACCTAGCTTCTGATAGGAATGTGCCTGAAAGGTTCATTTTCCTTCAGCATTCCATGATCTGTCTCCAAGTTTCACTGCTTTATATAGAGAGCAGTGATTATTGAAATGAAAACCTAGAAGATGATTATCAGAAATTAAAATTCAGTGTCATCAAATCCTTTTCCTCAGTTCGACAGGGTCCTGCCTTCCTCCATTCCGTCCCAAAAGGTAACTAGCAATAGAAAAGAGGATAGCAGAACTTGGCAAGCCTTGAACTTGCAAGCACTAAAAGATTAAAACCAGGTTTATTGCACAGAAAGCAACAATCACAATACATAGAGAAACAACTTAAACCTCAGACCCTCAACTGAAGAAGCAACATAGACGAACACAAAAGTCAAAACACACCAGCTTGTCCCTCATTATTCTAATAAACAAACAGTTTCAAGGACATTTAAATTTCCTCCTCCATCCTTTAGAAACACCTATGCAGCAGCAACATTCGCAAGCTTCTCTACTTTAACCATCAACTCCTCTTTCTTGGCGCCTACTATTCTCTCTACTTCATTCCCTTCTTGCAAAACCACAAAGGTAGGCATGGCGTTTACCTTCCATTCCTGAGCAACAGGCTGCAGACACAACATAGTAGCATATGATTGATTACAAACAAATGAAACAACAAATTTTCAAGATAACATCAATCAGGTAATGCCCAGATTATTCATTACCGCCAGTTCATCCACATCTACTTTCAAGAATATGACATTAGTGATCCTCTTGGCCAAATCCGCGAAAATCGGAGCAATGAACCGGCATGGTCCGCACCATGATGCGGTGAAATCCACCACAATCTGTGAAAGAAAGTTGTTACGAGTCTACCTTCGTAGATGAGTAACAAATCTTCACCTTTTCCAAGCAAAAGATTTCTAAATACGAACTGTTCAAGAAGTTAAAAAGTTTCTTTCTGGATCTATACTCGTGTAACTCAATAAGGAACAGCATAAAGAAGCACCTACATTCGGAAATCGAAAACTAATCCAACCCACGATAAAACCCTTTCACAAGAACAAATCTCAAGTAAAATGCTAAAATCAACATCAGTTTCAAGCCAAATTAAATGCAAAAAGAAAACTTGATGAGCACATAAGATCAAAAAGAAAGACAATGAAAACTTGATGAGCACATAAGATCAAAAAGAAAGACAATGATACCGGCTTCTTGGAATCAATTCCCTTCTGAAGTTGATCCGTCCAGGCCTCGATGGTGTGGACGGCAATGACTTGTCCCTCTTCGGCCATTGTCGAAAAAACTGATTCTTCGAAGCTTTCAAGTATTCTCAGACTGCAAAAGGTGACGAGTAGAAGTGGTTGCCTTAGTCTCTCGCTTTATAGAAACGTAAGGTGGGCTTTCAGGACAGTTGTTAGGTTTGGAAATTACATTAAAAAGATGCCATTTTACGGTTTTAGTGCAAAGGCGGGGTATATCACCCGACGCACTCCTTTGCGTCAGCATAACTTGTCGGTATAAAGCAGAGCGCAAACCGCCCCCACACAAGGCCAATTTGGGAATTTTCATTTATAACTATTTTATATTGTCATTCGTGTCTTCGACTGATTGTGAGACTCTGTAATTAGAAATCGTGACCTTCGCACTGAAACGGCATCTTTTTAGTATAATTTCCAAACCTAGCAACAGTAACTGCTGTCCTGAAACCCCACCTATGTTTCTTGAAGTAGACTCTTTCTTTCTTTTCTTTTTTTTTTTTGATTACAAAAGAAAGCTACAACACTGACCTAACAACACTAATATAACGTTCTTGGGTACATAACGCTTTGCGAATCGCGACAGAGGATCTCCTGAAAGCCAAAAGGGGGCTCGTGAAGGATGGAGAGACCCAGGCTGCCCACCCCGGCAAGACAAGCAAGGGTGTCCGCATATTGGTTGTCTTCCCTGAACACTTGCTGCATCCGAACCATCCACTCCCGGTGCAAGAGTTGCTAGATACCTAATACCAAAACAAAAAGCTCAGTCAGAATACCGATAGGACCATAAAGAAGATTAATAACCTCAAAGAGTCGACTTCCATCACCACTTGACGATAGCCTAGGTCTCAGGCCAGAGTGAGACCTAAGATCACCCTCCATAACTCCGTAGTTAACGGAGACCCCGGCCCGAGTTGATGCTGAAAACTGCCTCCCCACTCCTTATTGTAATCCCGAATTAGATCCTCGGAAGAAATCTGCTTGGAATTGGGATTCATAGCACCGTCGAAATTAAGTTTCACCCAACTTGCCTCGAGCTTCGTCCACCCAACGTAGGAATCCACTGGTAAGCCCTGGGCCGGAAACACACACTTCTCCATCATCCTGGCTTCGACGATCCACCCCACGTAATCCAAAATAACTCTATGCCCATCAACAGGCCAAACAAAAGACGGTTCGAAGATGCTGCTGTTCCTACATTTTCATAGGAACCAGCAAGCAACCCTAAAGACCGTAGCCCATGCCTCCTGCTGCACCGGAGTCTCGTTGGTGAGGTTACCTGCCATCCAAATGTCCACCTCGTGGTGGTAGAAACTCCTATCCACCACCTCATTGGGAAAATAGTGCCAGAGAGCTTGAACCCAAGAGCAGTCCCGAACCACATGTTCAGTGGTCTTGACCTGCCCACAGTGAGGGCAGCGATCGTCGAGGGCAATATGCCGAGTCACTCTCTGGTGATTCGTCAGGAGGCTGCGTTTGGCAACAAGCCAGAGATCTTCCACAGTCTGTGTCGGTAGTCCCTGGAGGATTCCTCGATAACCTCATACGCAAACGCCACAGTGGACTGTCCGTGAGGGTTAGGGCCCCACTGCAGGCTATCCTCTCCGCGACTCCCATCAATAGGGCCCAATTCTGCAATCGCCAAACAAACTGTGGACGGTAGGTACTGTTAGAACTTGGGCCAGTGCCACCCGCTATCGTCTGTAAGGAGGTCTGCAATAGTAGCCAACCGAAGGCGATCCGGTATCGAAGAGGATGCCACGTGGATAAGAGGACTCCAACCATCAAGCCAGTTATCCATCCAAAAGAGCACCCGTCGCCCATTCCCTAAAACCCATTGGGTCCCTTTGCGGACCCATTGTCAGGACACCGAAATCCCTTTCCAAACAAACGACGCTCCAAGCCTGGAGAGCGTGAGGGGAAGATGGGTAGGATCAATCCGATATTTAGCCCGAAGGATCTGAACCCAAAGAGTCATGTGGTTCGTGAACAATCCCCAACCTAATTTCGCTAGCAGCGTGTCATTAGTAGACCAAATGCGTTTTATGCCCAGCCCTCCTGCTGATTTCAGCTGACAGACCGACTCCCAATTGACCAGGTTAATCTTATGGTGATTAGGCGAGGACTCCCAGATAAAGTTGCGCATAATTTTCTCCAGATCGTCGCACAATCTGCACGGAAGCCGAACCATCTGTATGGTGTACATGGGTAACACCGACAGTATTGACCAGTATATTTTGGTGACAGGTATCAGGAGTCTCCTATATCAACTATTGAATTTTCCCATATTCTAACAATTTTTTACTGAGGTTTTTATAATTATTGATAAATTGATATTTTTCTTTTATTTGTTTATAATTAAAAATATATTTATTTATGTGTCTCAGCTTTTTTGATTTGAATTGGATAAAACAATTTAATAGAGCTAACATTTAAATTATATTTGTAATAATTAAACTTTATATTTTTATTCTTTTAAATAGTATTATAACATTAAATAAAATTTTAGATTTAAAATATGGTCTACTTCCTATGTAAACTCACATCCATCATTTACTTGCCTTAATGGATTTAAGTATAATGGTGTAAATAGGAGACTTGGAAATTTACTGCACTTGGAAGAAAGAAAACATCCTGTAGTCGGTGATCATCAACCTTAATTATAAGCACATCTGTAAAGTCCATTCGTTAAACACAAACTTACCAATAGCCCAGCCCATATTCTACCAAACACTTGCAAAAATTTTAGCAGCTGGAAAAATAGAGGCAGCTAACGACAATCACCTTCTTTCTTCATTTTTCTCTTAGTTTCTTAGTTTTTTTTTTAATTTTTCAAGAGATATTTTAAGAGGATCTTAATTATGAGAAGGTACATTTAAGTCATCTATATTCAGACTAATTCTCGTCCGAATCAGATAGGTCCCTTACTAGAGGCAAAATTTTGACCTTAAGTTTTAAATGTCTTAATTTCTCAATTAGTGGCTTTAAAAACAGTCCATTTCATCTGCACGTAACATTTCGCTTATAAGTTCTTTCATTTTGTTTATTTTGCAGAAAAATTGGAGAAAATTGTTAGGCTTTATAACTCTAAAATTTCTCACACTTAGGTCCGAAAATTTGATTAAGAAATAATTGGGATTATTAATAAGTTGAACTCGAAATCAAGGTAAAGATAACTTTAGACTTTATTTTTAAAATTAAGTATCGTTTTGTTATTAATAATTTATATTTTAAATTAGGCATTAATTTAATTAATGATTAATAGTTACATATATGAATTATATTTACTTTAATTATCAAATAATTAATGTAGTATAAGATGTTTCATTTTTATATTTTGTTATGTTCTCTTAAATGTATTGCTTGTTAAATTTATGGAAAATGTATTAATTCAATAAAGATTGGTTGATAATATGTTGTAAATAATTGGTGAAAATTGAGAATCGATAGCTTGCCTAGGATAAGCTACTTTCGATGGTGTTTGATTGATAGATTGTGTCAATACGAGCGAGTAATGACTAGGTATTTGTTTGTGGAGCAAATTTTAGGATATTTTGAATCTCGGAAATATTCTGTACCGATAATTAAGTACAGAAATGATACCAAAATATCCTGAATCTTGAGGATATCTTGTGTCATCTAAGTATTGAAGTCGTAACCGGAAGATATCAAAAGATATTGGGATATTCCGTCTCCCAATGGATTCACCTTATACCAAAATTAAAGCTTTCTAATCTCGTGTCAGAAAAAACTGATGAATGTCTTTCACGTTTATATAGAGTTGGATCTTCCAGCGAAACCCATTCAGTTTTACGATTATTACACCAAGACGACGCACTGTTTGCATCTTCGTTTGTGACGATTGTTCTCATGACTGACGATGGTTCGAAGGCAGTGGCGGGCAGTGTGGCTTCCCAGACTGGAGATGATTCTACTGAGGAGACCGATAATCTCCTTCGGAGTAGTAAAAAAGTTAAGCGTGCTGCGGCGGGTGCCTCAGGAGCAGATAGGGAGGATATTGAACTGGAGGCCCGTGATGAGGCCGGTTGTAAAAGCTCCTATAAAGATACTCTCCAAGGATCGGTGCCTACTGTGCCGCTTACTGGGGAGGAGTTACCGGAGGCAGTGTCTGAGGAAGACTCTAACGAAGATGAACAGGATGATCCCGAATGTCCCACCATTCATCTAACTCCTACTGATAAACAGCGGATTCGACGTGTTTGGGCACATTCGTTGATTCTTAAAGTTCTAGGACGACGTATTGGCTATCGCTTCCTTGTTGCGTCCTTGAAGAAACAATGGAATTTACAAAGTGATGTGGTGCTCGCAGACATGGGCAATGACTATTACTTAACCAAATTCCATTGTTTGGAGGACTATCGTAAGGTTTTGGAAGGGGGCCCCTGGATGGTGGCGGACCACATTCTTACCGTGATGCACTGGCGTCCTAACTTTGATCCCTTTGCTTTGTCCGTTGATAAAGCCACAGTGTGGGTTCGTGTCCCCCACCTCCCCGTTGAATACTATGACAAGCTTATTCTTACCAGGATAGGGAATAAACTGGGCAGGACTATGAGGGTTGATGAGAGCACCGAAGCCAGTTCTCGGGCCAAATATGCGCGAATCAGTGTCGAGGTTGATTTAAGTAAACCATTGATTACGAAATTTCGTTTGCGCCGTCGCATCTAGAAGGTGGAGTATGAAGGTCTCCATTTGGTGTGTTTTGGCTGCAGTACGTATGGCCACCGTCGTGACAACTGCCCCCTACAGCCCTCATCTGTGGTGGCGTCAGAAACTGGTGAGGCTCCGCCCCTGGTAC
>JANZLD010000002.1:1263813-1296012 GCA_026413575.1 Erythroxylum carthagenense | reverse complement strand
ATTATATATATATATATATATATATATATATATAAACAAAAATATAAAATTTTAAGATGTTCAAATAATTTAACATTATCAAGAATGAATAAAACTTTATAAAATATTTAAAAATATTCAATTAAACTTAATTCGACTTTATACTTTAATTCTTGTAAACAATTTTAAATTTATGAAACTAATAAATTTTTGTAAATTACAACAATGTTTTAATTTTGGCAAAAGACATGCCTTAGTAACATGATTGATAAATACCTTTAATAGTTTTAATGTAATAATATCGTAAATTTACTGAGAAACAAAATATTATCCTTTTAGTCTCGAAAGTTAAATTAGACTGTTATAAAATAATTAAAGATTGAATAAAATTAAAAAAATAATTAAAAATCGTTATCATATATCAAAGATTTTAAAATTTGATGATTAAGATTACCATCAAAAGACAAAAATTACAAACTGAAAAGATAATAATATTGTTTGAAGAATTCACGAATGAAAAATATAATTTATTTAGGAGAGAGACTCCTGCAATTTAGGAATGTCAAGAGTCATTCAAATTTTATTGAAGATATAATTTTTTAAAAGGATATAAATATTATTTATCTATTTATATATAAGTGTAATTTTTGAAATTTTAAAAATATTATTTATGTAACGGCAAAGACACTTAGAAGTATTGGGAGGCTCTCTAATCAATAATCAACCTAAAATTTCTAGTTATTTTTTACAATTTTTATTTAAAAACCATTTTCTCTTTTTAATTAACATTGTAAATTTATTTATTAGTACAAAAATCTTTCGTCGTTTCTTCACACCCAATTTGAAGTTTCGCAATAAAACGAGGTCTAAAAAAGTTGACAGTACAAAAGTCATTGTTATCCAATATATATATATATATATATATATATATAGACACAATTAAACTAACACTATTGTAGGATATAGATGTAGAATGTAGATACATTGCTCCAGGGATCCATCCACCAGATAAAAGTAAAATTGGTGGTGTTTCCCAGCGTAACTGGCGTCCATTTTCTTGAGTTCATTTACGAATGCAGATAACAACGATAGCATTCAGAAAGAATGCAATGAATTTTGACCCAGCAGCTAACAAACTGTTTCACTCCTCGAAAGAGAACATCACCAGTTGACGTAGGCATTCCTGGAATCTTACAGGGAAAACCAGACATATTTCCTGATACTCGCTGCTTTTGTCTTGATACTTGATAGTGTCTTCTGGGCTCATCCCTTCCCAGTACAGATGAATAACACAGTGATCTTCCATTAAACAAATTTGAATTCCATGTACCCCATTGTTAGGTCTCAATTTGAGCCTCAGTTTCTGCTGTCGTTGGGCTAAGCCTACATGGGCTGAAATGACAGAGTCCAGTTCAGGTGTAAGGCGAAATCAGCAGGGAAAAACAGATACCAAACAAAGTCTGCATGAGAAGATTCATATTTTCACTGCGAGTGATGTGAATATGTGCGACTTTAGTCACTTTGTGTCGATTAATATCTTTTACCCTTAAAGAATGAAGGACATGGGTCAAATTTTGGTCTATAGTAATAAGAACTTTTTAGACTTGTCACTGAATTGAATTACAAATTGAGGTTAAGGTTGGAAAATTCAACTCTACCCAATTTGAATTAATTTTTAAATGATGTTTTTAATACAAATTATTAAGATGAAATCATTTTAATTTATTAATTTATTGATTAAATAAAATTTTTAATTAGAGATAAGGGGTTGAAAAGACTAATGTTTTAAAAATTATATCAAAAATTAAAACAGTAAGATAAAAAGTTTAAGGTTTAAATGGTTCAAACATTATTACGTAGTCTTAAAATTAATCGAAGATTTAACAAAATTAAAAAATTTGAAATATGATTGAAATAGATTGTCTTTCAAAAAATTTAAAGTTTAATTAAAAAATTAATTGATTTACTTTAATTTATAAAAATTTATTAATTTATAAAATTTGACTGATTAATTAATAAACTAAATGATTTTAAATCCAACCTAAAATTTGAAAATTAAACTGAAAATTTTTAATAATGGGAAAAGACTCGTTCACTTTGTGTAGTTTACATGTTGAGTTTAGAATTGGTCCCTTGATTCCATTGACGTGACAACAAGACGTTGCTATATACTGGTAAGTTAGCTATGATGGAAGACTAATCGCGATAAGTTCATATTGAAAAGAGAGGGAAAGTGGATGATAAGATAATCCTGGATTAAGTGATGCCATTCACATCATGTAAAGTTAAAGCATATCTTGTGTTCTAAATTAAAAAGAGCTGCTTTTGTAAAAAAGGGCTCCTTATGGTGATCGTGCTCCCTTAATTATATATCCTCTTTAATGATGCGCTCTTGGGATCTGCAACTAACCTCGGTCGTCTTACCCAACACTTTGTCCGATCGTGCAATCTTTTAGTGACTGAATAGATTAAAATTAAACAGAAGAAGATTAATGTGAACTTCACTTTTTCTATAAGCAAGTTAGTCTGAATATCTTATGTATAAGCATAAATATTGGATGTATTCAAGTGCTGTCGTGTAAATACAACATATTATATGTGTGTGTATATATATATATATATTTTTTCATTACATAACAATTAATTATAATTAAAATGTCATTAATAATTTTTATATTAATAAATTATGTCATTATTCTTTTTATGAGTAGACATTTGATTAATTTTTTTAGTAAATGTTATAACTCAAAACTTACACATTTTAAATGATATATTTGATAAATTAGTTATTCAAATTTAAGTAATAAAATTGATTAATTGATGCTTACAAAATTTAACATTTCTTTATTCTTCATAAACTATCATTTCAAAGTTGAAAATATTTTTTCTACTAATAAAAAATAAGACTGTACATTATTAAATTTCTCTTTTTCAACTATCTTGTGTCCTATTAAACTTCTCTTTTTAGCTATCTTGTAATAATGTACATATATAAATTTTATTTACATTAAGGTATGTAGTATCATAAAATAAATTTTAGATAAGTGATATTTTTATAATAAAATGTTTGAAATATAAAATTAAATATCAATTTTTAAATTCCCCAATTTCACTCCAACAACACACAGAATTCTACTCAATGACGAGCTTATTTTATTTGTACTCATTTTCAATTTTGGTAACCCGAAAAAAATGGACCACGAAAGGGTCCCATTTAATTATGACCATCATTAGTAATATGCTCGATAATTTACATACAACCCCATAACTAATAATTTTAACCAAGTAAGGTCACTTCCCGACCGGCGTCATGATGCGGGTATGCGAAAACCAGCGTGCTTGGATTGCACTTTTTATGTATTTTTAAGAAATGGACAGTATTTAAGGAGTTCATTCAATGTAGTAGTTCTTTGTGCTCATTAAATAATAGGCTATTTTTTTAATAAGTTAAGTAAAATTAAACCGTAATTTAATTACCTTATAACAACTCTATCGGGTCGAGTGTCGGGACATGGTGGGCGGTTTCTTTTTTTATATTAAAAAAATAAATACACATATTACGCTATCAATAAGAGAAAGAAAATCCTAGCTATATGACATATGAGCTTTAGATTCATAATGTGCATATCTCTGTTTTTTTAATTTTTCTTTACGGTAGAACAAACCATAACTTAACATCAAAGCATTGGGGAATTTTAGGTCATTTAGTCACATAATCTTTAGATTCATCCCCTCGAAATCTTGCCATTTTCTCTCTAAATTCCTAGTAAAATAAAGCGACTCCATAAGGGGAAAAAAAAAAAGGGACTAAAATACTTCTTGATACACACACACAGAGTTCTTGTTGACGGGGAAGCTTTCTCTGCTCCGTCGAACCGTGTAGTTAAGTGTCAGGTTTTGATTGGTCAAACATTTTCCGTTGACGGAGGGAGGAGTAGTGGCTGAGTGATGGAAGTCTTGATGTGGCTCTGTGTCCTGATGTGTATCTGCTCGGGAGTGGACTGGATCGCAACCGCTTCCTTTGACGCAAACTTTTTCTCTTCGCTTTTTCCCCACAGGACTAGGTACAGTCCTAAAATGATGAGAATAGCTCCGATGATCCTGTACAACCACGACCACAGTAAACAAACCTACAAAAGCAGTAATGAACGAAAATGGACGGACGGGAAGAGGAAGTGAGAGAAAGCGGGACCCACCCTCCCAAGTAGAACTCTTCTCCTAAAGCCAAAGAAGCCATAATAGCGACAATTAGAGTCTGAACAGGTTGATAAACGGCAACAAACACAGGGCCACCTCTGTCAATGCACCATATCTGAACAGCGAATGCTATTCCTGATGCCACCACTCCCTGGAAGATATAATAACTAAAAATAATTAAATCCCTGAAAAGAAAAGAAAGTACCGAAAAGAAGGTTCTTGTTCATTTCGTTATCGAACAATCCCACCACTCCAACATTATTGCTTAACCACTTTTTGAGTCCTATCTTGTCTACGTAAGTAACAGCTAAAAGAGGAAGCTTAGAAAGCAGGAAACTATTCGGATATGGAAAAAAACGTATATTTGTGAATAAAATATAAGAAACGG
The DNA here is from genome assembly GCA_026413575.1 of Erythroxylum carthagenense. NCBI lineage: Eukaryota > Viridiplantae > Streptophyta > Magnoliopsida > Malpighiales > Erythroxylaceae > Erythroxylum > Erythroxylum carthagenense. The sequence continues at coordinate 1,291,448 of JANZLD010000002.1, read as the reverse complement.
TGAAAAGGGTAAGGATTTTTGAGTTACTAACAGCATAGAAAACGGAGAAGATTTCACCACCGGAATTGAAAACCCAGTTCTGAGCGTTTCTCTCGGCGAAAGCAGAGATAATGAGGAATTGAATGAGCCCGAAGAAACATGTGTAAGAGGTTACGGAGAGGCGAGCTGGGTATTTCTTGAGAAGAGGGGCCTGTAACACAAGCCAGCTTGACCAAGACAAGCAATGTCCGATCAAGAACAGACAACCGAGTGTCCAGTTCTTGCCCTTTGCATCTCCAAGTGAGAGCAGCATGGGTGAGTAGGGTTGGTGTACAGGTTTGTTAGGAGTGTATATTGCTGGACCCTTGTAGAGTGTGATAACTGTGGCACCTGCTACGCAGCAGAGAGTGCCTACTACTTTTGCAATGCCATCTTTTCTGTTTAGTTTCACCTTCTCGATCCTGAAATACACAGAACAGAATAAGATTCAGGTTTATTTAGTCAGGTTTCTAAATCATTCTTAAGAGAGAGACGGTTTGCCTGAGTATGGCTGCTAGGAGAAAGGTGATGGCTGGGACGGAGTTTTGGATTGCTGATGCAAAAGTTGGTGAAGTGTTGTCTAAGCCCAGCATGTAGAATCCTTGATTTGCTGTTATTCTGTTCGTGTAAAGAACAAGAATCAATAAGTGGAAAATAAGTGCTTGTTCGTATATTCTTGGTAGTTCGGTAGTTCAGTTAGTAATATATATGTGTACCCAACAAGAGCTAAGAGGAAGAACTGAATGACGAGGTTGAGAGTGAGTGCTGGCCTCTCCTTCCTGTGAAAATTAAACAAAATTATACCAACTCTTTGATTTTGAAACTAATGAAAAGGACAAAGGTGGATATCTAGATGATATACTTTTCAAGAAAGTAAGCAAATGGAACGAGCAGAAGCAAAGCGATAATGTTCCTATAAACAATGAACACAAGCTTGCTAATGCCCATGTTAAGGGCAGCTCTAGACACCACATGGAACCCAGCATAACCAAACTGCAAGGCCAACATGGCCAGGTGAAGTTGAACTCTTTCGGGGACTGAACACAACATTCTCCTGGTGGGCAGTGAACCTCCAGTTTCAGCCATTTCTGATCAGTAAAACCAAACGAGAAAGAAGAAGAAGAAGAAGAAAAGTGTTGAATAAGGTTGTGGAGAGCAAACGAGAAGCTGGTGGGTATAAATATAGTTGTAGGCTTGTAGCCTAGTAGGGGAAAGGAATGGCCGAATCGAATGGGACTGAAAATGGAAGGTATAGTTGGGTCCCTTATGGGACCTCAAAAGACGTTATGTCAACTGTTTATAGCCTTCAAAATGTTTTTGGTTGTCTCCCACATTCTATTCTTTTATCTGGTCTCTGCTTGCTCTCCATAGCTGACAAGACAACCCCAATCCCACTAGCCACCAACTTCTGAATTATAAAAAGGAGAGAGGAGGAGTGAAATAATAATGAAAAGTTAAAAGAGATTTATTAATTACTAAGGAGCAAAACAGTGTCGCGTTTTATATAGATGCCATTAATGATGATAACGAGAAGGAAGCAGATGTGCCGCCATTGATAGATAGCGCGCACGAGGGGAGAGGTGGGTACTCTCACGCGTTCTCATCGCCTATGAGACCCCACATTGCACACACACACGCCCACGCTATTAGCCTTCCATTTACTTTTTCTTATTTTTTCCACTAGTTATCCTCATTTCCCTTTTGTACGTATACATTTGTAGTTATTTTTCTTCCCTTTTTCCAAGATATTCTTTTTCAAAATTAATGATATTATTATATATTTTCGATATAATCATTTCATATGTTATTTAATAAAAATTAAAAAACATTTAAGAGCGTTGTTTTACCCAACTTTTATTACAATTATAATTCATATCCACAAATTTATAAAAAAATTTTATGATATTTATATTTAATTTAGTCAATTATAAATTATAATGATAATAAAAAAGATAATATACTTTGTGTATAAAATTCTCCGCTTTACGAAAGTCAGAATAGGATTATCAAAATTTAATATTAGATAATTAAATTTAATATTAAAAGACTATCAAAAAATTTTAAATCAACACGTTAACTTAAGTAGTGTAATTCTTTATTAAATTAAATTTTAAAGGTAAATAATTTTGACGTGTAGATCAATTGTGAGACTAATCTATTTACAAACGATATAATGATTGAACTCCAAATATCATAATGTAATGCTTCTTCTCAAATGTTATGTAGTTTTATTGTAATGATCGTGGATATGACGAGTCTAGGACCATAGAACCTTAGAAGCGAGCTTTAATACAAGAAACCGTAAAGAGTTCAACCCAAAACCAAGAAGGAGAAAAAGAAAAACAAACAAGGTTTACATCACTTTTCCACAGGACCATACTATACGCAATAGCGGCCAGCAGAAGGAATCTATCTTTTTGGTATTCCTTCTTTAGTTACTTATACCTTTTCGTAGCGTTTCTGATCATAAAAACATACAAGAGGCTCTAAGGAGGTGCTCGGACCGATAGAATTTGTTTTTGGCACTATTTGATAATTAACTGATTATATTAACTATTAGTTGATAGTTGATTATATTAGATAATTTGACTAGCAAATTGCATTAATTATTTGTTAGAAATATTTGATAAAGTTAAATATTTAATATTAATTATTTATGTATCAAATGACTTGTGAGGACGTGATTTAAAAAAAGAGTATAAATATTATATTTCTTAGTATTTCATTGAATATTTTATGAGAATTTAAATTTTAAAGAAGTCATGTTCACCTGTATTATTGTATTATTTTATCATCTATGAAAAAAAGTATACAACTCTTTCTTTTTTTGTTTTTTTTTGTTTTTTTGTTTGTTACTCACAAGGTATTTTTTAAGGGTCCCAACCATAGAAAGACACCTTTAAGCCATCCATACCCAGATTACTATAAGAGGGCTCCAATTCTTTCTATTTTCATTTTTATTTAAAGGAGCATTTTATTTCTAACCTATAACTATATAAAGGTTTAAATTAACTTTTAATAGTTAGAATTTTAGCTGATTGATGAAAATACTCTTACATAATAGCGTTTTTTTTCAATGACCATTTATGTTAAATCAATTATTGGAAGAGCTACTCACCAAGTAACTTTCATAGCTATTTAAAAAATCAAACAGCTGATGACAACCGATCGGTTAAAAAAATAGCTGATTAGTTGTCTACCAAACGAGGCCTTTAGCTTTTATCTATTCAAATATTACAAAGTTTTAAGTAATTTGCATTTTGATAACTTAAAATTTATTAGGTTTAAAAAAAGTCAAATATATATATATATATATATCAATTAAATTGCATTCGTCATTTAATTTAAAATTTTAAATTTGCATGTAATTTACTTAAATTTGAAATATAATAATGATTATGTATATTTATCAATTTTAAAGTTAATGACAAGTAAGATAATTAAAATAATATCAATTTATTTGAATCGATTTAAGTTATTCAACTGGTTTAGTCCTTAATTTGAATATAACTTGGAATTTAGTTAATTTAAAAGTATTATGTTTATGTCAATTATTTAAAATTTGTAATTTAATAATTATTTCTAATACGAATTCCACCGTTATAAAAAAGAAATGTTAAAAGACAATTTTATATGATAAAGATCCTGCTATTAGGAGACCTAATGACGTGCTTCCACCAAGGTTCCCACTTCCAAAGGCTTCGAGTTCTGATATACATACTTAAAACCCCCCAACCACTCTTTAAGAGACATAATACCCCCCGACCACCATCATTCTAATATTCAGGAAAAGAGGCCCTGCCACTGTCAAACGTTAGAATATATATACATAATATAACATAGAAAAGTATTTCTTTAGACCTGACAGAAAAGTGCTTTCTTAAAAGTCTCACAGGTATGTTACTGTAAGTAATAATCAAAAACTGGGTATTGAAGAGGATGATCTGACCCGGCCTGCACGAACCGGTCGGACACCTCCCTGACCAGTCCAGTTGTGACCTTAATTGCGTTTCCATTGGGTCACACACAAATAGATGCCTGACAGCTAGTGTAGATTTTGTTTGCACGAGAGAATCTTACAAAGTTCAATGACCGTGCTGTGCTGTGTGCCTGGTCGACGTTTTGATGAGTCAACTCGTTTGACTGAATTTATAAATCCGTAATTTTCCTTTTATTTTAATTTTCTTATTCGTTAATGTTTTTTCTCCCTTTTTTAAAACATTATTTATCATAATAAGCAAAAATCAAATATATTTTTATAAACGGATGTGTAAAATAAAATTAAAAGTTTAATGGACGCTTTATTATAGTAACTTATTTTTAATAAAAATAAATAAGGTAAAAATTTCTCTATTCAAAAAAATATATCATAGAATTAAAAGTTCAAAAATAAAAAATATTTGGACTGTTATTGTCAATTTATTTCAATAAAATTATAAAAAGATCTATATTAAAAATTTTAAACAATAGTCTTTTTTTTTTTGTATATCATAATTCACAATTTTCTTTTGTTTCGATTTTAATAACAAGTTTTGGAGAATAGAGTACTAGTACCAGTTTCATTGTTTCAACCATGTTCCAATCTATTTTATCCACATATTTATGTAGATCCTGTACCAGTTTTGTTATTTCAACTCTGTCTCAATCCATCTCATTCACGTATTTGTGTGAGAGTTTTGCTGTTCTAACCATATTCTAATCTATTTTATCAACACATTTATGTAGAACTAAACAATATTCCTTACATAAATGAGTGGATGAGATGGATTGAAATAAGATTGGAACAGTAAAACTAGAACAGGAGATTTCATTGGTAAGTTTTGAAAAAAAAATTAATAATTTTTAATACTCAATTACAAAAAAAGAAAATTTTTTGAATAAGCAAAGTTATATAAGAGATTTATATATTTTTATTTTTTAAATTAAAGAGAACAAGTATATTCAAACTGTTGGGGCAATAAGGGGTATAAATAATGGATTTCAATTGCAACCATGATTCTGCCTGTATATAGAAAAAGCAAAAGAAAGAGATACCGCATAAAAAGTAAAGTAAAAGCTATAAATATGCTCCTGCTTTTTTCTTTTCATATTATTTAATCAGGAAACATTTGTAATTAATTAACTCCCTTGGCAAAGATTAACGTCACTGACAATGCAAGTGATGCCTAAGAGGCTAAGACCGATGGATTCCTGCACAAATGGTGACACCAACATTACATGTGCAAAAAGCACACGTGGCGTTCAGACAGGTAGAACGTGGTCCGAAATCCACCACCGTCGATCCGATCTCACCATCGACAAGGTTGTTAGTTCAACCACGTGAAACCAGTTCATTAAACTTCACTTATCGGAACAATTAAGGATGTGATGAACAGATGGCCGACATGCTTTAATCAGCTTTCAGAACTTTTTTTTTTTAAGGATTAATCCGGAGACTAATTTATCTGCGGCGGGAACATCTCAAATCAAAGAAGGTTACCGTTGATCCAGGAGTTTACTACATTCTCAAGAGTCAAACGTTCGACTTTTTGGTTAAGCGACAAAGATATATGTCACCGACTTCAATCCCTCGGGTTAGCTTTCAGAAATTTAAAGAGTAAGTAGAGTGGAAAACTTTCAAATTCAGAATATATCAAAATAAACATTTTTCCAAGTCAAATCAGTCTTCTGATTAGGTCTAATTGATTACAAAGTGCATGTTTAATCATGATTCCATGCACGCACATATGCTTCCGTACCCTTAATAAATAGTTATAATTAAAAATAATAATGTTGGTTAAAGTTGATTATAAGAAAGATAGTAGCTAAGCAACGACAAATAATTGTCTTTTTTAATAATAAAATTTTATAATTTATTAACACTAAATAAAATCTTGAAAGTGTATAAGTACTTCTAAATTATGTATTTTGATAATTTTTTAATAATAACTGTAAATTATGTAACTCAAATTCTCAATTATTCATAAGACATTCGGGGTCCTGTTATCACTAATTGAACCAATTCTAAGGGGACAATAATTTAGTTAGCTCAAATTAAACACTCATGATCAGGCTTTACGTGCCTAAACGTCAAAGAGATATATAATCAACGAGTTGAATAATTGTATATGAATGTTTCCTCGAACCATAATACCATGTTGAGCACTTGGTAGACAAAGTGAAGCTTATGTTCTCCTAATTGATTTGCATTGACAAGCTTTGCTGGTTCGACGATTTGACCACATTGGGGTGTTCTTGTTAAGTCGTCTTCAAGAACACGCTTCATGGAGGAGTCTCGGTATTATTAATATTTGGTTACGTTCATTTCAATGGTCTTAAAGGCCCTTAGACTCGTCCAGGTTTTAAGTAAAGCTTGTTTCAACAATGAAAGCTGTTTTGTTTTGCTTGGAAAGCATGCACTAGTTCAAATTTAGACACTACTTTGCCTAGTGGGTCAACTGGTGATTGTAACATTACTTGGAATGTCACTAAGCCTCTCTCTAGTCAAGGGTGGAATGAGATATGCTTAGAACATGTACGTAATGAAGAGCTCCCTTATTTAGAGATTTTCGTTATAGAAGGAAGATACTCGAGTACTTTTACATCATACTTTAATTTAAAATTTTAAAATATTAAATTTATGTCATTTTTATTTATATATTTCTTACTAATTTTATTTCTTTCCAACATGAGATTTCCATCATAATATAATATAAAAGGGATAAGGATAATTACTATCTAAATTATAATTTTTTAAAAAGTAATATCAAACTTTAAAATTTAAACCTTCTAAAATAAAATTCATCACTTGAAAGTATATCTTACTAAAACACTGTAAACATAAAATTTATATATTACTTAGCTTTTGAAAATTTAAAATAAAAAATTCTTACTAGAAGAGTTATTAAACGCAATATAAAAAGATACTAATTTGAACTGTAACGGAAAAATACAAGAGAGACGGAAAATAAGTTGAGTAGGCAGATTGTTAGTGAATATATAAAATTAATTAAGTTGACCTTACATAATATCTTAAACTATTGTGATAAAACGGTTACTTAATATAGTATCATAACTAAAATATTTTTACTTGAGGGAGTGTTTTAGTGAATATATAAAACTAATTAAATTGACCTTATATAACTGTTTAAACTATTGTAGTGAAACGGTCACTTAACAAGTATAAAAGTAAAGTCTCTAAAACATTACAGAAGATTTCGATTATCAGGGAAGAACACGGCATGCGTGCGATCGCTGTAGGAAAGCAAGCGTTTTGGAGATGGATCCCTGTACATGTGTTGGTACAAATTGTCAGGTTTTGACGATCGACATAGCATGCAATGTCGGTGAATTTATGAGACAGATTTGATATTTGAAACAATGGCCTCTGGAAAGTGGTCAGCTATGTAACAGTTTATATCAATGATATACACTGCAGCACTTGAAATGATGCAGTATTTTGCTTCAGTCTGCAAATTTTCAAAGAATCATTCTGAAGAAGGATATATAATACAAAAAAGAAGGAAAAAAACAGTAACTTAGAAGTAGATTTCGAACGTTGTCAATAGATCATGAGCTAGATTCTGAAGACAAGGGAAAAAACGGACAAGGGCTTGCTTAATTTGCTAGGAGAATAATCTATGATTGGCAAGCAGCCATAGAGTAAACCGCTAAAGCAGCAGGTTGTGTAGGTTAGGTTTTGGTGAGTTCCTTCCGATTCTTTGAAAATCTCTTCTACCAAAAGAAGCTAGAGTCATCCCTTGGCAGATCGTCTAATTGGTTCATGGAGGCTTCCTAATTGCACTAATTTGGCAAGAGATTTAGATTCGTTTCTCATTAAGAAATTTTAATAATCATCTGAGTCGAATCGATCATTTGATTTTCCAGATTTATCATATTTATATGCGAAGAGTAATGGATACGAAATCTTGATTAAAGACTCGCTAGAAGCTATATTCTCAAAACAAGAACTACCAAAGTCATGGAGCTCCAAATATGCATACATAGATTAGCAAATGAGATATTTTGATGGCGAAAACCAAACCAGCCAACTGTTTCTTTCACTTTGGAAAGATCCTTCTATCTTTACATTGGTTGGCTCTTTTCAGGCTTCACATAGCTAGTAGATGGACGCACTATCGATTCTTTATTTCACTTTTGTTCTGCTCCTTTGGCTCAAAGTGATTGTACCCACCACATTTCATTATAACAGAGATTAAGACAAAGGTATTTGGTGAAAATTGTTGCGCACGCCCTTTTTCCTGAGAGATCCAACATGCATGATTAGACTGGTGTATGCAAATTTCACAACTTGCGTGTGTTATAGTCCATCAAAAATAAAGGCCCTCATATCTTCTCCAACATGGAAGGATATTTATCACTGGTTTCTTTTCTTTTTTGACCAGAAGGATATGTAGTTATCTTCGTTTCATGATTATAGAATCAAAGAGTAATCAAAAATTGAGCTCGCACGGATAGTCTAGTTGGTTATTGGAAAGAAAAGTGAGTCTAAGATTTTGGGTTCAAGTCTCGGCAGCGGCAGTGTGAGAGCTCATCCAATGTGGTGACTCCTTGTACGTACCGAATACTGAGCCGCCTTTCTGAAAAGCTGGCTGAGATCAAATCGTGATTTACCTCCCTTATATAATATCGAGCCGAAATGTGGGACGCCTAAAATGAGCGTTCTACCTTTTGGGTCCAAAGTAATCGAAAATTGACTAACTTGCTCATCCCAATGCTCCTTCATACTTTACGGCTTGTGCTTAGCTTTACTTTTGTATAAGCTGGTAAGATCTTCAAAAGTATATCCCTAAACATATGCATATTGTCAGTACTAATCTATGACTTTTTTAATGGTTCGGGACGTGCAAAAGGTTTTTAATTACAAATAATATAAAATCATGTTATTAAGTGTAAATGGTTTAGATCCTTCTAGCTTGAAATTGTGATGTAACTTGATTTTGATTGATCTTTATACTCCAACTGAGAAGGAAACAAAGAGGAACTGTTACTCGTGTGAACAAGCAAGTATAGCTGGAGCACTAGTTCTACTTGATGAATCAAAGACAAACCTCTTCCTCCCTCTTCATTTATTGCAATGCTGGCACTTTCAATGTCCACGTTCATGGGAGTTGAAAAAGTTTCCAATAGACCATATCCCTTTAAATTGAGCCATTGAAAGCGAAAGGGTTCTCAAATTGGGGTACCTCCAAGCCCACCGGTGCCAAATAAAGGCCTTTAAGTCAAGCTGAAGAAACCAAATTCAACTAAATACTGATTTAATTTTGGGAAAGACGGATAGTTTTGGAATCTTTGAGCAAAGAAAAGAAGATGGTGTTAGTGCAAATCTTTCAAAGCTGATAAAGAAGATTCCTAGTTGGTCACTTTCAAGATCCTCATATTATCGCCGTTCGGGTGGGTCTGGGAAAAGCATAAACCACACACCAGTGGTCGACACTCGAGTGACCATTCCCTCTAGGCCGTGACTCCATTTTCCGGCACTCCCCAATTAATATCTGATTCAACATTCACCCAGTGAGTCACGTCTTGTCCCTTTATGAGTGGTTCAGAGGTTAGAGATTCGACTTTTAGATCGAGGAACTTTGTCCCATATTGAAAGAATATATGACCTTGAGTATGCATATAAGTTTAATGAGTTACTCCTTCTAATACCAATTGATTTTAGGATGGAACCTCATTTAAGCTTGTATGTACTCAGTTTATTTAGCCCAATTATATAAAATTTAACATGGTATCAGAGCGGGTTGCTCTTGAATTACTCGTCACTATCTCGTCACGATAAATTGTGGCACGTGTTGGGCACTAAATTAGCCCACACGTGAGAAAATATAAAAGGGACTTTGTCCCATATCGAAAGAATATATAGCTTTGAATATGCATATAAGCTTAATGAGTTACTCCTCCTAATACCAATTGATTTTAGGATGGAACCTTATTTAAGTTTGTATGTACTCAGTTTATTTAGGCCCAATTATATAAAATTTAACAAAATGCTCTTTGAAAGATCTCCTTTAAACATTAGGTCTATTGGTGTTAGTAATGAAAACTAAAACCATGTTTTGCGCAATCGCATGCAAAAACTACTGCCATGCTCACGGTTAACTGAAGAGTGAAGATCAAGAAGCGTCCACCACAAGCTTAGATATTTAAATATTATTATAATTAAATTTAAGCTGAAAACTTAAACATGAGTGATTAGATTCAGGCAATTTAAAATTTAATTGAATTACAACAAAATATTCTTGTCAGTAAATTTAATAAAATATTGTTGTTTTAATTAATTGATTATTAAATTATTCTATTAAAATCTAATAAAATAACACCACTTTACTCAAATTAATTTATTCTAACATAATTGCAATAATTTTTAAGATTAAATTGATTTCACTATAAAAAAAATTTTCATTTAGTGAAGGATATTATCGATGCTAATTTTTTGCCGCAAGCGTTCCTGCCAAATTTACCAACGAAAAGGCGTTGAATAGCTTCCATTCTTATCCTTCGGCCCTACAGGAGACTAAAGTAGGATATGCTAGTTTGTAACAACTCTTTAGAACATTGTACATATCGAGAATTTTCTCACCCTTTATTCGAGTCTCGAGAAATAGATAACTTCGAAGAGCATATCATATATCTATCTATCAAGTTGACGTTAACGCTGACATTTTGCAATGCTCATCATAATCATGATACAGGAGAAAGGTGTATCAGAATTATTGTCCAGGATCACGCAGACTTGGTATTTTATAGACTGGATCGTAAGTTAAATTTACTTAAAAAGTGCTATTTTATAGTTAAATTAAACTTAATTAAACTATAGTTATTACAATTGAGAAAGAGGAGAAAGTATAATCTCAATTATAATATAGAAAATATGTTTATAATATTTTTTAAATTAAATCTAATAAAATAATTTTTATTACGACAAAATAATGATTAGATTCACAGTATTCATTGTGTGCTGATCATAAATCACAGCCCAACTTAGACGCACAAAACGTGGACCTAAAGCATTTCTTATGCTTTGGGCTAAGAGCATTTCCTTCACTTTACTTTACTGGACAATTGATCGTGAAGACTGGAGGCTGCCTGGATATGCAAAAAGCCTAAAACCTAATACGGGTTCTCTTGCATAGGAATCTAAGTGAGTTTTCTACCTGTATCTACACCATCTGTCCCGAAAAATAGACATAGAGGTTAAAATATACATTTTTTAAATAAAATTTAAATTGATGCTAAAAAATAAATTTAGATATGAATTTATATATGAATCTAGTTATAACCAGAATCGATAGATATTCATACCTGATTTTTTTTATTAACTCTATTTTTCTATTTTTTTTCTTGAATTTTATGATTATATATAATAAAATATTAATATTTTTATGAGAGAAAATTTTTAAAATCGTCACTTTATTCCTCAGTCTTCATCTTTTTCATTATATTTTATTTTCTTATAAGATGATAATAATGCAAATGATATGAAAATGGAGTTTTGAATGTGGTGGAATTTACGCAAAGATAATTTAAAGCTGTGGATATTTCTATCTTTATTCTAATTCTTAATTATAAAAAATATATATTATCTTTGCACTAGACATTATAATTTTTATTATTTCAATTTTATGATTTTTTTAAAATATATAAATCAAAATCTTAGCTTATTATTATTAAATTAATTTTAATTTAGGGCGCTCACAAAAATCTACTATTTATATTTTTTATATAGAAGTTATATTTTTTATGGGCTATACAATTCAATAGATATTTAAAAACCCGAATAATCCAATGAAATTCGATATGGGTAATAAATCTTAAAAACCGATAAATTTTAAATAGATAATGGATTGAGTGAGACATAAAAAATGAACATATATATGTATATAGTAATACCCAAACCAAACCCTACTCATTGCTTCCCTACTCTTGCATGTTCCGGTAGAGAAAAGCTATATTCCTTTTTTTAATAAATTTTATATAACAAATTAATTCTTAACAATAGACTCGTTACTTTTTAGAATATAAATACTTTACTGTTATTGAATGTTAACTTTAAATATAGCTTTTAAAAATTTTAATGAAATCTATTTTATAAATAAACGTTCATGATAAAAGTTAATTTATAATTTTTATTAAGAACTTATTTAAATTTATATGAAAGCTCTACAATTTTTTCACTATTATGCATATTATATTTTTATTTGATATTTTAAAACTGAATCAGAAATTAACTTGTAAAATATGAAATTTAAGGTTTAAAACATTCAACTGAGTAGATCGTCATAGTACCAAATGAATAAAATTGTAGAATTTAAAAAAAAAATCCTTATTCATTAAACTTTAAAGTTTATTTAAAAAATAAGAGTGTTAAATAAAAATTCATTCATTCATTTTAGTTTATAAAAACTAATTAGTTTACAAAAACTAATAAATTAATTAATAAACTAATCAGCTCTTAATAACAAAAATTATCAAACTAAATTAAATTGAAAAATTAAAACCGATCTGCAAAGTTGATCGGCTCAAAGTTTTTATTGTTAAAATAACCGAACTGGTTTATTTTTTAAAACATTAATAGTGTAGATTTCCGAAGGAGTGTAGTAGTTTTCCCAATTCTAACACAATTAAAAATAAAAAATTAAATTCATAAATGTAAATCACTAATAACAATAATTTTATACGAGACTTTACTGAGCGGACATCATTTAACCCGTGACACTATCTCGCGTCTTTATAACCTGTGAAAGAATTTCACACTCAGTAGTACAACCACCTCATACTGACCTCAACAGATGATTTTTACAACACAGTTTATTAATAAGGATGATAATTGAATAACTCAAGTGATTAAAATCAATAAAGAAATAAACAAAGAAAAACATTTGAGATAAAAGCACTTCGCGAAATATGTAGCTTCATCAATCAAAAAGTGCGAGAAGTGACAGAATAATATCTGTTGTGAATTATTGAGAAGAATCACGATCAACCTACCCATAAAAGAATCAAAATAACTTCAATCGAACAAACGTTTCATCATCGAAACATCACCAAAAATACAGCTGCAGCACCATGCCTGTCATGAATATTTTTCACCCAAAAACCACATCAAGATAGACCAGAAAAATCACGAAACAGATCGAGTATAGCAATTACTAAGATCACGAAAACTTTTGGGGTTTTCGTACACCACAAATCGTAAAAGACAACCACACAATCAATACACCATGGACAATGAACAACAACACCAAAATGGGAAGAACACCATAAAATAAATCAGTTGCAAAACTCCCAAAGAACACCCTCAATTGTCATTGAGTAATAGAAAAATACCCAGTTGCAGAAAATCATGCAATCAACCAAGATAAACCACATAATAACATATCAATCAATCAAGTTACACAAAGCTCAAGGTAAAAAATCACAGCTGCTAAAAGGACCACCCAATCAATAACAAAGGCAAAAAAAAAGGCCAGTTGCAAGGATTATGCCCAGGTCACTTCTTACACTAAATAGAACTTTGCAATAGATGGACTTCTTTAACAACATAATTAGCTCCAAACATCATCGACAATAACCCTAGAAATTCAGTTGCCATGTCATGCAAACTAAGTCAAAATTTTCTCACAAAAAACGATAACATTCAGCCCACATCTTACGTGAATCACACCAATAATCCAACTGCAATTATCATGTCATAACTCAAAAAATATGTAGCCTTAGATAGTTATTATCCCCAAAATAGGATATTCACGTACGACTGATTAAATGTAGAAACCCAAAAAATGCATTCAACGAATCATAATCAAATTTAATCAATCTCCTCCTCACATAAACCATACGAATACAAATTACCCAAATTCATATAGCCCACGATATAGAAAGAAATCAAGGTAAAACTTGAAAAACCAAATAATAGAAAATCTAAATCTTCCTATAAGTCTCCAACCAAGCATCAATATTTTCTCGACATAACACCGTACATCGACATTCAAAAGCAAATCTTTGAAATCATCAAGGAAAGCCTCATTCTCACATCGAATATATTATTTAACAAGTAAGGAAAAATCCAAACATACATCAATCACCTGAAACTTATAAAACTTATAAATCAAAAACTCAGAAAGTCTTGACGTTAACTCATTCGGACCCTTTTTTTTTAATAAACAGCATCATATACTTCAAAACTGTAAAGCATGCAGTCCCTGTACGCCTAAAAAAAATCAAACCTGGTATTATTCCTTGTCATATTATCTATGTCATCACCTATCTGGTTAATTTCTTTTTCTGAAGCAACTAACTTATCCTCTGTCTGAACAGTTTCTTTAACAACAACAACTAACTGTGAATTTGGACAATTTCTTATTTTTTCTTTGTCACTTCTTTGTGCTTGCAATTAACCTTGTTTAATGCAAGTATGTTTTGGCAACATGGGTTGCTACTGAAAGTTTATTGAAGAGTGTCTAGATTTTGGATTTTGAGCCATTTGAAACATCATTTGTAACAACTTGTAACATTTCATCCTTATGTGCTTGGTAACTCCACAAAAATGACATATAGGTATATATCGCTGATTCTTCCGTAAGATTTCTTCTTGGATAGATTTGGTTGTGCAATTATTCTCATCATTAGAATTATAACTTTCACCTTTATGGCCCATGTGTTGGGGATTTCCTTTGATTTTTCCGATTTTCAGCAACTTTTCTAACTTTGTAGTAACCAAATCAATTTTGTTTCATTCAACTCATCTATTGTAGATAATAATTTATTCTTTAGATCTCAAATGATGTTTTTCAAAGTAGAGTTTTCCTTCTTTAATTTTTCATTATTCTTACATGTTTCCACTTACTTTGCATATATTAATTCATAGGCTTCATAGATATCCTCATTTTTGTCATCACTGTGATAATCCAAGGTTAGACTTTGAGCTAATTCATCTAATTTTTTTAATTTTCTAAATTTTCCACGTTTTCATCATCTGTTTCTTCCTTCTTGATTGCTGTTAAGTATGCAACTGGACTTTTGCTATGTAAAGCAACCAACAACACTACTTATAAATTCTTCTTCAATACCATACTCACTTCTGAATTCATTCCTACTCCAAATCCTTGTGTAGAACTTCTCTTTTCTCTTCTTTAAAGTGTTAGTACATTTAGTTTACATGGTTCTAAAATATTGACATTCATGACATTGAATTTTCGTCACTTTTCTTTTACCTTTTTTAGTTTTAGCTTATTGTTTGGAATTATTATTTGATGAACTTTCACTGTTTTGCCTTAAATCGAATCTATCCTTCTTCACTTTATTTTACCACTTGTTGAAATTTCTTATCAATGACTTCATATCCTCATTGTCATCAAATTCATCTTCGAAGTCATTCACGGCTTTACCAATATTGGCTTACAATGCCAATCCTTTGTTCCTCTTTTGTTTGTCCCTAAATAAATTCATCTTAAAATTAGTAAGAATTCCAATTACCTTTACCAATGATAATTCATTGATATCATGAGTTTCCTCAATTGCTGTAATTTTCAATATGAACCTTCGAGGCAACGATCTCAATGTCTTATTAACTAATTTTAGGTTAAAGTACTTCCTTCCGAATTGATGTGCTTAGTTTTCTATGTTACGCAGTCTCTAATTGAAATCTCCAATGGTTTCACTCTCGTTCATCTTTAGCTCTTCAAATCTTATATCAAACATCTAAAGTTTTAAGGTTATCATAGATTTTGATCCCTCATGTATAGTTTGCAAAGTGTCCCACGCTTCTTTTGTCGATTCACAGGTTGATATCATGGCAAAGCAACCTCCATCAACTGCATTGAAGACGACATGTAGGGCTTGGGAATTTTCAAGCGCTCTCTCTTCTTCAACCCTTGTCCACTCAGATGTATTTTTACACACTGCTTCTTTCTTTTCATCAGTCGTCACTGGATATGTCCAACCATTTAAATTCTTTGTGTCCGAATGAATACGCTCATCTGTGATTTTCACGTAGAATATTTTGAACCATCTAATAACGGTGGCCTGATAATTGACGCCCTTCTCTTATAGCCATAATTGCGAAAAACGAATCTGCACTAACTTGACGTACCAAGTTCTAGTTTGATGACCCGCTTTAATACCAATTGCAAATTTCCGAAGGGGTGTAGCAGTTTCGCAAAATTTAGCAGAATTAAAAATAGGAAATTAAAGGTACAATGCAAATCAACACAAAAAATTGGCAACGCAGTTTAACACACTTTGTCTACGTCTACAAAGGCTTTCATTGAACTTAATACTTTCACTAACGACAATAATTTTATACAAGGCTTAACTGAGCCGATATTACTTAACCTTTGACACTATCTCTCTTTCTCACAACTCGTGAAAATATTTCACACTTAATAGTACGACCGTCTTGTACTAATCGTAAGAGAGCATTTTCACAACACTGTATAATAATAAGAATGATAATTGAATAACTCAATTGATTAGATATAAACAAAGAAAAACACTTCAGATAAAAACACTCCCTTAAATATGTAGCTTCATGAACCGAAAGTGTGAGAAGTGATAGAATAATATCTGTTGCGAATTATTAAGAAGAATAACGATCAACCCATGCACAACAGCATCAAAATAACATCAATCGATCAAACGTTTCATCACTAAAACGTTACCAAAATACAATTGCAGCACCATGCCTATGCTGAATATTTTCAGCCGAAAGCCACATCAAGGCAGCCTAGAAAAATCACAAAATAGATCAAGTATAACAGCTACTAAGATCACGAAAAAATTTGAAATTTTTGTACACTACAAATAGCAAAAGACAACTACACATTCAACATACCATGGACAATGAACAACAACACCATAATGATAAGAAAACCAGAAAATAAATCAGCTGCAAAACTTTTGAAGAACGCCCTAAATTGTTGTTGAATAATAAAAGAATACCTAGCTGCAAAAAGTCATACAATCAACCAAAATACAACACATAATAATAGATCAACAAGTCAAGTTATGTAAAGCTCAAGATAAAAAATCACAATTGCTAAAAGGACCACCCAATCAAGGACAAAGGCAAAATAAAAGGCTAGCTACAAGGATTCTGCCTTGGTCACTTATTGCACCAAAGAGAAGTTTGTGACAGATGGACTTCTATAACTACACAATCAGCTCCAAACATCATCGACAATAACCTTGAAAATTCAGCTGCTATGTCGTCTAAAGTATTTCAATTTTTACTCACAAAAAATGACAACATTCAGCCTATAT
Source organism: Erythroxylum carthagenense (assembly GCA_026413575.1). Lineage (NCBI taxonomy): Eukaryota > Viridiplantae > Streptophyta > Magnoliopsida > Malpighiales > Erythroxylaceae > Erythroxylum > Erythroxylum carthagenense. The sequence continues at coordinate 1,274,171 of JANZLD010000002.1, read as the reverse complement.
CTTACAGGAATCACACCAATAATTTAGCTGCAATTATCAAGTCACATCTCCAAAAATATGTTATTGTAGATAGTCATTATCCCAAAAATAAGATATTCATTAAATCCTATTTTGATTTAGAATTATAATCCTTATCAAACTTGTCATCTAAAATTAAACAATAAAATATAATCACCTATATTTTAACATATAATATTTATACAAGATAAATTTATCAAAATTTTATTTTGTATAAATATTATATAGGTCTTTTGTAAAATTAGAAAACTATGATATTGAAATACAATATCATTAATTTCAAGTTTAAAAAACAGTAAATATTTGTAGAGGATAAAATTTCTTTGCCAAATAATTTATAACATCGTTTTGAAACATGAAAATATAAGATAATTTTAAACTGGAAATTTGAATGTAATTTCATCACAATATATATAATTAATAGACTTACACTCGCCACGATGGCGATCCATGCCATATATTTCTCTAAGCTCTCTGCACCGTTGATTACAACAACGGCTGACAAGAGATGCCCAAATTATACTGGTCGCCACGTGAATTGGTCTTATTGGTTATTCGACTCCCACACGGATCTCTATCCCAGTCTAGTACAATGAATAATCACAACCGTCGATAATCTAATAATCTACGGTTCAAATTAACGCTCCCGCCCATCCCAAATCTAAATTGCTTACTCTTTACTAACCCCGTCGAGACCCCAAAAATTTCAAGTTCCCGCTACTCTGAGCTCCTCTACCATAAATATCACCTCGTTGGACACTTCTCTACATCGCTTTCCCAAGAAACAAACGCTCCAAGAGTCTTATAGCTAGTTATTATCTACTTCAAAGCTTTGGAACAAATGGCCCGTACCAAGCAGACTGCGCGGAAGTCTACTGGTGGCAAGGCACCAAGGAAGCAGCTGGCTACAAAAGCAGCTCGCAAATCCGCTCCGGCCACCGGAGGCGTTAAGAAGCCTCACCGTTTTAGGCCAGGAACCGTCGCTCTGAGAGAGATCAGAAAGTACCAGAAGAGCACTGAGCTCTTGATCCGCAAGCTGCCTTTCCAGAGGCTCGTGAGAGAAATCGCTCAGGACTTCAAGACCGATCTCAGGTTCCAGAGCAGCGCTGTTGCCGCTCTGCAAGAAGCTGCTGAGGCTTATCTCGTCGGACTGTTTGAAGATACCAATCTGTGCGCTATTCATGCCAAGAGAGTGACCATAATGCCTAAAGATATTCAGCTGGCTCGTAGGATTAGGGGTGAAAGAGCTTAAATATGTTCATAGTTGGAATTAATGTGTTCCTAGGGATTTGTACTTCATCTTTATCATGATCAACAGTCTTTGTTGGTTTATTTCTGCGCTTGTGTGTAATCGCTGTAGTGACCTTTCAGAAATTTAATGAAGAAATGGACCTTTGTTTATATCGTCCAGTTACTACTTTGGGCTAAAGCCCTTATAGAGTCCAAGTTAATCTATGGCGAACTTAACCGGTTCGCGGCAAATATTATAATGCGTAACCCGTGAGGCACGTGACGTCGTCGCACATTCTATTATTTTAGGCAAGACGTTTGGATTCTGGTTTTGTTCTCGAGTTCGGACAACATTGTCAATAAAACTAAGACCAAGTGAAGACCTACTCTAAACGCCAAACTGGAATCCAAAAGCGCGAAAGAGAAGCGGGTTTTCCCTGGAAACAAACAAAGAAGGGAAAGTCCCGATATGGACGAAGATCGAAGTAGTTTTGGGACCGGCGGTGGGTTTCTTGAAACTGTTAAGTCCGATAGATCGGTGTGGCTGATGAAGTGTCCGTTATCGGTGGCGAAGTCGTGGCAGAGTCAATCCTCTTCTTCGGAGTCTCATCCTCTGGCTAAGGTCGTTCTCTCGCTCGATCCTCTTCAAGCCGATGATCCCTCCTCTCTAGAGGTATTCTTGTTTCAGTTCGAATTTTCGGCTGTTGTTTTGCTGCCTTGTTATACTTCTTTATAGATGATGGGTTGAGTAGGATTTTGTTGATCTGATGGCTTTTACCGCTTAGATTTGAATACAACCCTAAAAGAGTCTGAACTTAGTTGAGCAATTCTAGAGGTTCTGCTTGTACTTTGTCTCAATGTAGTGTCAATTGTTTCGTTCTTAATTATCTGATTTGCGACTTGGGTTTTCAATCTGTTGTGGATTTTGTTCACCGTTTTATTTTTCTTGTGGAAGAGATGTAATGCAGTGATTTGGCATTGTTATGCTTGGCTGCTTGGTAAAGGTCTGTTGACCTTCTGGTTGCTTCAGGAATAGGCATCTTTTGATCAATTTGTGTCGTTCTTGCCTTTGTGGGTTATCTTTTTAGATGCCTTTCATTCAATATGTCTGGTTCTTTTACGAATGAGGTTGTTTGCTGATTGTCAAACAATCTCTTGCAGTTCTTTAGGCAGCGACTTTAATGTAGTACGCCTACAGGCCAACAGGAATTGTTATGAAGTTAGTCTAATGGACCTGTTTTTCCTAAAATGCAGCTTATTTACAAATATGACTGATATGGTTTCAGGAGATATTGAATGATGTACAGAGAAGGATGGAACCTTATAAACAATTGACCTGCTTTTATTGTTTCGTTTTCTTTACTCTGTTAACTTCTTTTACAAACTTATGCTTAATTTCTGAAATATAGCAATTCTGACTATGATAGTTGAGAGTATTCATTGTAGAAACAATGAAGTATATTGTGAAGGCAAATTCCTAACATGTCCAAATAAACCTCTTTCATGTCCAGATAAAATGAAGATAGGCTATATGGTCTAGCTTTTTGGAGTACCTGCTTTCTTTTCTTTTTTTCTGTTTTTGATCTCCAGTTTATTGCCTCTGGCATAAGTTAGAATACATAATTGCTATCCCATCAAACTCGTCGTTTAATATTTCTCACGTTTGTTTAATTTTTATTAGTTCACCATGGAGATGGCTGGTTCTGAAGTTGGGAATACACCAAAGACTTATTCTTTGAATATGTTCAAAGACTTTGTCCCTATGTGTGTCTTCTCCGAGACAGGTCAAGGTAAGACCTAGTTTCATATTTTACATGTTTAAATTATGAAGAGTTCTTCAGTGAAGGTTTAGCTGTCATGATTTTTTGCTTTTTGGGAATTTTAAACAGTAGAACTGTTGTTAAATTTAAGTAAATCATGTTTGGAAGTGATGAGTAGTGTTAGTCATTACATAAATAGAGATGTTATGAGTCTACCTAAAACTTTATTGAACCCACAAAAAGTTGCAGGTACTTTGCTAGATAAAGGTTTATTCCCTTATTTTTCGTAAGAGTCTTCTAATGATTTTTGAGCATATATCATTTGAAAAATTTTCCTGGAAGGGTTTAGATGTTGTGAAATTCTGTTTTTTATTGACTTGGAAGCAAACGTAATTGCATTTGATGTTTCTGTAGGTTGTCTACATTCACCTTGATTTTGTATCATTAAAATTTGATTCTGAAGCAGTAACACTGTTTTCAATTTCTGTGAGGAATTCATGTTTTGATTTGATGAATAGTGTTAGTCAGTGTATAGTAACACTCCTATTAAATATTATTGTTTGAATCCTTGTTTGACATGCCTAATTTGTAGTGTTACAATTGAGAATTATTCCCTTTTCTTTAACAAAATGCAAAAATAGGTCAAGTCTTGTGGAGAAGACCTAAACCTTTTGATTCGATAGGTGTTTTGTGTTGACCTAATGCACTCAAATTAAAATATATTTGATATAGTTATTCATGATTATGTGATCTTGCTTAGAAACTTTGCTTTATGTTACTTTTTAGTTTACAGAGGAAAAAACAAAAATTATTCCTTTATTTGTAGGGAAAGTTGCTATGGAAGGTAAAGTAGAACATAAGTTTGACATGAAGCCCCATGGTGAAGATATCGAGGAGTACGGAAAGTTATGCCGTGAGAGGACAAATAAGTCGATGATTAAGAATAGACAAATACAGGTGATTGATAATGACCGTGGTGTTCATATGAGACCTATGCCTGGCATGGTTGGCTTGATTTCATCAAGCTCCAAGGTACATTATTGTTTATTCCTTGACATTCAATACATGAATTGGTTTTGCTTTCTAAATAACTGAACTGGGAGGCCAAACGGTAAATCTTTATGATTTGTTATATTGAGCAGGATAAGAAGAAAACGGCTCCTGTTAAACAAACCGATATGAAGAGGACTAGGAGGGATCGTGCAGAATTAGAAGATATTATGTTCAAGTTATTTGAAAGACAGCCAAATTGGGCACTAAAGCAGCTAGTCCAAGAAACTGACCAACCAGCGGTATGGCTTCTGATATTTTATTCTGATTATAGAGGGAAAGGTTGAAGTACTATTATTGAACATCTTAAAATGCTTTATACTTTTCTTGATGATTTTCAATTTAAAATTTGGCATCGATACACATATATTCTGTCCATTTGATTCGTTCTCTCGTTTCGGCCTTTAGATAATTGCGGATGCTGGTTCACATGGAATTTAAATATAGCGTACTCATAAACGTATATACTTTTTCTCTGTATTTGCAGCAATTCTTGAAGGAGATACTGAATGAGCTTTGCGTGTACAATAAGCGGGGAACAAATCAAGGAACTTACGAGCTGAAGCCAGAATATAAGAAAACAGTTGAGGATACAGGTGGTGATTAATCATGTAATGCTGAGCTAAAATAGAGCATCTACAAGGTTCCCTGATTTGGGAAATGGGCATAGAGTAACTCTTATTAACATAACAAAAAATGTAGAACTTTGAAGGATATCTATGGTGAATTTCTGATTAAGAGCACTTGTATTTATGGCATAAGTCGTTTTGTTACTTTACCATGTTTACAAGTAGATTAGATTGATTATGAATTGTACAACTTCCTAACTATGAACAATAAAGATATTAGCCGCTTATCTTCTACATGGTGATGTAGATTTTACTTCATTGTTTAATCTGATGCCTTACGTAGTAGAGAACTGGTCAAGAATTTCTTTAGTGATAATCTTGTGGTTTAACATCGCCAGCAAAGGTTGACGCAACAATTGTGGGATTTTTAGTACAGAAGTAAACGATTTGGAATTTCACTCGGTTCGTCTTTTGAAGTTAATGCCCTACATTTAATCTGATCAGATCTAAATTTCATGTTTGGGCTTGGTCCAATTAAATATTTTTTAAAATTTAAAATGACTTTGTTTTATTAAAAATTTAAAAATTTAAACTAATACAAGTTTAAACATTTTTAGTCTGATTTTTTTAAAAAAGTTTTAATTTATTATAAAATTAGGTCAAATTTAAACGAAATTCTTTAATTTTTGATTGAAAACAAAATTTGCCTAATTTTAATTTCAATAATATTTTAAATATAATTAATTATAAAATATAGAGTTAATTTATTAATTTAATGTATTATTATTGAATTCGACACGATTGAAAGTTAAAAGAATAATTACTTGTTTAGATAAGCTTACATTAGTAGAGCTTTTGTTAGGAGAGTTTTTCTAAGAAGTTAGTTGTTTATTTAGCTGTCAATTAAAAAATAAATTTTTAAAAAGAGTTTCGTACAATAAACTGTTTAGCAACATAAAAATAAAAATCACTTTTATTAATTTTAACCATATTTTATTTTGTAATAAAAATGATTTATGCATATAAATATTACTTAAAGTGTATTAAACAATATGTAAAGTACAATATATTAATTATTTTATAATTTTAAATCATATAAAATATAAATAAAAATATATTCAATCAAATCTTTTATATAGATTATGACATAAGTATAACGAATATAAAAATAAATATTAAAATATATAAAAGGCTAAATAATATTAGATAGATCCCAAAATAAACCTGAAAATGAGTTTGTAAGTATTGTGGAAATTATTTATAAAACATAAGGACACAAGGGACTAAAAAATAGGCTCATTAATTAATCTGAAAAATCTACTTTAAAAAATACTTTTTTGAGAAGCTCTAAATTTGAGTTTCTTAAAAAGTTGTATTTTAACTGCCAAAAAAATTATATTTTTTAAAAAAGTTATATTTATTTTACAGTTAAATAATGATTTTTAAAAAAAGGCATATGTAGTAGGAAAAATGTTTATTGACTTCTTAAAAGTTTAATTAAATAAGCACTAAAATTTATATTTTATTTTAAAATGAAGTAATTTTAAAAAATTTATAATTAAAATTTAAATTAATCAAGTCCTAATCCGACCTATTGCACGAAATTCAAACGTGCCCTTTTCAAGTGGGTCCGGCAATTCATTTGCTAGTTCCGTAACCAACTTGAAGTCCTCTTACTAATTTTGTTTGAATTGTGTTGCTGTAGCCAATCGTGTTGTAAGTTCGTGTTTTTAGAATTTGCGATAAAACTTCATTGAGACGTTTGGCTTATGCCAATGAATGCAAGTCATTCGTTTATGCATATTCAAGTAGTCGTCATCATATCAATTTCAAAATTGTTTTCTTGTGATTTATTCCATGGACAAATAAAGGACACGTGTCAAGATCACAATGGTGGTATTGTTATCTCTCACCGAAGAATTGGAGTCACTGAAATAGTTCCGCTCTCATAAATATCCGCCTGTTATCGTACAGTTTCTACACTCCTCTGAAGAAAAATGGAGCGTCTCTCTCTACTCTGCCTCCTTTTTCTCACTATCTTGTCTTCCTCTCTCACCTCCACAGAATCAATTGTAGATCCCGACGATCAACTGATCCGGCAAGTTGTCTCCGATTTATTAGATGACCATCTTCTCAACGCCGAGCATCACTTCGCTGCTTTCAAAACTAAGTTTGGCAAAACTTACTCTTCGCCGGAGGAGCACGACTACCGATTCAGCGTGTTCAAGGCTAACCTCCGCCGCGCTAGGCGTCATCAGGTGATGGACTCCTCCGCGGTCCACGGAGTTACGAAGTTTTCAGACTTGACGCCGCGTGAGTTCCGCCGGCAGTTTCTCGGTCTGAGACGTCTGCGCCTACCGGCCGACGCTCACAAGGCACCAATCCTTCCTACTAGTGATCTACCTACCGATTTCGATTGGCGCGACCATGGCGCCGTTACAAACGTCAAAGATCAGGTTTGTTACCGTGCACGCGCCGCGCGTGTTACTATCTGTATAATATTCATGCGCATACTATACGTCGAGTAATCTTTATGATATATATATCTTTGATTATTGATGTGCTAGGGGTCTTGTGGATCTTGCTGGTCCTTTAGTGCGACTGGTGCTCTAGAAGGAGCTCATTTCTTGGCCACAGGAGAACTCGTTAGCTTGAGCGAGCAACAGCTCGTGGATTGTGATCATGAGGTTTCGATCCTCTCCTTCTTTTGCTTGACCTTCTACATTCTTCGACTGTTGTTTTGTTTTCTTTTTTCGTCTGCCTGTTCTTGACTTTTTCTTCCATATTTTAGTATTTTCTAGAGCAAGAGAAATATCTCATCATTTTTAATGGATAACTTGTTGAATTTGTACTCTTTTATTGTAGTATTATTTGCTTGTAAATATTATCGTGTTCTTCATACTGAGAGGAATTAAATATAAACTGCCATGAAGGCGTTATCTACGACATACGAGGGGAGATGTATAACAGATTTCTAAAGAAAACTTGTAAACTCACTCAGAACAACTCATCTTACTTTTTGTCAATCATTTACGAGTATGAATTTGAAGATATACTTTTGTTTATGAAAGGAAATATGGTTATTCAGCTCTTTGGTTATTCTTCTTAAGTTGTCCTGATTTTCATTAGCTTTGTAAGTAAATGCAAATTTCTTGTAATAGTTGTTTTGTATGGAAGGAATGCCAGAACAGGATACTGAGGTTTTGCTCTAGTGGAGATTTACATAGCGAATCTAATGAAAATGTATTAAGTTTATATTACATGGTAATGTTTTGAGTTATAACTACAGATGTAGTATCAATTTCCAAAGTTTCTAACTCCCTTTCATAGTAGATAGAGCAGTAGTAGTTTTAATGCCTAGACATTTCGTATATTGAAGAATAAACTCTCATTTTTTTGGCTGAACTATACTTATGCCAAGCTTCTAATATTTGCAGTGCGATCCAGAGGAATATGGTGCATGTGACTCTGGTTGCAACGGAGGGTTGATGACCACTGCCTTCGAGTATACTCTCAAGGCTGGTGGACTCGAGCGAGAGGAGGATTATCCCTACACTGGTACAGATCGTAGCACGTGCAAATTTGACAAGACCAAAATAGCTGCATCGGCATCAAATTTCAGCGTGGTTTCCGTGGATGAAGATCAAATTGCAGCAAATTTGGTGAAGAATGGCCCCCTTGCAGGTAGCTTATTGCCTTTCTGGGCATTGTCATTTCTGTGCTCAACCCTTTCTTTGAGGCTATACTGATTATCAATCATTTCATTCCCTTGCCTTGGCATGGTACAGTGGGTATCAATGCAATGTTTATGCAGACATACATTGGCGGAGTGTCGTGCCCGTATATTTGTTCCAGGAGTCAGGATCATGGTGTGTTGCTTGTGGGGTATGGATCTGCAGGATATGCTCCTATCCGCTTTAAGGAAAAGCCGTTTTGGATCATCAAAAATTCATGGGGAGAAAACTGGGGAGAGAACGGCTATTACAGAATTTGCAGGAGTCGCAATATCTGCGGTATGGATAGCATGGTCTCGTCCGTTGCAGCTTTTCACAAAACCGCCAACTAGATCATCATTATTTCCGGTAAGCTATATTTGGTAAAATCATAAATGGTTATCTGCTATTGTGTGTATATATATATGTGCGTATGCACGAATTTAGTGTGCAATGCCATCAAATCTTACATAAATGTAACAACTTAATGGATTTGGCTGATAGAAAATGCGATAAGAGCTAGGTGCTACTCATATACATGATGCTATGTCTGTATTGTTTACTATGATGTAAAGAATATCTACTGCTTTTATATGTTTAGAGCATGTGCTTGTTTAGTGATAACTTCTATAAATAAAAATTAACTTACTTATCGGGGGAATAGTTGAGCACCGGAAAATGTGAAAATTAATACGATAAAATTCCGACGTTTGTTTTTAAAGATAAGAGTTAATTTTTTAACGCATGATTGTAGGTAATGTTAATTTTATGCATTATATCATATCACGTATCTAACGGAACAAAACTCGAATCGAACATTCTGTCTTGTTTGAACTCTAGTTTTTACGATGGCATCTGCTTATAATTTGAATTGAGAATTAAGACACCACTTTAAAATCATCATCTGCATATCGATTATCGAATTTTCTCGTCTTGTCTAGTTTTACTTATTCAATTGGTTTTTTTCTTTTGATATTCAGCCTATTTCATCCTAGCAAAATATGTAATTCAAAATTTTAAACTTTTATGACGATAATACTTTTCTAAAGAAAAATATGATTGTATACTATATTGTTGATGGTTTATATGAGAAGTGTTATAAATTTAATGTTCCTTTTTTAATAGAAAATGATATATTGCATATTAAAGGATACTTAACACTGAATAAATTTCATTAAATTGTATGTTTTACTTTTATTTTTATGGGCTATATAGTGTCAAGTCCAATCTAAGCCCATTACAAATGGGTGAGTTATATTTAAACTCTAGGCTTTAGATTTTAGTGAAAGCTTTTAGGACGGACTGATGGGGTTTCAAATGCGTCCAGATTAGTTTAAGTTCAATTCAATTCATAAATTAAAGCTGACGAACTTGAATGTTTTAAACTTCTAAAACGACAATCTGGTTGAACTCTACGTAGGGAAAAGAGTCACTTATTTCAAAATGATTGGATCTATGATCTTTTTAAGATTACAATAAAACAAATTAAGAACTTTTAGATTTTGACCTATTGAAAAAAAAACGTAATTTAATCTCAGTTAAATGTTTAGGTCTTATCTAATTTGTCTTGGGCAAATTTAAATGATACAATTAAATACTATTGTGGAAATTACAATGATTTGTATGATAGGTTTAAAATACATTAAATTAGAAAATTTTTAACTCGAGCCGTGTGAAAATTTTGTTTAAATGCATCTCATTGAAGTCTTTTAAGTATTTTGGTCGATTAAAATTTTCTTATAAAAAAGTTAAACGAGATACTTTAAAGTTTTGGGAGCTAAAACTTCTTTTGCAATTTGAGATTTAAAACATATTAAACTTTTATTAGTTTTTAAAACAAATTAAACTTGTCTTAGTTAATCATGAACACGGTTAAATATTTTTCATTTATATGTTGTGAAGACCTTTTAAATGTTTAAGTCTATCAAATTAAAAATGATAAATAATATTCTTGAATAAAATTTTGAAGGTTGAAATTTTATAGTTTATTACGCTTAAAAATTAAATTTTATTATAGT